>JAAALK010000290.1:71903277-72419792 GCA_019279435.1 Zizania palustris | reverse complement strand
GCCTTGTCGAAGTCGTTGGAGTTAGTTGCTAGCTCTCCCTTTGCAGCTATATATACAGTAAACTCCATATGATCTCGATCTCACATTATATTTCCCTCAACTCTCGAGTGAAGACATCCCTATTGATGCTATAGCTGCCAATGGATCCAAGCGAGGGTGAAGCTCCAGTGCTCACACATGAAGATAACCAAGCCTTCTTGCAGCTGCTTAGGGAGAACATGGAGCTGTAAGCATCCACCATGCATATATGCTTTCTTCTTTACCTAGATATATATCTGCCATATTTTAACATGCTCATGCATGAGTTGTACCAATATTCATCCAAAGATCAGTAGCTTTCTTTATAGTTAGCTAGCTCCACTTCTCGTGTACATCATGCATGCAAGCATATTCACCTTTTTTTTTTAAAAAAAATGTTTCTTTAGAGAAATGCAAGCATATAATTCAGTTATCTCCGTGTAATACGGTGCAAATATAAGGTGATGCTCTCAAAAGGCAAATATTGTCTCGTTTGTCACAATCAAGATCTAGAGTTTTTTTTGGAGCTGAGCTGATCAAATCTAGCTCAGAAAAATCTTGGATTTGCATGTAGTTTTGATTGGACTGAGAGTATTTAGTTAGAATATTTAGTTTTTATTTTAGACAAAAAAAATCAAATCACTTTATTTTATCAGTGTAAACCTAGATCTAGTATAAATCTCAAAATCCTATATATATCACATATTGATAGTGTAGGTTATATTGATGGTGTAGGCTGGGGATTGAAGAGGAGAAGATGGACGTGCGGTTTGAGGATGTGAGCGTGGAGGCGGACGTCTGCACCGCCGCCCGGCAAGCTCTGCCGACACTGTTCAATTCTGCCGTCAATACTGCTCACGTAAGTATAAAATCTGTAAATGGGTCGACATAAAAAGAGAAATTTCAAAACTCCATTTGTCCTATACCCTTTGAAAAATTGTCAGATAATTGATCATTTGAAGCTTGAAAATCTAGGTTTTGACTTTTTTCTACCCAAAAATTTGGGTCCAATTAAATATTATTACAAACTATGTCAACATTGATTAAAATTTATTTCAATGATTTTAGCAACCTGCTGAATTTACCATCGTGCCCTCAACTCATTTCAATCGGCAACATTGATTAAATATTATTTCAATGATTTATTGGGTTGTTCATCCTCAGCTCATCTGAAACCTCGATGAAAGATAGTCAATTTAGGTGGCCATAATCATTAAAATAACTTGAAACGGATCAAGTTTGTTAGAGTATTATGGACATTTAACATATATACCCAAAGTTTCAAGTTGCAAAAGATCAAAACCAAGACTTTTTTTTAAAATAAATTAAAACAGAGGAAATAACGTAGAGTATTAATGACATTTAAGAGAAACCAAAGTTTCAAGTGGCCAAAGACCAAAACCTAGATTTTTTTTAAAAAAAAATGCCTTACGGCCATAGTTGCAACGACTCAAGTTTTATCTCTAAATATAAATGCTAGGTATAAGCTATTTTATCTCTAAATGAAAGTTTAGAGTAGAAAGATTCCTATCTGTTTTTAGTCTCTGGATGTAAACTTTTTATTTTAATATGTAGATGCAAGTTTCTTGTTACATATAAAATTTTTCTTAGTAGAATTTTTTGTTTTATTGGTAAAAGTTTCTCAATGAAAATATTTTCAAAGTTGGTTTTCAGAAAGTTTCGTGTGGTTTTATGAGAGTATGTTTTCCAAGTTCTTTCATTCTATCCAATGAGAGGACTGAGATAGACTGAAAAATAATTTATTTCAGCCTTTCAACTTTATCACTCAAAAGATTTTATCTCTACCTTTATACTTGCTATCTGTTCACAAATCCTTCAATACCATTACCGAATATTTCATTTATTATTAATAAATAATACTTTATATTTTCCTTTCATCAGTAATTTATTTTTTTGTTCTAAAAATAAATTGTCTGTTGATAGAAGGGACTAACTACTGACTACCTCTAATTGATCATGTCTACAGCTACACATAACCAAGCAAACCCATAATAAATTCGACATGACCTCCACAATGTATAAAGCTAACAACAAAATTATATTTAATACTTAAGGTCATCTTTTTGTCCCTATTGTGATGCCCTTATTTAATCCTTTCTAGAGCAGTTCTATGCATTCTGGAAGTCCACACAAAAACTACACAACACCAACATAGAAGCAACGAACATCTCATGGATTAGAAGAGATTGTAACCTAGAAAATATATATATAGCATTTGAAAGATCAGTGACAGCCACACTATATGACAGCTCTAGTGTACAAACAGACAATTCTATCATTGTCTTCAATATCTTTTCAACGGGGCATGTGCATAAATTAATCCCTCAACTTTAATTAATTTTATAAAAGTATAACAATAATTCACTACAACAATCCAGAAAACTTCCGTCGGCCAAAGCCGACGGAAGTTAACCCTTTCCCGACGGAAGAAGCTAACTTCCGTCGGCAAAAGGCTAACTTCCGTCGGCATTTGGCCGACGGAAGCGGGTAGACGGAAGTTAGCTAACTTCCGTCGGCCGCCGACGGAAGTTAGTTAACTTCTGTCGGCCAAACCTAGCCGACGGAAGTTACTAGGAAATCGGTAACTTCCGTCGGCCAAATTCTAGCCGACGAAAATTACTTTTTTTGTTTTTTGTTTTTTTCTGTCTACGGGCCAATAACTTCCGTCGGCTAATGTTGGCCGACGGAAGTTAACCCAAAAATCCAAAAAAAAAAGAAAATTTGCAAGCTGCTCTGATTGATGTAGCATACTTCACATAGGCTACTTTCAGGCAATGTGGTGTCTCAGTCGCTGTCGCTCCAGGAGCTCCAGATTTCGCTGTGAACTAGTCTTTCACCAACCAACATAACAAACATAGCACAAACACATGAAACAACAGTCAACATATATAGATTAAGGCCTACTAGGCCGTGAATTCGTAATGTTCAACGCCATACAAGGGTAGCAACGACAGAAAACTACACCAAAAAGAAAGCAGTTTCTTCAGTCTCATAAATGGCTGTCATGCCTAGACAGTCAGAATAGGGAACAGGTTTAGTCACCAAAGAATTTCAGGTGCTTCCTAATCTCTATAATATGCAATCAGGAACCACTCATAACATTTGAGTCGACATTTTAATTTCCATTTTTATGCAGAGCTATTAAGTTTGACAATCAAATTTGAACTAATTTAGCGTGTATAGAAGAATAGATTGCAGCCATTATTTACAATAGGTACATATACAGTATGAAACTGCACAAAATTTGATGAAAAAACTAATAGATTTTGATACCATGTCATTAGAAGGCAGTGGTCCATGGGTCCTATTCTTCCAAAGCAAGTGAACTCTCTCCTCTTTAACTTTTTTCAGACAATTTATCCTGAGTTGTGGGTACAAAAAAATTAGGGAATAAGCACACTTCATGATCAAATTGAGTAAAGGGGGTACAACAATAATCAACAAAGTGTATGCAAGAAATGCAATCTACACGAGTGAAATATTTCGCATCCACTACAGCCTGCTCTAGGGAACCAGCTCGCTCAGGAATTTGATCGAACACCTCGCGCACATCGCGCCGGCGGTCCTTAACACCTTGTCCTCGCGGCGCTGCCGCACAGCCACTTCGCCCATCAATCCCGCAATAACATCAGCGCCCCCTAGCACTCGAGAACCGCCTATACCGCCGCCGCCGTCGCCCGCTGCCATAGCCTACCCGGCTGGTTAGGGTTTTAGCTCCTCTTTTATGAATAGACCAAAGCAGATCTGGGGAGAGTAAAGGACACAAATCTGGGGAAGGAGTGAGGGTGGGAGGGGAGGAGAGACGTACGGGGGTTGGTCGGCGGCGAGAGATCCGACGGGTACAAACGCGAAGCCTCCGATGGCGACGGTCGGGCGTGCTTGCGGTGGCATCGACGGGGGCGGGGCTGCGGGGGCTGGTGCCGCAGTGTCCTTCTCTAGATTCATCTCCAAGCTCTCGGCCTCTGGCTCCTTGGCCGCCTCCTTTGGCATCTTCTCCGCCTTTTTGGCGCCCTTGCCGCTCTCCGCGGCCGGCGGAGCAGGCGGTGGCGCAGCGATCTCCTCCGGCTTCTTGGCCGCGGTGGCCGCGAGCGCGTGGCGGGGCGTCGTAGGGGCAGCGCTGTGGAGGGGTGCCGGCGGAGGCGGTCGGTCGGGGCGGCGCAGCAAAGGAGAGAGAGAAACCCTGGATGCGAATGCGGGGAGAGAGTGGGGAAAAAATAGGGCACCCGGCTGGGGAGTAATATGATAACTTCCGTCGGCTACAAGAAAAGCCGACAGAAGTAAAGTTATTTTCGTCAGCTAAAGGAAATGCCGACGGAAGTTATGTTAACTTCCGTCGGCATAATAAAGCCGACGGAAGTAACGTAACTTTCGTCGGTTTTAAGAAAAGCAGACGAAAATTATTTTAACCGACGAAAATTTATCATTTTCCTGTAGTGATTATAACATTAAATTATTAGTTAGATTCATCAATCAATTATTAAATATGTTTTAATAGTGTATTTATTTAATATTGTAAATGTTAATATATTTTTATTTAAACTTGATCAAAGTTAAAGAAGTTTGGCATTGGAAAAAAACAAATTTACAATATAAAACATAGGTAACATAATGTAATTTAATATTTTTAATTCCTAGCACCATGGGAGAAAAGTTGTTTGCCGAGGGTCCTGAGTGCCACACTAGACGAAGAACTTGTGCCACTGGACAAACTTTTTTAAAATTTTTACTTTTTCCTAATGTCACTACCACAAAAAGTACTTTAGTGAAAGATACTAATGTACATTAGTGATGAGCATCTCCCCCATCACTCTTATCATCATGTTAGTGATGCAACATCTTTAGTGATGATTGTTTATCCATCACTAAAAGGTCAACCTTTAGTGATGGGTGATAGTATTCACCCATCACTAAAGGTTGCCTACCAGCTCACATGCTATTACTTTTTAGTGACGGATCGCAATGTCACCCGTTGCTAAATGGCCCTTTAGTGACGGTTGATTATTGTTACCCGTCACTAATATTATGGTTATTTTGAAAAAATAATAGTTTTTAGACTGCATCTTGAATCAAAGCCAGGATTTGGCAGCCAACATATCCAATATCCAAAGCATATCATAAATAATTCATCAAAAAATGAACATAGGAGATTCATAACAAAATTAATATCACACATTAACTTCTAACTCGTTATCTCGAAGAAACTACATGGTTAAAACAAAATTTCATAAGAGCCTCATTTCCTAACTTGTTATTTCTAGCTAACTTTTTGCTGACTTCTAAATTTCATAAGAGCTCGAATTGCTTAAGGCTATACTATCTAATTTTGTAGCCTCTTTTATTGTCACCTTGTACTCCTTAGCTTGAATAGTGTCGTGTGGAGATTCTTTCTATCTACCCACCATAAATTGCTTAAGGCTATACATGTGTAGTTTTGCAGCCTCTTTTATTATCACCTTATAGTCTTTCTCCCTGAATAAAAATGAGTTAGTATAATATTCACAATGGTTATATGTGCAAAAAGAAAGATGGCTAGGAAAATATCATACCCTAGGTTTACACCACATACATGACAAACTCAATTGCATCATTATTGATGTTAAAATGGAAGTCGCATACTGTGCCAACTTCTAACGAGTTATCTGAAAGAAATTGGCCAAAACTAGTAGTTAGATAGCACCGTCCATCCATGGATTTATGCACCACCATCGAAACTGCCTCAGACCCTACTGCTGCCACTTGAATCTCGGTGGTTTACTCGTGTAGGTGAGGTGTAATGTACATCTCATGGTACTGCCATGAAA
Organism: Zizania palustris; assembly: GCA_019279435.1. Taxonomy (NCBI): domain Eukaryota; kingdom Viridiplantae; phylum Streptophyta; class Magnoliopsida; order Poales; family Poaceae; genus Zizania; species Zizania palustris. The sequence goes on along the minus strand of JAAALK010000290.1, from coordinate 72,413,952 downwards.
AGTACTAAAACAATAAAATTTAAACAAAATCTAGTTACACAAGGCGATCTGCATAGATGATAAAGGTAAACATCGACATGTGCAAATAACTTACCACCAACTTCTTGTTGATGATCACATTATTTATTATGTAGACATATAATAGAATCTCAAAGGATAAACATGTCGAGATTTCTTGTAGGAGAACCTTCCTTGCTAGAGTTGCATTTGTTGGATTACCAAAATAATAGATGTGTTTCAGTTGCTCTATTTGGTCCGTGTCGACCTCCCTGTCTATCCGCTTCCCCTTTCTATTCATAATTTTCTAGGGCCATCTGCTAACATTATAATGAAACCATGTCAAGCACATAAACAAAACATGTATACCTAGTAAGTAATGAGAGTTATATATATATACCACTATTGTTGTCATCCACTTTTATGCCCATTGGGGTCTTCTTATCACCAAACTGTCAATGTGGTCAGTCCCATTGTTTTGACCACATAGTCTCCTTGCATGAGGCCACCTCTTCGACTAAATTTGGCACACCCTTTGTGAAGGCATATCCTGCCTCTAGAGCTCACAACCTCAACCCCACTAGTGCACCCATCTCTTGTAAAAATCTTAAGAGTGTCATCAGTATGAATGCTATTGATATCGCTAAATATTCTTGATAAAAACTAAAACAATAAGATAATATTACATCATTTTTTAGATTTAGTACCACACAAACAATATATACAATGTACAATGTATAGTATAAGCCTAGTGGCGTTCCCCCATTAACTAGATGATTAAACTTTATGAGCAACTGTTAGGAACATAAGTTGATACCATAGGATTCCACATACTTGCCATGTCCTATATTTCAAACGATGTAAAAGTGGATAAAACCATATGAATATAACCTAATGTATGTTGAATATGATTGCTCTTAGATGTCGGGCTGCCAACTTAATGGCCTCCTCGCTATTGGGCTATAATTTAATTCATAGATGTGTGTGACAACTAATTCATTAAGAAACAGTCTTATGCATTAATAATAGTAAGAATGTAATGAAACTATGAAAGTCACATAATGAAATAATATTGTATAAATAAAATGTATGAACAATAATATTAGCACATACATCCTCATATTAGCACAAAATAAACCTAAATTGTCACACACATCCTCATATTTCACAAATAGCATCATCTTCATCGAGAAAATATTTCCACAAAATATATACCTACATTTCATCACATTTCCACATATTCGGAGGAGGACGAGGAGGACTTTAGGAGGATGAGGAGGAGTATATGCAACCGAGGCGGCGGCTAGTTGGGTTGGCCACGCGCAATGGAATGGATGGCCTGGATGGAGTGGACCACGGTGGTACTAGCAAGGAGCACGATGAAGAGGAGACGGTGGCGGTGTGGGAGGCTAGGGTTAGGTTTGTGCCAACTGAGAGTGTGCTGATTCACTCTGGGGACAACTTATTTATCTAGCCATAGACGTCATCAGTGACAGGTAATAAATTGTACCCCTCACTGGATCCGTAGATCTTAGTGATGGGTGGAAACAAGACCCATTACTAATAGGGCCCGATGCGTATAAATTGTCCCTTCACTAAAATTATATTAGTGACTACAACAATTATCTGTCACTAATGACATGTCATTAAATACTAGTTTTGTGGTAGTGTGTGTTTATATAGTTTTCTTTGTAACTTTCTCTAAACATTTCCGAATTTTACCATAGCCTCTAGGTATCATATCGTGACACCACGACAAGTCTTGTTTTTTAGAATTCATTTGATATTTTCAAAATTAAAAAACTAGTAAGGAGCATGTTGTCGATTGAGTGTCATGGCCTAGATGTCTTAAAATTTCTTTTGATTTAGTGGGTAAGTCCTAAAAATGGACTCTAAAATATTAATACAATTTTTACTGATAGTTTGGTTCATTATTTCATGCACTTACTGTTCAAAATTCACCTATTTCAATTTAGGTCCTAGAAAGCCATTTAATTAACTAAAAATAGTAAACTGACCTTAAAAATAGCCAAATTTTGCATTCTATAAGATACGCTTTATTGTACAAAAAAGTTTTAAGTCCAAACAAAAATTAACACATCAATTTTCTATCAAACTCAGACATCAATTGATTTTTAACATTAAAAAACTTTTAAACTCCACGTTGCCAATCGAGTGTCTTCACCTAGATTTTTCACATTTTCTGTAAAATTAGTGGTAAACAACTAAAAATGGACCCAAGAAAATGAATTTAGTTTTTATATAAATTTTGGTTCATTATTTCATGCACTTAGATTTCAATTTTTACCTATTTCAATTTAAGTCATATAAACCTATATAATTAACTAAAAATAGTAAGCTGACTTTAAAAATAGCAAACATTTTGCATTCTATAACATACTCTGATTTTTTATTTAGAAAAAGTTTCAAATCAAAATAAAATTAACTTATCGATTTGCTTTTAAACCTAACTCTAAACCCTAAAACCCTCTTTTGCGTGAATCTCGAGTTCAAAACATCATATGTGACAACTTTTTCGAAATATTTTCAAAATTTTATCATAGCATATGTGTATCATATCATAATACCATGACAACTATCGTGTTTTTTAGACTTCAATTGATTTTTTTAGAATTAAAAAATCATTAAGACCCACATTGCTGATCGAGTGCCGCAACCTATTTGTTTTTCACATTTTCTATACAATTAGTTATAAAGTACTACATTTTGACCCAAAACATGAATATGATTTTTCTACAAATTTTAGTTTGTTATTTCATGCACTTACAATTCAAAATTGACCTATTTTGATTTAAATCACGCAAACACACTTAACAAATTAAAAATAGCAAAATGAACCAAAAAATGTGAACTTTTTACATGGAAAATAGATGTTGTACTTTGAGGGTAGAAAATTTTTCAAGTTCAAACCAAGTTGAAAATACCACATGAGCACAAAAGAGGTTTTCACATGAAATGATGAGTGCCAAGACATTGTAGAGTGTTTTTTCAAAAAACATTCGGCAAACTTTATCGTTTGTTGAGTGCCACACTTAGGCACTCCACAAATTAGCCCTCAGGACATGTGGCAACACCTTTCGAGCCACCAGAACTGGATGTTTGCCGAGTGCCACTTTCAGCACTAGACAAACCCTAGTTTCTGTTAGTGGCACTGGATAAAGTCAGACGTCATCAAGGACTCTATTTGAATTTGTTATTTTTGTTGTTTATTCACCGAGTGCCTTGGTGTTTGCTGAGTGCATTGTCTAGAGACACTCGGCAAATGCTCAATTCACCGAAAGATTTTTTTTGTCGAGTAGTTTCCTATGTCACTCGATAAACTATAGGCTTTGTCGAGTGCCTGAGGAAAAACACTTGGTGGACACTCGGTGTTTGTGTTTCCTGTAGTGTAGAAAAATGTGTTTCCTCTTGTGATATGCACTAATTAGTGGTTAGGACACCACCTTTTCTAAACAGAAATCAATGTATCCTTATCTTTTGAAAAATGTAGAATTTACCTTAAAAGAAATCTAGTGTAACTAAATGGAAAAATTATCCTATGATGCAGGAAATAGCAGCATCTTTGCGAATGTGTACCGGTAGTAAAAGACAAATCAAGATTATAAATAGAGTAAGTGGGACAATACGATCATCAAGGTAATTAACTGTGGTTCTATGACTCAACACTCATCTTGCATGCACTTAATGCAGAATCTGAATTAATTGTTTAACAACTAATGGACAGAAGTATTGCAACGACAAACTCATCATATATATCAACCCATTTGGCATAGCTCCAGATCCAGCTTTTTGGAAGTTAATTTGACAATTTCCAAGAAATTCTAGATCTAGAGTTCTAAATAAATTGATGATATTTAGTTGACTTAAAAATAAAAATTATACCAATTATTTTGCAACATATATCTCAGAGATGTACCAAACATGCTCTAAAAATGACAGATCTATTTTATTCCATGACATTAAATTTTTTTAATCAGGATGACACTTGTTCTAGGAGCACCTGGTTCTGGGAAAACAACTTTCTTAAAAGCACTGGCAGGGAAGTTGGATCCTTCCTTGAAGGTACGGCATCTCCATATGACCTATCAATATAGGGTAATTTTACAGTCTATGAGGATGTACCAGGAGGTACCACATTTTTCAGTGTTAATTTTGGTACCTCCTGGTACCTCATATGTCAGGAGGTACCAAAATTAACACTGAAAAATGTGGTACCTCCTCATAGACTGTAAAATTTCTCATCAATCTATCATCAATATTCTTCTGTTAGTAAATGAAAGTACGAAAAACTGAAGAAGGAACGCTGAACATGAGTTCTAGCATTGACTATCAAGGTGTTTATTTACTATGAAACATTTCTCAACAGCTCAAAGGAAAGGTGATGTACAATGGAGAAGAAATATGTTCATCAACACCACATTACATCTGCACATATGTCAGCCAGCGCGATCTTCATCATGCAGAGATGACTGTGAGAGAGACGATTAACTTTTCTTCACAGATGTTGGGAACCAATCACACATTTGGTATAGCATCCTGTTGTATTGAAATAAAGAGTATTTTGACAAGAATGCAAACACTGCTTCATTGATGTAAATTCATACCAAAGGATTAAAGTGCACTATAAACATATTTATATGCAATTAGTCAAAGATATGATAGTTTATATACAAAACATGCACGCCAAAGCATAATTACTGTTTGCATTGATTACTATAGAGATGCTGGGAGAAGCAATAAGGGAGAAGAGTGCTAATAACAAATCTGAAAAGTATATTGAGTTGCTTACCAAGGTGGTGCTATCTTCCATTTATATTAATTACCATCAAAGTTTAAGTAATTTTTTTTGCTTATTTATGCAATTTTATACAGGCCAACACTTATGGAACAAGAAGTGACCTTGCAACAAATTATATTATCAAGGTAGCTTGTCTGCCTTGTTCCTTCATCTGTATATTATTTCCTCCAACAAGAACACTCTTAGAATGTCAAATTTGTGCAAGCAGATACTTGGTCTGTCCGACTGTGCTGACACCATAATAGGAGATGACTTGAGAAGAGGTATATCAGGAGGGCAAAAAAAGAGAGTAACCATTGGTAATCCCCGCCACCCCTACTTTTTCCACTTCTTAAGAAGATAATAGTCAATTTGTTCTATGGTAGCATATAGTATATATTGAACAATATGTACAAGCCTTGCTAGAAACTATATATATATATATATGGATGGGGCATTATATAGCTGAGTATATTTCCTATCCTAATGAAGTGAAATAAACTAAAATTGGATAATGTGACCAGAAATATTCATGCTAGAATGATATATTTTCATAACAGTACTGCAAGATTTCCGTTATACTATATATCATAACATAATATGTGGTTAATATATAAACAATGAAGTGCTTTTTTGTATGTGAATTAGCTGATGAATTTTAGATTGTTGAAACAGAAATATCTAAAGTGCCTATATATGTGAATCCACAATTTTACCTATTTGCCAATAACACTGTTCAACATAAGGATTCAACGGCTGCAATTTTTACTTATAGATTTTGCACAGTAAAACATGGTGACCTAAAGATTATAAGGGTAACTGCTGATTCGAACATGCCGCTATATATCTTCCTCTTCTTTTGGATTGCAATGTCCTAGTCCAAAAAAGTATTTCATCTAAACTCCTATATGAACATTGCAAAAGAACATGAACTCATGAACAAACTATATTCAAGCTTGAGTAATACAGCTAAAGTTGTACCTATTCCAAAAAATAGAACTACAGCTATCTAATAGCATGCAATCCAAGTGAATATAATGAAACCGTAAAAAGTTTTATTTGCCCTTCACCTACCCTCACAAAAGGCACACATTACATAGATGTTTCATGTTTGGCCTAACTAAATGTTTATTTCGGTATTGCAGGAGAGATGCTAGTTGGTTTCTCAAAATGTTTCTTCATGGATGATATATCAACTGGTTTAGATAGCTCTACAACATTTGATATCATGAAGTTTCTCCAACAAATGGCCCACACACTAGAACTTACAATGGTTATTTCCTTGCTGCAACCGCCTCCTGAAACATTTGAATTATTTGATGACATAATCCTTCTATGCGATGGTCAAATTGTTTACCATGGTCCTAGAGAAAATTCTATTGATTTCTTTGGAGGCATAGGATTCAAATGCCCCACTCGAAAGAACGTAGCAGACTTCCTTCAAGAGGTAAATGACATGTGTTATTCATACACATTTCCAATCCTCATTGTATTAGGGTCTATTCACGGTACACCCATTACCTCTTAAGGAGGTAATAGTTAAACTAATATAAATCATTGATTAAGCGTGTTTAAAATAATTAATTAAAAAACAAAATGGGTTAACCGGCTTGATTATGAAAAGCAATATATATACATGTCACTGGCATGGAAAGTTTATTGATTGTTTCCATTTTTGTAGTGCCTCCAATAATTAATATGCTAATAAATTAATCGCTGCATGTATATGAGCTCACACGTATTAAAGAAAGGTTATATGATCTAGGTATGTAATAGGTCACCGATATAAAATATGAGCCATTGGATAGTATAGATTAGATGGTCCATAAAATTTTGAGGCAACGTACAATTGATCTCCTTGTATTATTATCCATATGTTGTAAAATATATATTTTGAACGACAGGTAACCTCCAAGATGGACCAGAAACAATATTGGGTAGGTAACGAGTGTGAGTACCAATATCATCCAACTGAGAAATTTGTGGAATCCTTTCGCTCTTCATTTCTTACTCAGCTTCGAGGACTAAACATCTGCAAGCAAAAGGGAAAAAAGATTGTAAAAACAAGTAAAAATCGTGGGATATTTACATGGAGTGTTTTCCAGGCATGCTTCTCAAGAGAACTACTATTGGTAAAGAGAAATTATCCACTCCACATATTCAAAGCTGTACAGATCACCATGCTTGCTTTTGTGGTAGCGACACTTTTCCTCCGAACAAAACAAAACCATGATTCGATAAATGGTGGCAATAAGTACATGGGAGCCCTCTTCCTTGCCATTGTAGTGGCAAATTTCAATGGCATGACAGAACTAGCAATGACAATAAGGAGACTCCCCATATTCTATAAGCAAAGGGAACTTTTAGCCTTGCCAGCATGGGCACTTCTTTCATCAATTTACCTTGTTACTCTCCCACTGTCAATTGTAGAGACAAGTCTCTGGACCTGCTTAACTTATTATGCTATTGGATATGCACCTTCTCCCATTAGGTACACCACCAGTTTTCTCAGGAACTTGTAATCTGAACTCAATCTTCCATAAACAAGCAGAGCTAACAAAAGAAAGACTTTTGCTTGTCTTAGGTTCTTCCAACAACTCCTGGTACTTTTTGTCATGCATCAAATGTCAATGGGCCTCTATCGCCTACTAGCATCCATAGGAAGAACACAAGTGATGGCAAACACGTTAGGAACTACTATACTGATTCCAATCTGCATTCTTGGAGGCTTTATCATACCAAAAGGTCAGAATATTTAGCTCGCTATGTCTTCGGGAACAAGAAAAATTACTATACATTTTGGGATGAGGGGGTAATTCTAAGGTGTGTATGTGCACAAGATTCTCACCAACTTGATGCAATGAATCAGATGAACTCCAACTTTGGCTACGCTGGGGATATTGGGCCTCACCATTCACATATGCTCAGAACGCTATATCCATGAATGAGTTCCTAGACAACAGATGGGCCAAGGTGCACAAACCATTTTCTCATTGAAATTTCACTTACCATGAACTTACATTGACACTGAATGTTGACAGGAATTTCATTATGCAAATGCTAATACCATTGGGAAAGTTATCCTAAAGATCAAGGGCCTGCTCATAGACTGGAAATGGTATTGGATATGCGTCAGCATTTTATTTGGATTTTCTGTGGTCTTCAACATACTCAGCATATTGATCACCTTGCAGTTCCTAAATCGTATGTATACTACATTACTACCATATACTTCACAAAGCTATTGAATTGGACCTTTCAAACAAAAATTGCATAACCTTTTAATGTACTTACTCGTTTGTAGCTCCATACAAACACAAAGTTAACATCAACATTAGAAAGGTGAATATGGATTACAACATTCAGATCAGTGGAGACAACAAAGCATCAACCAATCGAGTGATCCTCCCATTTGAGCCCCTCTCCCTTGTATTTAACCATATCAATTATTTTGTTGACATGCCAAAGGTAAGAAGACCTCAAACTTATCTGACCTTATTAAGGGCCTGCTTGTTTCAGCTTCTAACAACTTAAGATTCTCGGTAGCTAGCTAGTCTGAGTAGCTGATGTTTTTTGGCTTTTGGATTCTACTTCATTTCTAGATTCTACAGCTACTGATTCTCACAATCTGAGTCCAGAATCTAGACCGTTTGTTTCTGTATTAGATTCTAAAAGTAGTTGCAACTATTAGAGTGTCGACCGTTCTATGATTACTTACTAACAGAAAGTGTGCACACTTTAAAATAGGAGATGATAAAATATGGAGTGTATGAGAAGAGGCTCCAACTTTTACGTGATGTCAGCGGTGCTTTTAGGCCAGGAGTGCTAACAGCACTGGTGGGGATTACTGGCGCAGGGAAGACAACATTGCTTGATGTGCTAGCTGGAAGAAAAACTGAAGGATATATTGAAGGCACAATTACAATAGCGGGTCATCCAAAAAAGCAGGAGATGTTCACACGGGTGTCAGGCTATTGTGAACAGACTGACATTCACTCTCCTAATCTCACTATCTACGAGTCACTTCAGTATGCAGCATGGCTTCGTCTCCCATCACATTTTAAAAGCTGTGAAAGAGATGTAAGTATAACAACATCACATGATTGGCATAGTTATTGATATAACATATCGTGATGATATTCCTTTCTGCAAATGATATATTTTAGATGTACATAGAAGAAGTTATGGATCTGGTTGAGCTAACTAGCTTGATGAACACCATGGTGGGTTTCCCTGGGGCATCTGGCTTAACAGCGGAGCAGCGGAAAAGACTTACAATTGCAGTTGAACTTCTAGCTGGCCCCTCCATAATATTTATGGATGAGCCAACAACTAGTTTGGATTCTCGTGGTGCAGCAATTGTCATGAGAACAGTAAGAAGGACAGTAGACACTGGACGAACTGTTGTCTGCACAATACATCAACCAAGCATTGAAATATTTGAATCTTTTGATGAGGTATGGATATTGATGCAAAAAAATCTGACCAAGGCTTGTTTGCATAAAAGCTTTGTAAATGGAGGCACTAGAAATAAAAAATGGGCATGACAATTGTAGCTAAAAATTAAAGCCCGCCATACCATAAAGACTTTACTTTTTACATAAAGTTGGTAAATTAATGGTGAGAGTAAAAATCAAAGTATCCCTCATTAATAAGAAAGTAGTATTATAAAGTGATAAATATGAGGTATTGACGTCATAAACTTCCTAATTTATGAACCGAAGGTAGGTAAGGAGGTAAAAATAAAGTCTTTTGAAGACAAAGTTGAAGAGCTAGAAGTAAAATATTTTTTTGAGATGAAATGAGTTACCTGTATATTGTTTTTTAAAAACGATGTTAGCTCATAGTATTTGAAGCAAATATTAAATCTGATTTGATTGATGGCAGCTTCTACTCATGAAAAGAGGAGGCCAGCTCATCTACAGTGGTTCACTAGGTCCACTATGCAGCAACATGATAAAATATTTCGAGGTAAAATGCAAGTATATACCAATATGGTACAAAGATGGAGAATAAGAAATAAGATGCATTTTCTTGCAGGCTATTCCTGGAGTTCCAATAATACACAAAGGACAGAATCCAGCAGCATGGATGCTAGACATTAGTTCACAAGCTACTGAGTACAGGATTGGGCTAGACTATGCACAAATCTATCATGACTCCTCACTATACATGTAAGCTGAACTTAACTGCCAATCCATGGAAGCTTGGGCAAAAAATTGTTTGTAGTTTTAAAACACTAGCAATACATGATGGAGTTGTTATGCACCTTTTGCAGGCAAAACATGCTTCTAGTGGATGAACTGAGCAAACCAAAACAAAATAAAGAGGACATATACTTCCCTCCTGGGTATTGGCCAAATTTCAAAGAGCAATGTTTGGCTTGTTTATGGAAGCAACATTGTTCGTACTGGAAAAATCCAGAACACAATCTAACCCGCATCGTAAATACCTTTTGTGTATCAATTATTATTGGCATTGTGTTCTGGAAAATAGGCTTGACAATGTAAGCAAGCTCACTTAAAAACTTTCATGCAATGGAAGATAATTTATAATGCTTTAGTGAGATTATTAACCTGCCATTTTTTGGTATAACAGCAACAAGGAGCAAGATATATTCAACATACTAGGAGTTGCATATGGGTCTGCGTTGTTTCTGGGTTATATGAATGCCACTATGTTGCAACCAATAGTAGCAATGGAGAGGGTTGTCTTATATCGAGAAACAGCATCTGGCATGTACTCTGCCATAGCTTATGCTATTGCTCAGGTAAACCAATTTAATCTGAATGTAGAACGGAGTTGGTTGGTAGGGATCTGACCTGCAGATATGGATTTGTATATGCAGATAGCAATTGAAGTCCCTTACATGCTTATTCAAGTATTCATTTACACATCAATAGTCTATCCTATGACCGGTTTTCAAGTAACAACTACAAAATATTTTGGTTCAGCCTCTTCATGGTGCTATGCTTCTTGTACTACACAATCTTTGCAATGGTAACAGTCGCGTTAACACCAAATGTTGAGATAGCTGCAGCACTATCATTCTTAATCTTCATATTATGGAACATCTTCTCGGGCTTCATCATCTTAAAGGAGGTACTTGATACATATTTTTGGCATGCATATGTGATTTAGCTCCTGTGTATATCCTGCAAAGATCGTATGAACCGCGTGTGGCATACTAGCATTTCACATGCTATGTTACTATCATCAACTAAACTCTTAACCATTCCGAGATGGTACCAAATAGCATGGCAGATCAACTTTGTTAGCAAAAACCTCAGGCATAAATAGGGTTTTTTATTAATACAACATTCATATACAAAATATAAATGATGCATCCAAGCATGTAAATAGCCTCTGCTATGGAGGCGATCATAATATTGCTGCAATCAAGTGTAGAATAGGGAAAAAAATACAAACCTTGTCATAATGGATGGAAGCGATGATGTGGATGCAGATGATCCCGACGTGGTGGAGATGGATGTACTGGGCAGATCCGGCAGCATGGACGGTGTACGGGCTAACGTTCTCACAACTGGGGGATCGGACAGAGGTGATCCATGTGCCAGGGCACATGGACGTGACTGTGCGGGAGTACCTAGAGGTGTACATTGGACTCCATGATGGGCAACTTCCACTGATGATGGTGCTGCACCTCGTGGCCGCCACACTCATGGCCATGCTCTTCTGCCTTGGCATAAAGCACCTCAGGTTCCAACGGAGGTAGCACCAAATAAAAAATAAGGTGGAGCAACATACCCGATGCCGCACCCTCGGACCAAAGTCGATTGATCAAGATAGCAGCAACAACAATAACAACAGTAATATTGAGAAAAACATTATGTCTACGAAGTGGACTTGAGTTCGGTGCTCTAGTGGTTGTGCCATGCACTTTGGTTACCGGTTGTGTGTGTGTGTGGGGGGGGGGGGGGGGGGGGGGGGAGAGTGAGGACCACAAGTGATCTACGACGGGTCTTACATCAGTCCGCCCACAAGATGGATGACCCGTTACAAACTGACTCAGGACACATCAATGTTTTTTTTACTTTTTATCGGTATATATTGTAGCAAAAACATTACAAGATTTAGCTTTAGTTTTTGATGTAATCTACTACCTTAATTTCTACTTGACCAAATGTTATTAAGTCTATAATATTAATTCTTACTGGCAAGTGTTTATGTAGATCAGATTTAGGTTAAACAGTAGTGCTCAATCCATCGCTAATTAATTGCTCCCGGCAATCAATCTGTCTAAGGGACATAAAGCTTAAGGTCAGTTTGGGTCTTTACATTCTAAGGTGGTAAAATTAGAGTTTCTTAAAGTTATGATACTATTTCATTTTTAAATTTCATAGCTATTAATTTTTACAATAGCAAGAATTATACCGTCGTTTAGAAAGTTTCAAAATTACCAATTAGATAATGTCCTATACAATTATTGATTATTCACTATAGGAACAAAATATTTGTCGAGTGTCTGAGGCTTTGTCGAGTGTTTTACCTTGGGCACTTGGCAAAGACTAATTTTATTGAGTGTACCCTAAAACACACTTAACAAATGATTAACTCTTGATGAATAAAATGTTTGTCCAGTGCCCCACACAAACACACTTGACAAACTATTTGTACACTCGGAAAATTATTTGAAAAAACTCGGTCCCTGCATGTGTTGATGGCATGATGATAGGTTAGAAAATATGCGATTTTCCCTAGTGCCACTAACGCTCTTTCCAGAAACGGTATGTAGTGTTATCACATGTCCTGGGTGCCTATTTTCCGAGTAACTAAGAGTGGCCCTCGGCAAACACAGGGAACCCATCATTTCATGTAAAATAATGTTTTGAGCACATGTCACATTTTAAATATGTTTTGAACTTGGAATTTTTTTACACTCAGAATGCAACATTATTAATCCATGGAAAATATTCATATTTTTCTGGGCGAGTTTTCTGTTTTTAATTAATTAAGTGTGTTTCTAGGATTTAACTTGTCAAATTTGAACTGCAAGTGCATAAAATAATGAACCGAAATTTGTAGAACAATCATATTTATGTTCAAGAGTGCAATAGAATCCTTTACCCCTAAATGTAAATAAATTTTTAAAAATATAGGTTACGGCAATCGACTGGCACTGGGTAGCTTAATAGTTTTTTTAATTATAAAAACATTAATTGAAGTCTAAACAACATGATACTTGACATGGTGTTATGATCTCATATGTATATAATATGATAAAAAATTGAAAATGTTTTGAGAAAATTTTCACCTATGATGTTTAGAAAGCACAAATTCTCACACGAGGTGTTGGAGTTTAGAGAAGGAACTGGTTAGGTTTGAAATAAAATCGATAGTTAAATCTTTATTTATACTTAAAACTTTTTGTACTATAAAATCTCAGTGTATCTCATGTCATGCAAAATTTGGCAATTTTTATGGCCAGTTTGATATTTTTAGTTAATTAAGTGTGTTTCTATGATTTAAATTGAAAGTGGTCAATTTTGAACTGCAAGTGCATGAAATAATGAACAAAATTGTCCAGAAAAATCATACTTATATTTTGAATGCTATTTTAGGCCTTGCACAGTAAAGTTGCGAAAATTTGGAGAAATCTCGATGGCACCACTCGATCGACAATATGCACCTTCTTGGTTTTCTAATTACAAAAATTCAAACAAAGTGAAAAAAACATTAAACTTGTCGTGGTGTCGTTATATCATAACTAAATAGTTTGGTTAATTTTTCTAATATTTTGAACAATTTTATACAAGAAAACTAAATAACACATTACGAATAAATAAATAAATTGGACATTGTTTTCTGAGTGCCTACCATTTGGCACTTGGCAAAGATTAAAAAGATTTTTATTCGCCGAGTGCCTACCATTTGGCAATTGGCAAGATTCATGTGATTTTTTTTTATCTTTTTTGCCGAGGGCTTTGTCGAGTGCTTCCTCATATAGCACTCGACGAACACCCTTTTTAGGGTAGTTTGGACACAGATCTAGGCACACTTATTGTGCTTAGATCGACTCGTGTGCCGACCTCCTATGTCTTGCTCAAGCACCATTTCCACATCCACCCTTCCCATGGCCTTCACCCCTACTCCCGATGCCGCCACCCTCACTAGAGACCCCCTGGCCGATGACCCCCTTGGCTGGTGCTCCTAGGCCAACTACACCTCCCCCCATGACTCGGCCCAGCGCCTCCATCCCTCAGTCGGTGACTCCTCGGCTAGAACCTCCCAGGATGGTGCCCTCCCTCTAGTTAGAGCCTCCCATGGTGGCACCCTCCGTCTGGCCGGCGCCCCTACCCTACCCCACATGGCCCATCAACTCCATCCCCTACCAGTGCCTCCTCGGCCGATGCCCCACTAACCGTTGCCCCTACCCTACCCAGCCTGTCCCCTCCACCCCCTATTAATGACACCCTCAGCCAATGCCCCCAGAGGGCTGGCCTGCCCCCTTCGCCTTTTGGCCAATGCCCTCCTCAGCCAGCCCCCTTTGGTGATCATCCCTGCACTCCTCTGTTGACAGTCTCTCACCAGTCACATTCGATATAAAATTTTAGCAATACACAATTTTTTGCTTAAACAAGATGATTAATATGTTAAATTTTATATTTATAATGCAATGCCATGTTTAGTATTGTACATTTTATTGAATGCAAGATTTATATTCTTTGCACTAGAATTAACATGCTTAATATGTTTAGTTCTAATATTTGTTCTTATTGTCTAATGCAATGCCATATGTAATGTTAATTTTTTATATATGATTGTTTTAGGCACTTACAATTTTATTTACATGTACATTATGTGGATTTATATGTGTCACCATACTTTGTTTGCATGGTTTAATTAGTGTATTTGTTCTTATTCATGCTTTAGTTGCTTTTTTAATTCTTCCATTGATTACACTATGTATGCGGATGCCGGCCATCGTGTCATGATACATATGTGGATGTTGCCCATCGTGTCATGCTATTGTGGTCATCATGCCCTATTTTTGTAGGTTATATTAGTTTGTTGTTATTAAAGATGAGATGCTACCAAAAATTTGAAAATTTGTTCTTTCAATATGTTTTTAGACTAGTATGTAAAAGTGTCACATAACCTAGGCTCTCCCATTCGGAAGTGTTATAGTTTGGAATATGCAAGTCTTTGAATATCTATGGCTGTAACTATTTTGAACCGTCCACTTTTCTTAGACAGCTAGAGGATGTGTAGATTGAGCTCGTTTTCATTCTTCATTCTAATCCAACAAAGGGTTTTTGGGGTTAATCATTTGCCTAATACAAACATATTTCCATGTGAGAATCTTTTGAAACTATTTCATTTTTAAATTTCATAGCTATTAATTTTTACAATAGCAATAATTAGACCATCGTTTAGAAAGTTTCAAAATGACCAAATAGATAATGTCCTATACCTAAAAGATAAAATCAATTATTGATTATTCACTATAGGAAACAGAATGTTTGTCGAGTGTTAGAGGCTTTGTTGAGTGCATTACCTCGGGCACCCAACAAAGACTAATTTGCTTAGTATACGTTAAAACACACTTAACAAATGATTAACTCTCGATGAATAAAATGTTTGTCAAGTATCCCATGGGTTTTGGAGATGATCCTGTGGATGTGTAGAATTATTCTGCCACTGTTGTTCTTTGAACGCATATTCTCTTACCATGCTGCTCAGACATGTGTTTGGATAATAGTGGGGAGGTGTTGTTGAAATTCTGTGTTGGTGTTGACGCCAAGATTTGATAAGCCCAAGGCCTAGGAGGGATGCTGTATGGTCAATGAGAGTCAAAGGGAGTCCAATCAAAGGTGGTCAAAGAAGTCCATCCGTTACAACAAGACTGGATATGAAGGAGTCGATGGTGAGAAGATAAAGATCATCTATAATCGATTAGGATAGATTTCTTGGATGACAAGTCTTTGGACTATAAATATGTATCCCTTAGTTAGGTCAAAACAACAACCAACCCTACAAACAACTCTTCGGCGGATCGCCACCCTTGGCTTCCCAAGGTTAATCCTGGTGGGATTCGGCACTCGGAGCTAGGCTGCATCGTTCTGATCTCTGGCGAAGAGGTGAGTCCCGTCACTCCGATGATCATATCAACTATGTTAGTGTCCTCACGGCTGCATCAATTTGATCTCATGAGGCGTCGACTGAAACAATACGATCATCAGTTTATCTCGGTGTATTGGCTAGGTCTAAGGCTACATCAGTTTGATCTCTTAGATTGATATGATTTAGGTGTGGTAGTCTAAGGCTTCATCAATTATGTCAGACATCTCTTTCTATTGTATCTTCTTCATGTTGTATACCGTTCATCTAATAAAGTGTGTCCGATACTTTGATGTATTGTTAAGTTCATCGTGACTAGCTACTATCTTGGTTTGGTCCAATATTGTTATTGTGATGATTTTTATGATACAAATATGTTATCTAGCATGTTTTATTTATTTCTGTGGGAGTACAAGCCAACAGATTATCTTTAATTCAATGTTATATCCTATTTTCCATCGGGAAATGCTCATCGGCCCATATGCGCGAATTGTCCATCTCATCGGTCGATGGCGCGTTTGCCCCGATTGCTCTGCCTTGGTCATCGGCCTTATGGCCGATTGGCATTATTCGGTCACGATTATTTTATCCTCACCATAGTCATCGGCTTAGCAGCCGATCGGCTATGTTACTAATGTCGTTTTCTCTATTTCCTTATCAGTTGTAGGATCAAACTAATTGGCATGCCTTGAACCTTTTTTTAAGATTGTAGGACCTACATTAGAGTTAAGCAGATCTCCTAGACCATGCGTGTGTCAAAAGTTGACCAAAAAAGACACCAACACTCTTTTTGTCACGCTCGGTGGGACCTCTTCAACAACTCAGCCATGGAGGGCGAGATTGACAACGACAACATCATCCCGATCACTCTCGAAACACTGAGTGAAGAGAAGAGAGCTAAAGTGCAAAGGCACGTAGATGATTTCCAGAAGTTGTGCATGCAGGCCTACGACATGACTCGATCGGGTCCCATCCAAAAGGATCCATTACCAAGACCGACATTGGCTATAGAAGCCAGTCACTTGATAGAAAACCCTTTAGCTAGTCTCCAAGAAATCATTGATCAGGCAATTCATCACGCACTAGCAAATCAACAATCCAAAACATTGGTCAACACCTTCGATGGGTTGATCAAGAAGACTATTGTTGATAGCAAAAAATGGCATTAATGGTAGAAATTATCAAAATATCAATTTTTTGGTAATTTGGGCCAAAAATATGCCTTTCCTAGCACAGGCTGGTCCAACCGGCCATAGTAGGCCGGTCCAACCGGTTATGTAGGCCTGGTCAGACCGGCCCAATGGGTTCGGTCAGACCGGCCGAGTCTGAAAAATTAGGGATAGAGTTGGTTTCGGGGTGTTTTGACCTCTAATTAAATCTTAACTACTTTTGGCCGAATCCTACTCAGATTAGGTGTAGGAAACTTGAGACCAGCACCCTATAAATATAGGGGTGAGGCCGATTTAAAGGGCATCTCCACAAATCAACTCAAAACCCTAGTTTTGAATCACACTTTTATTTCAATCTACTTTCCTTGCCCTAGGAGTAGCCCTAACGTCCATCCGCCGCGTCGTAATCATGGTAACCCTTGTTGATTCGCTCGTGAATCACCCATGTAATCCGCATAACAGATTGTTATCAATTTTATCGGTTTTTCTTGGCTACACTTGATAATTCGGTCTCTAGGCTGAATTAGATTTGATTTCTTGGTGTATTGCAGAAAATTCATCTCCAATTTCATCTCCAAGAAGTTTGAGACCTATCCCACGCCACCAAGAAGACCTGTGGAGCCCGGAGGCCCCCTCCCGGGTTTTTATCGGTCTGACTGGAGGGTACTCCCTGGTTCGACCACCGCGTGCCACCCGGTCAGATTGCCGTTGGCACGCTCCGGTCAGACCAGCGCCTTGAGGCCGATCTGACCAACCTTGGGGCCCCTCCGCACCAGATTACTTCGCACCCGGAGCCCACGCACCGAAGGCCTCCTCGCTCGCACTCGGTCTGACCGAGACTCCGTTTCCTGTCTGACCGCCCGACGCCTGAAGGCCTCCTTTCGTATCCTCGGACCCCCTTTGCACACATCGCTGAAGCCACCTTCGACGACACACTTTGCATCGTCGGTCCAACCGACCAAGTATCTTCGGTCCGATCGGCCTGCTTTGCCCGGTCCGACCTCCAGACCTCCTTCAGTCCAATCGGTCCTGCTTAGGTCAGTTTAATTATTTTTCCAACACTTCGGCTAATTGAAAATTAGTTCTAAATATTTGTTTGTTTTCTTGGCATCTCCGTTACCCCCTTACCACTTTTTAAGGGTTGTCGGAATGCGGCATCAGCGTCTCACGATGATTTAGGGTTTTCCTTTAAAACGGACGCACAGTTTTGGATCGCCGAACCGACACTAGTGTGTGGGCGCGTTTTCATGTCAACACACTTTTTGGCGACTCCACTGGGGAAGACATCAACATGACAGGCACATCTACATTGGCTGCGGGTACAGCGACCATTTCTACTATGACTACGACAACAATACCCCTATCGTCGATGGACCTAGGGGGATGAGCATGGAGATCGACAACCGCAACATAATTCTCCCCACCCTTGCAGGCATCCCTGAAGAGGATCTGGCCGAGATTAAGGCCAAGACGAAGGAGTTCCACGCACTCATGCTTGGACGTTGCACCAAAGCTCGCACGGGCTTCGTCAAGCGCAACGTCGACATTCTCGGCCTCTCCGTAAATAAGGTACCACCGCCATCATCCTTGTATATATCCCCCTCAGAAATCAAACAGGAGATAGCCACCACAGTAGATCAAACCGTTAGCGCCACATTTGTGAATCGTCTAAGGCCTAAGATGGAAATGATGTTTAAGAGATTTGGCTTTTCCGAGGCTGCTTCTCCCACTCCAATTGCTAGTTTACCCCATGTGCACCACATTTACAGCCGAACATATGGGAGCACCAGGAAAGCTATCATGTCTCCGTCCTCTAGGGCCGAGACCACATATACCACTATCGGTCAGACTGGCCCTTGGATCGGTCAGACCGACACGTACAAAGCCCCACTTCAAACAACAGTCGGTCTGACTGGATACCAAACCAGTCTGACCGACCAATACACCTACGGTCAGACTGGCTACCAGGCCGGTCCGACCGACCAGTACACCTATGGACAAACCGGTCCTATGGCTGGTCAGACCGCCCCTGTCTGCCACACACTGCTTTCGCCCGTGCCTACACGAGAGGAGGAGGCGCACGACCGACACCCCAACATACCACCACATGTCATGCGCTTGTTAGTTAATGCACTGGTTACACACCTCGGGATCGGGCTAGAGTTTACAATAAGCCGTACCCGAACCACTTCGACGCTATCCCATACCCTCGTGGCTTTAGGGTCCCCAAGTTCACCAAATTTGATGGTGAAGGTAGAAAGACCACCCTAGAGCATATAGGTCAATTCCTAGCATAGTGTGGTGAAGCAAGCGGGTCAGACACGCTTAAACTTAGATTATTCTCTTTGTCGCTTTTCGGCACCGCTTTCACTTGGTTGTCGACATTTCCGCCGAACTCCGTGCAAACTTGGGCCCAGTTAGAGTAGAAGTTTCACGACTATTTTTATACTGGGGAAACTGAACTTAGGCTTTCGCACTTGACATCAGTTAAACAAAAGGCTAGTGAGAGTGTCTCCGATTACATTAGGTGTTTCTGGGACACCAGAAACCGATGTTTTAGTTTGAACATATCCGAGAGGGATTTGGCCGACGTAGCCTTCAACGGTTTACACTCCAAAATTAAGGAAAGACTAGACGGCTAGAACTTCCTAGAGGTTAGTCAGGGTTTGCTGTAGGCTTTGGACCAGGAAGGCCGAACCAGGAGCAAAAAATTTATCAAAACCTTTAGTGAGCCTAAGGCCGAGGTACACGTCATGGAAAACTCTGAGGAGGAGCCATTAGAAGAGGACGATGACTTGGCCGACGTATACACAGCATAATGGACCTGGCCTAATGGGTACAAAATTGTCACTTGCTCCAAGCTACGGTCGTCTCCCACTAAGAATCGGCCCAATGAAGTTTAGTACTCTTTTGATGTGACCAAATGTGATAAAATATTTGACTTTCTATTGAAGAGCAAGCTCCTCAGGTTGCCTAAAGGTCACATCATTCCAACCACCGACAACTTGAAGAAACGTTCATACTATAAGTGGCATGATTCGCTTTCTCATTCTACTAATGATTGCAATGTTTTTCATTGGTAGGTTCAATCGTCCATAGATGAAGGACGATTGAAAATAGATTCTAGCCCCAAGATGAAGCTAGACCAGGATCCCTTCCCCATGGATAACATCGACCTCGATAGGAAGAGGGTGTTGATTTGGCCTGAGCAGGCCAAGTCATCCAAAGGGAAGGCGGTCGTCGTTGGAAAGCCTCGCCCACGCACGCTCGTACCGAAGAATCCTGAATAGGAGTGCGGAAAGTGAATGTCGATGCATCATCTTCGGCTAGGTCCCACAAGAAGAGTAATATAACTTTTGGGATGCTGCTCTAGAGGCATAAGAGGAGGGTCGAGGAAACACACTCTCGGCCATGACCGCCAAGGAGGCCAAACCTCCCATGGAAGCACGAGTTTGCCCGCAATGGACTTGACAGCCAGCACCACCTTGGTCTCACCGGCCTTCTGTGGCTAGTCCGATCGGATCATCCTGGGTGTCTAGCAATAGCCGATCCGACCAACCCAATAAGGCCAGTCTGACCGACATAGGACTGAGAGACGATCCAGGTGTTCACCGTTTGGCTAAAGATCCGGGAGAAAGTTTGTGATGCCCAAAACTAAGCCACAACCTTCGTGGGCACCACCCGAAATGACTAAGTCTCGAAAGATATGCTTACAACGTCTTCGTGCCGATTATCTCAAAGAGAAGAAGGCCAAAGAATTCGAGGATAACCCGCTCGATGAGTCCAAAACCCTAGCAAAGACACGACAGGTGTGGATACCGAAGTTGGTTGATAAGCCAACTTCTAGCCTTGTTGAGTAAGGGTGCATCCCTACAAGGTACTTGGGGGGCAAAACAAGTAAAAGCACTAAAGGCTGAGTTGGTGGAAAATTTGGCGCTTAAGTCCCTTAGTCATATTAGTAATTCATGCGAATCGTCCTAAGAATTCAGATTTCCTGAGTTATAAAATGGACGGTTTGGTAGATAAATGGATATTGAGTACTTTTAAAGAACTCGACAAAACACTTGAGAGATTGTAAGGCCGATATGGATTGTACCGCCCTTAGCCCGTTATGCTTTTAGCTCACTAAGTTTGCTAAAAGGCAGGGGCCATGTGTTGATAGCACAAAATGGAATTAATGGTCGAAATTGTCAAAATATCAATTTTTGGTAATTTGGGCTGAAAATATCCTTTCCTGGCACAGGCCGGTCCAACCGGCCAAAGTAGGCCAGTCCAACCGGCCGTGTAGGCCCGATCAGACCGGCCTAGTCTGAAAAATTAGGGATAGAGTTGGTTTTAGGCTATTTTGATCTCTAATTAAATCTTAACTACTTTTGGTCGAATCCTACTCAGATTAGGTGATAGGAAACTTGAGACTGGCCCCTATAAATATAGGGGTAAGGCTGATTCAAAGGGCATCTCCACAGATCAACTCAAAACCCTAGTTTAAATCACACTTTTATTTCAATCTACTTTCCTTGATCTAGGAGTAGCCCTAATGTCCATCTTCGTGGGTTTGCGCTAAAAGCCCTCCATCCGCCGGGTCGTAATCGAGGTAATGTAACACCTTTAATTTTATAAATTAAATAAATTGGAGAAAATAAAAGTTTTAAATGAATAAATTAAGTTTGGATAATAAAATGGTTGAAGTAATTAGAAAAAAAACCTTAAGGAAGAATAAAAAATAAAGTAAAACAAAAATTTCACTTGGTTAAATCCAATTAATTAGGTTTGACCCAAAAAGAGGCATCTAAATAAAAATGTTGAGAAAATTTATTTTCCAGGAAAAGGATTATTCTTGATTTTTGAATAAGGTGAGAAGGCCCAAATAAATAAAAACATGAAGAAATAAATCAAATCTTGAGCTAGGAAAATTATGTTAGGTTCATAAGACCGAGATATTTTTTGAGAATTTTTATAAATGTTTAGAACCTTTGCTGATAGTTCTTATTTTATAAATGAATTTATGCAATTGTTTCTAATCAGAAAATCAATTTTTAATCATTTTGGGCCGCTCCCCTCTTTTCCCTCTCTCTAGGCCGGCCCAGCCCAACTCCTCTCCCGCGCCCCACTGACACCCGAGCCCCACCTATCAGCCTCTTCCTCTCGTGCACGCCCGCACCCTCCCTCTCTCTTCCCTCGCTGACCCGCGGCCCCACCTGTCGTCGCCAAGCCCCGCGACTGCGCCCGCCTCCTCCATCTGCCCTGTGGCACCCGCATGTCGGCGCCATACCCCTCACTCGCGCCCACTAACCGCTCGACCCCACGCGTCAGGTTCATCTTCCCCACCGGGATCGCCCCCAAATCCAGCCCCACCCCCCTCGTCGATCGAAACCCTAGCGCCCCAATCCGCCGCCACCGGCCACCTCCCCTCGAATTAGCCTGGATTAATGTTCCCTAATCTCCGGTGACCCTTTCCCCTCTACTCCCACGCTCGATCACGTCCATGTTCATCCGATCACCTTGCATGCTAGATCGCCAACGTTAATGGGGAATTACTCTCGGTTTCCCCCGATGGCGCCCCCATTTAACCCCGCCGGCGACTCCTATAAAGCTCCCCCTCCTCTACTGCACCCTTCGACCCAATCACACCTAGCCCCCACAATCCCAAGCCCTCGCAGAGCTCCAAATCACCACCACCTTTGTTTGGCCTCCAGCCACTGCTCACCGTCACCGGAGACCACCGCCCACCTCACCGACGACCCACCGTGATTACCAACGCACACTTTTCCTCGACATCCACTCATATTAGGCCAACGACCACCAGAGCACCCTCCCGCCGGCAACCCGAACACCTCCGCCAACCTCGCTCGTTGCCGACCTCACCCCGTCGTCCTCGAGCCCCATCTCTGATATGGCCAGAATCCTCACCTTATTCCCTTCCTATTTCTGCAAACACCCGAGGCCCTAGGCCTTCGTCGTCGCCGTTGTGCTCGCCACCATGCTCTTCCATCACCGGAGACGAAGGCCCCATGCCGGATTCCCCGCACGCATGCCGGATGCAATCTCCACCACCAGATCCTGAGCCAATGACTGAGATTAGAACTTCAAATGGAGGTTCCTTATCGCTTTGACCACCGCTGACCGGTGTGGGTGCATTTTCGTGTCAACAACTATATAAGGAACCGCTGTCACCGCTGACCGGTCTGCAGGATCCATTGCAAAGCACTTCCGTACTAACCACAAGTCGAGTAGGTAAGTCCTATCTGGAGGTATGGGACGTTCCAACTCAAGGCACCAGTTGGTGGGGTCAAGTAGCACCTGTGGGTGACTTGTACCGAGGAGGCACAAAAGGGGCATGACATTGGTCCAGTGCACTGGCATGCCAGCGAAACCTAGAGTGGGTGTTATCAAATTGGAGCGTTTCATGCTAAAGGTTTTGGCATGAGTTCCTGTGACTTGGGTCATATTTACACACTTCGGTGTGTAGGGATGAGTGCCTTGTGGGTACAGTAGTGCACCTACGATCAGAGTTTAAATCTTTTCGAAAAGCAGAGCCCACTATCAAGGGCGCGTTGCGTGACATCTCGCAATTAGTTTACAATTATGAGTGTTGCATGATGGCATGACCTGTAAGGACTATTGAGCGAGGAGGGATTTACTCCTCGAGTTAGAAGATGATGCATTATTCATGATTTAATTTATGTATGAATAACCTGATCACAGTAAATGCTTAACATTAAAAATGTACTTTTCTGCACTTTAAGCCATTACCTTCCTTTGATATTGCTCTGCATTATTATTGCATTCCAGGTGGCTTGTTGAGTACTTTTGTACTCACCCCCGTTGATTAAAACTTTTAGACGATGAGTTCTATGAAGACGGAGGTCTGGAGTAGCTGTCCTAGTCAAGGATGCGAGTCCTGGAGCAAGATGTTCATCGTTTAGATTTTTTTCTTTATTTCTAATTCATTGTAATAAAATAGCCTGCAAGCTATACTTGGTATGTCGTATGAACGAGGTCGTGTGATGAACATCTTGTATTTATTGTTTTTCTTTGTAAATTCAATAAAGTTATGATTTTATCGAATCTCGGGGCGTGACAGGTAACCCTTGTTGATTCGCCCGTGAATCATCCGTGTAATCCACGTAATGGATTGTTATCAGTTTTATCGGTTTTTCTTGGCTACACTTGATAATTCGGTCTCTAGGCCGAATTATATTTGATTTCTTGGTGTCTTGCAGAATATTCATCTCCAATTTCATCTCCAAGAAGTTTGAGACCTATCCCACGTCAGCAAGAAGACCTGTGGAGCCCGGAGGCCGCCCCTCGGGTTTCTGTCGGTCTGACCGAAGGGTACTTCCCGGTCCAACCACCATGTGCCACCCGGTCAGATTGCCACCGGCACGCTCCAGTCAGACTGGCGCCTTGAGGCTGGTCTGACCGACCTCAGGACCCCTCCGCACTAGATTACTTCGCACCCGAAGCCCACACACCAAAGGCCTCCTCGCATGCACTCAGTTTGACGGGGACCCTGTTTCCGATCTAACCGCCCGACGCCAAAAGGCCTCCCTTCAGATCCTCAAACCCCTTCGCACACATCGCCGAAGCCACCTTCGGTGGCACACTTCGCGTCGTCGGTCCGACCGGCCCGCTTTGGCCGGTCTGACCGCCAGACCTCCTTCGGTCCAACTTGCCCCACTTAGGCTGATTTAATTATTTTTCCAACACTTCGGCTAATTGAACTTTATTTCAAAATATTTGTTTTATTGCCTGGTGACTCCGATACCCCCTTACCACTATTTAAGTGTCGTCGGAACGCGGCGTTAGCATCTCACGATGTTTTAGGGTTTTCCCTTAAAACGGTCACGTGCTTTTGGATCGCCGAACCAACACTAGTGTGTGGGTGCATTTTCGTGTCAACAACTATATATTAACGACACTGTAGCCCACGAGCCACCACAAGGTATAACATACCTCCCTGACAGCCAAACAAGATTACTGCAGAATCCACAACATACTCGACCAATACCACTGCCGTAAGGGACGATGAGGCTAGAGCAGCCAGGTGCCTCATTTGGTCATGAAGGAAACAATACAACCTAGCCGCTAGTTCCCGCATAGAGTTCACCTACGGGGTGCGCCATATGGCCTCGAAAGGGGTGTGTTGGTGCCACTTCTGACATCTGACCTAAGACTACCAAGAAAAGAGATGCCTCAGGTGACATACGTCATCGCAAGGAACGTACTACCAGACCTTGTGCCGTCAAGGGGGGCACTCGATGGTATTCCTTAGGGGTATCATCAGACTTCATACTATGGAGCACTGCCATACGGTGATGAAGGACAATACATGCATAATGCTGCTCGGTCGGATCAATATCAGTAGGTCCCAATACCTGATCAACACCCTACACCAGGACAACAGGAAGATGATTGGGTGAATTGGATAACGAAAGTTATTCGAGACCAATTTGGGTTGAAGCCCAAAGAATAGACGTACATGTATCGGTGGCCGTACCTGGAATGGTTTGATTGAGTACCACTGCCAGGCCGATACAAAGTACCTAACTTCACCAAGTTCTCAGGACAAGACCCAGTCTCCACGATCGAGCATATCATCTGTTTCCTCACCCAATGTGGGAGGCATCGGCCGATGAAGTTCTAAGGGTCCAATTCTTCTCGCTTTCTCTATCAGGATCGACCTTCGCATGATTTTCTTTACTACTATTGGATTCTATTAGAGGATGGGTAGATTTAGAGAATAAGTTTCAAAAATATTTCTTTGTCAGTATTCATGAGATGAAGCTCATGGACTTGATAGTTATGAGGAAGAGGATGGACGAGTCGGTACAGGATAATGTCCAAAGGTTCTGGGACGTATGGAGCAGGTGCTATAACTTGAGCCTTAGTGACACCCAATTGACAGAGTTGGTGTTCCAAGTACTCTTGAACCAAGGAGAGATTTTCATCACATGAGTTTAAGAGCCTCTCACAACTATTACAAAGGGTATCAACACACGAGAGCCAATTCCAAGAAGCAAGGAAAGATAGGTATCAGAAAAATGTGGCGTATACTCAGCCCTACTCTTCGGACTCCGACGAAGGAAGTGACTCTGATGCAGAAGTTGGTTTGGCCGAATGGTCCAAGAACAAGAAAAAGTTGCATGCCCTTGGATGAAGCCAGATGATAAGGAAGAAAAGTATGACTTCGACATCAACAAGGCCAATAAGATATTTGATCTGTTGCTCAAGGAGAAGCAAATTCACTTGTCACCTAGCTACGTGATACTGCATGTCGATGAACTAAAGAAAATAAAGTACTATAAGTGGAACAATTGCCCATTGCACCACACTAATGAATGCAAAGTATTCAGGCAACATATTCAATCGGCCATGGAGCAAGGTCGAATCAAGTTCGATGATGGGAAGAAGCCAATGAATATCGATGATCATCTGTTCCCAGTCAACATGGTGCACATGCACTACGCTGATGATCGACATACAAAGAAGAGTAGGTGAGCTCGCAGCAACATCACTTCTTCGGATCTCATCGAGAGGTACCAAAGGAGGTCGAAGGAGAGGGTGGACAGCGAAGACATCTATGGCTACTCACATTTAAACCGCCATTGGAACTACAAGTTTTTCAGGCTTTGCTGGAACGAGGGGCTATGTCTACCATCAATGGACGACTACCCGGGGTGTGGTGCCGAAGGCAAAGAACGAGACGATCATCGACCACATAACATCAGGCCAAGGACACTTCGTCAAGAAGCTGTTCACCGAAGGTTGTTACCACCAAGGGTATCAGCGCTTGAGAGGCTCGGCCCCGTCAATGCCGAGGAAATCGGCTAGTCAGCCAGTGATGACAAAACCACACCAGAAAAGCCGCAATGGTGCCCTAGCGGGGTTTTCACAAGGAACCAGAAGTGAAGGGTGCAACATCTACGGTAGAGAGAAATGAAGGCACAAAAGTGCGATGAAGAAACAAACCGGCCCCGAAAGATCAAAAGTGAATGGCAAGAAAAAGATAAGGTTGATCACTACAACAAGAAGGAAGCAAGGGTAAACATGGTTTTCTTCCTCCCTATAGAGTACCGGGCATTTTCTGAAGACAACCTAGATCAGGTCGATACGATGGCTCAACTAGTGTTGGCTCCACAGCCAGTAGTTTTTGACAAGCCAGAAGACCCTGGGCATCGACACCTAAGACATCTGTACATCAAAGGTTTGGTCAACGGGACGGCGATGTCCAAGATGATGATAGACGGAGGGGCGACTATCAACTTAATGCACTATGCCACTTTCCATAAGCTCAGGAAAATGCTAGAAGACGTCATTAGAACTAATATGGTATTAAGGGACTTCAGCGGTAACTCATCAGACACGATGGGAGTACTAAACGCAGAACTGATGATTGGAAGCAAGACGATGCCGACTACCTTTTTCATCATAGAGGGAAAAAGATCTTATAGTTTGTTTCTAGGGCGTGATTGTATACATGCTAATTTCTGCATTCCCTCAACAATGCACGAGAGCCTGGTTCAGTGGGTCGGCGATCAGGTGGAAATCATTCCCGCCAGTAAATCGGTTAATATAGCAACAACCGATTTGTTAGTGTGGGAGATGGAAGGAGTTGTCTGTCAATCAGGGAAGGCTTGGGATGGTAATTTTCTTGAAGTATCAGATGATGGAGTCAACCCCATCAATGAAGAACTACTCAAGATCACCTTGTGAAGATGGTATCAATGAAATAAAGGATGGACTCGGTCAAGGCTTTGCTACTAGCTATCGATGAACTATGAGAGGTAGACATCGGACCCGGTGACAGATCGAGGCCAACCTTCGTAAGTACCTAGATTCCCCGATGAAATAGAAAGTGGATCGATCAAGTCACATCAGAGATATCGAGAAGGTTCGAACGAAGGAGTGCTTGGAGAAGATATTACCCTATCGTTCGGAAAAACGCCTATAGATCTATACACAAATAGCCGATACCAATGGTATTGTCTTCAGAGAGCCGATACGGAGGCATCGCCCTTAGACATAGAAAGATCAAGGCAAAGGAATCGATGACAATATATTACAAAAGGGGTAAATATTTTATTACAAGATCACTGATTCTGCATAAAGTTAGAGTGCTCGACAGATGGCTTCGATCGCCCGTAAGCAAATTGCATCGACATTCTGAAGGATGGCCTAGTCTTCGCGTCTGACCCGGAAATATCTTGAAGCAATGATGACACTCTGCTTGGCAAACGGCACCAACAAGTTGCCGCTTCTAGGCATCGACTCGAGCCGGGAAAGAGGCAACAACACTCTCTTGTTCAGTGATCCTCACTCGAACCCCCTCCAAATTTATCAATAGATCTGACTGCTCCGCCCATAGCCGGTCGAGCTCCCATGACGTGGTCAATGACTAAGCTTCAATGTGATTTAATAGGGTACCCTCAGTCATGACTGCCTCTTTGTGAGTCCTCATCGCCTCCAACAGCAATGCATGGCTAGCTCGATCGGCTATCCACTTGATGGCTCGCTGCACTTCTGGGTGATAGAACTCCAGATAGGCGGTTGACGTAATAGCGTCAGCCAATTCAAGCAAGAGGCGATCTAGGACGTCATTGAAGTGACCCTGTATTGGTCCCAAGTCATTGACTAGGACCTCCACTAGAGACTCTAGGCGATGTAGCAAGTCCGATAGCACCTCGTTCACTACCGGGGGGAACAGAGTCATGACCAATGAGGAAACACCGGCAGCTTCATCCTCCATGTATAGTCGAACGTCGAAAGGAAACTGCTAGGCGAAAGACTAAGAGGAGAGAAACAAGTTAAGGAAAAGCCCAACATATTATGATGAGAACAAGAGGACTTACGTCAATAGGCTTGGCAGAGGCAGCCGATCGTAGAGTGCTATCGGCAGAAGAAACAATGACATCATTGTCGGCCACTAGAACGATGTGTGACCCCTCTTCCTTGAGGCTGCCTTGAGGGGTAGGTGACCCGGCAGGATCCATCATTTGCTGTATGCAGGGCCAATGTTAGTTATACAGAGGGCAACGAGAAAAGAAAGGCAAGTCAGGTACTTGATGAGAATGTGAGACATAAGGGACCTTAGCATCAACCGCCATGCCTTCTGGCATATCGGTTTGTTTGGTGGTAGCCACACCGGCCACATTAGCCGACACACTGGGATCCATAGATGCAAACTCAAGTGCATTAGCCCCAATAACAGTTTCCGCTGTAGCACCCCCAACAAGCGGGGCGATCGAGTACTGGCCGGTTCGTTGGCCATCGGGCTGAAAGCCACTGGAGGGGACGCGACAATAGGGGAAGAAGGCAGGATTGTAAAAGGTATCAGACATCAAGGAAACAAAACAAAGTATGCAGTGCAAATATGCAAATATACCTGAATTGATGGAGGCACATCGGTAGCAGTTGCAATTTTTTTGGCCGGAGAAGTAGGTGGCATTGACTGAAGAAAAGTAAAACACATCACAAAGAGGATAGACGACACCAAACATCAGGGAAAGTTAGAAAGGTTACCTCGCTAGATCGAGCTCTGGTAAATTGGCTGAGGAGCCATGCTGAATAGCGTGGGCCTCATGGCTCCAGATGTGATGAGTCATTGTCAATGATAGTCAAAGAGGACAGAAGAAGAAAGGAGATCTGTTGTTTCATGGGCCGCGTGTGACTCAGGTACACGAGCAGCGAGCGACGGTCGGGCTGAGAGAGCTGCGAAGTCGGGCTGGCACAATCCGGGTACATGGGCCAGAAGTAGTAGAAGACCCACTGGGCTGTTGACCAGGATTGACTCAGGTACACGGGCGGTGAGCGACTGCCGGGCTGAGAGAGCTGCGGAGTCGGGCCGACCCAATCTGAGTACCTGGTGCAAAGTCGGTGGAGGCTTTGTCAGTTTCGGCGCAAAACTGACAACCGTTGATCTTGTATCGGACTGTCCAGAAGAGAACCCGTAGTCGCTACGAAAGCTTAGCTTCCGGATAAGTCATCTGTATCTCTAGGCCCACAATCAGTCAGTCGTGTCTGTAAAAATTCCTAAGGGCAGTAGAGTCTTTTCCTTTATTCCTGCGTCTGTAAAAAAACCCTAAGGGGCTGGTGGAATATTCCTAGTGTTGGACAGCCTATAAATAGGACCCCAATCCCTAGGGTTAGGTCACCCTTTTGGCTGAAATCAATACTACTCCTTTGGGTCATTTTGTCTCTTGCATTTTCTCTCTCTCTTCTGTTGTGCGCCGCCAGGCTGCTGTTCATGTGATTTTGGCTTGCATTTATTTCATTCTCTCAGATGCAGTGAAGCTTCTATTCTCTGATCGTGCGTAGCATTTTTGTAGCATTTTTCTTGGCTTCGTTTCACGTGCATAGCTGTTTTTTCCTGAGCATTTGTGCCTCGGTTGCTACTGTTCTTCACGGAAGTAGTACTAGTTCATACTGGTTGCAAGTAGTACTAGTACACTGTAACAGCAGTACACTAGTACTCTAGCCTTGCTTTTTCTGCGTAGCTTTTTGATCGAGTTGACAGGGCTAAAGTAACTTTTCTGGCTGTTCTCTGGCGAAGCCCCTTCTCTGTTCGAAGCCCCTCAGCTCCGTGAGGCAGGCTTCGATCTGATATACTCGAAGGCTTCGTTTGAACTTCGAACTTCATTTTGTGTCCTGAGTTGCTATCTTCGAAGTACTTTTTGAACTGTCAGCGTTCCATACTTCGAACGCCTGTGCGAAGGTACTCCGAATCAAGCTCTTCGAAGTCCATACTTCGACAGGTTTCGAAGTTGGCTTCGAAGCTTGTCTTTCTGTTAGACTTCGCTCAGTGTTTTCATCTGTCTTCTTCGAAGGTCGTTGGTGTGTTTGTTCGAAGGTAGAGTGTAGGCTTCGTTTTTGTTTCTCTGTCGCGTGTCAGCCTTCGCTTCTCTTTCCGAAGGCTGTTTTACTCTGTGTGTGTTCGAAGCTGTGTTCGAAGCCTTACCTTCGAAGTACACACTTCGAAGTAGGCTCCGACTCTATCATACTTTGCTCTCATTCACACTCGACCTAGAATAGACAACACACCTTCGACAGACTTCGACTACCACCTCCGAACCAGACTTCGATCAAGCGAAGCAGACCTCGACCTCCGAAGCATACCTCGACACTGCGAAGCAGGCCTCGACCAGTGAAGCAGGCTTTGCCGAGTTTCGAACAGGAGAGATTTGAACAGGTAACTTCTCTTCTCACCCATAGTGCACCTAGATTGCTTTACTGAGGAATCTGTCTAGCCATGACTTGAGTATTCTGTCTATCTGTCTAGTAGCACTGCTTTTGTGTTTCTCGGTTTTATCAACAGTTGCTTCTAGGCTAGATACCTTTAGACTTGGGCTATCTGTTCATTCTTTGATGTTTCGTCTTTAGAGGTGCGTTGGGGATTGGGAGCAGGCCATTGATTCGAAAGAATTTTTAGGCGCCCATTCACCGCCCCCTCTGGTCGCTACTTTCGGTCCTACATTGGCATGTTCGCAAATTCAACACCTTGCGCTTGCGTGCCAGAATCTTAATTCGCTTCCTCGCAAGCAAGTCCTTCAGAGTAGGGGCCCCGCTACCCAAGACGCTCATGGCCGATTACGGCCGACAGTCAATCGGCCCACCACTTTGGCTCACATGCGGAGCATCCACGCCATCCCCCTGCACGATACATGGACTGGTAAGGGGGCAAGATAACAAGCAAAATAACTAAGAGGGGTCAAGATATGTATTTACCAACGAGGAGTCATTGGCATAATCGGGGTGTAGACGTTTGCAGTACTTCCTCGAAGGCCGATCAAACAAATGCAGCGCCCATTCGCCCGACCAAGCATCGAAGTCAATGGAGCTAATGGTGCAAGCCAACCAAGGGGCAAGATCACCATGGGGCACTTGGTCGGCCACTCAGGATAGCTGCTCGTATTCCCGGTCCTCCGTAACCTATCCACGGAAGTGGATTCGGCTGATAAAGAATAAGTGAGGGGAAGATGGCCGAATCCTAACTGCCACAAGCAGACAATCGGATGATAGAACTCATAAGAAGCTCTATGGGTAGTGAAGTTGACAGGTAGAAGCAAGGGGTGATCAAGGTTTTGAAAATTCTGGTAGACCCCTCGTTCCAGCATGCGTCGGCCAATAGGAACTCACGAGGGTATTCATACTCGGATAGATACTCATATGCAAACCAGATGGTATTCTCATTCTCGAAGCCGTGGTAAAATGCTGTGAACCAAAAGCTCAGAGAATTAGGCGATAGTCGGGAAGAAGATCGACATGCGGCTGCCTCACCTAGAGATAAACATTGGCGATATGTGGAGAAATCCGATTCAGAATAATCCTCAAGGGATTCCATCAAGGAAAAGGGAGAATCGTCGACCACTTCGATAGAGTGAACGTTGAGCCACAGTTGTAGAAACCACCAGGGCCCACCGAAGTGGCCGATAGGATCACCAGATGACAACCTGGATGATACCTGATGAAGAAGGTGATAGGTGGCACCAAGGAATTGGAGGTGGGCAGTTGGACCTAGAGTAGATCCACAGAACATGAATCGCTCCATCTAGAGGATGAGGAAGGCTATGTGTTCTTCGGTGTAAACAGGGTTAGTCCTCTTGTTGTGCTTCGTGATGTACTTGCCCCAACCACCAATGGATTTTACGCCAAGACGATGGGTTGACTTGGAGTGGAAAGAAAGAGGATCACAAGGGGAGGTAATGTCTAGAGAAGTCAAAGAAATGACATCTAGCAAGGAAGGGGTCATTGTACTATTGACAAAATAAAAGTGTTAAGGATATCAGACCAAAAATAGCAAGCAGCGGCGAGGAGTGACTCATTCTTGTAGGGTTCAGCGAGGGAAAGGCTGATACAGTGGCCGATGCTGATTTCCTCCTACAACGGACGCTTGATGGTTGATACCCTAAGGTACCAATCACGCCATCCAGGGAGTGGGGAAGGAAAAGCCCTGAAGCTAAGGTGCCAATCAGAAGAGAGCATGGAAGAATGTTTAAAGGGGATTCAATTGGTTTCCGCGTTGATAATATCCATGGGATCAGGGTTACCAATCGGACTTAGAAAATGATGGGTGGCGTGGTTAGCAAGAGGAATCAAAACATGGCTCCACAAATTTTCTAGAAAGGGAATGGGGGAAAATAATAAGAAATGAAAGGACATGAAGAAAAATGGCGAACAAACCAAGGACCAAAGAACACTGAAGACTTACCTCAGGGATTGCGTTGACAGTGGCCATTGTTGCCGAATTATGGGAGCAGTGAAGAGGAAGAAGAACAATGAGCGGCGACAGTCGCAAGCAATAGATGGCGGCGAGCTCAGGGGGCAAGAAAACAGTGGGCAGAAAGCATGAAGGAAAAAGGAGAGCGACTAGAGATACTTATAAAACAACAGGTGACTCCTTGGCAGTTGGATCAAGCCAATCCCGCACGGATTTGGTGGGGACCACCTACAATGTTCGACAAAAGGTAATCATGGGTGCGGTTTTCAAAAGGTCGAGATCTTTGTAGGCCTGAGATTAGAGGAACCGAATCTTAAATTTAAAGAACACCAATACAAAACTGTGTGGGATGAAGCCTGGTCTGATGCAATAACAAAGAAATGTAAATGCATTAGACTAGGCGACACCCAACGTAGTTGTGAATGGCTGAGGAAGAAGAAGCAAAAAAATGAGGTGGAAAGATTATGGAGCCAGGATCATGGGAAAATTTTTAAAAGTACTAGAAAATGAGGGGTTTTGGCTGACGATTAATGTTAAAGGATCAGGCAGATAGACGTTCGAGAAGACATGGTCGTAGGAGGTGTTGATGGCTGATAATTTCGAAGAGTCAGAGGCCATTTAATGCTCTGAAACTTGGGGGCATGTGTTGACGCCAAGATTTGGTAAAGCCCAGGGCCCACCAGGGAAGCCGCACGATCAATGAGAGTCAAAGGGAGTTTGGTCAAAGAAGTTATCCCATTACAACATGACCGGATATGAAGGAGCCTATGGTGAGAAGATAAAGATCTTATAGAATCATTTAGGATAGATTACTTGGACGATAAGTCTCCGGACTATAAATATATATCCCTTAGTAAGGTCAAAACAACAACCAACCCTACAAACAACTCTTCGGCGCATCACCACCCTTGGCTTCCCAAGGTTAATCCTGGAAGAATTCGGCACTCGAAGCTAGACTGCCTCATTCTAATCTCCGGTGATAAGGTGAGTCCCGCCTCCCCAACGATCGTATCGACTAGGTCATTGTCCTCATGTCTTCATCAATTTGATCTCTTGAGGCATTGAATCAAATAGTACGATCGTCGATTTATCTCGGTGTATTGGCTAGGTCTAAGGTTGCATAAGTTTGATCTCTTAGATTGATGTGATTTAGGCGTGGTAGTCTGAGGCTTCATCGGTTAGGTCTGACATCTCTTTCTATTGTATCTTCATGTTGTATACCTTTCATCTAAATAAAGCATGCCCTATACTTTGGAGTATTATTAAGTTCATTATGACTAGCTACTGTCTTGGTTAGGTCCAATCTTATTATTGTGATGATTTAGATGATACAGATATGTTATGTGGCATGTTTTATTTATTTCTATGGGAGTACAACTAGATAGGTTATCTTCAATTCAATGTTATATCCTATTTGCCATCGGGAAATGCTCATCAGCCCATATGCATGAATTGTCTATCTCATCGGCCGATGGCGTGTTTGCCCCGATCACTCTGCCTTGGTCATCGGCCTTATGGATGATTATCAATATTCACTCATGATTGTTTTATCCTCACCACATTCATTGGCTTGGCAGCCGATCGACTATGTTACTAATGTCATTTTCTCCGTTTCCTTATCAGTTGCAGAGTCAAACTGATTGGTACACCTTGAACCCTTTTTCTAAGATTGTAGGACCTGCACTAGAGTTCAGCAGATCTCCTAGGCCACGCGTGTGTCAAAGTGTGACCAAAAAGACACCAACATTTGGAGATGAGTGGAGCATGAAAAAAAGCCCAATTAGCACATTATCAAGTGGGACTAGGACCTATCCATACCTATGAGACATTTGGGTGCATCATGAGTGGATGTGCACGGGCTTCGTTAGCTAGGCTGAGGTGACAATGGGTTGGATTCAGAACACTAAAGCATTCCTAGAGTCAACATTTGGTAGATAGAATGGACATGTCAAGACTCGGTGTCCCTGTAGTCAGTGTGAGAATAAGTGCCCACAAATAAAGGAGCCCATGGGTAAACACCTATGTAAGTACAACTTTATGCCAATCTATACCCGACGGATGTACCATAGTGAGTCCCAGTGTCCTAGAGATGAGGTGGTGTGATACTGCATATACGACGATGATGGAGGGATTGGATACATGCTAGATGACTTTGAAGTATCACATGAAGAGGAAGTGCCAGAGCCAACCACAAAGGCGTTTTATGACATGTTGTCCGCATCATAGATAACCCTTCATGGGCACTATAGGGTGTATCAATTGGATGCTATCGCATGCCTAATGGCCATCAAGTCCCGGTTTAGCTTGAGCTAAGAATGCTTCGATGTCATGCTGATGGTTGTTGCTAGCCTCTTCCTAAATGACCACATTCTGCCAAAGAGCATGTATGAGTTGAAGAAAATCCTCCGTGCACTTAAGATGTCATATGAGAAGATACATGCTTGTTCCAATGAATGCATCTTATTCAGGAAAGAGCACGCAGATGCAAAGTATTGTGTGAAATGTAAATCCTCTAGGTATCTTGAGGTAGACTCCCTTGATGGTATGAAGAGGTAGATCTCAATTCCCGTGAAGATCCTTTAGTGCCTTCCCTTCATATCAAGGACACAATGTCTTTACATGCCCGAGAAGTCTGCCAAACAGATGATATGGCACAAAAATAGGAAGATGTTTGATTAGCTCCATCCCGAGAAAGATTTAGAGCAATGAAATGTATGAATTTCTCTATCAACAAATGGGGTCAATCCATATGGTATGAAGGCTACAACATACAGTTGTTGGCCAATGTTCGTTATTCCTCTCAACCTCCACTTGGCATCATCATTCAATGGCAGAACATATTATTGTCGTTGATAATTCTAGGGCCTGAATACCCATGGATGATTTGGACCATCCAAATATAAAGGTGAGGGGTCCTCAAGTAAACCCCAAGGGAGAACGAAGCAGGCAATAGTGAGAGGAAAGACAAATATGGCCACAAGCGTGACTACAATCTAGAGACGAGCCTCTGATGGCGAGTAGGATTATGAGCTGAAGAACACGCCTGAGTCCATGTCGGGTCATATAGCTAAGGAGGAGGAGGGTAGGGGAGAGGAGGATGCTAGGAGGAGTCTATTGTGTGGCTGCATGGTCCTTCAAGCCTCTCAAGGCGATTGGTGCCACTAACTCAATGCCTAGTCATCCAATCAGACAGAAATAGGTAAGTTTCTCTATCAAGTCTATAATTTATTCCTTTAGTACGTTTAGTATTTTGACACATACTCATGGAAATAGGAAATAGAAACTAGATCAATACAGATTGAACAGGGAGGTAGAGAGTACTCATGCCAAGTGAACAATGTCCTTGGGCTTCTTATGAAGGAGAAGTTCCCTAGCTTGGTTTCTATTATTGGGTGGATTGAGTCGGCGTACTCATGGAAGCACTACAAAATTGCGCCAGATGCCCGTGACCAGGAAGGAAGGCACTTTGTCCATATAGCTGACTTAGTGAGGACTGAGCTCTAGTAAGCTTCTATTCACGCTATATTTGTCAATACTAGCTACTCGCATTGGAACTACATAACTTTTTTGTTACATCTAGATGCATGATTTCTTTTGGTGTGATGAGGGGAATGAGGCTTAGGTTTTTTATATTATCAATAGAGACACCAAGAATCTTGTCATCGACATGCACTATGAGGCTCGTATTCAAGTCGTTATCCCCTACTACGCTCATCAACTTGGATAGAGGATCACAAAGAAAGATTCCCGGACCATATACCTGACCCATGAGTAGTACATGATGGTAAGTGCATTATTGTTTATCTTGCAATACTTGACATATTTTATTTATACATTTTACTTGGATATGTAGGTCGCTCTGTAGTAGTGCACCACTCATCTTCAATGCAGGGAGCATATTGTTGATAAGTGGTGCTATTCTGAGTGGCAGAACACTCACAATGCTATCGGGAGAGACACCTACTCATGAGAGTGGCATCACAACATCAGGGCTCACAAAAGCTCAACTAGTACGTTGTGAGATGGGTATGTAGTTATTTGTTTCCTTTCTCTTACTCGATTGCACTATATGGCTCTAACTATTTTTATGTTGTAGTCAACAACCAATGTCGGTTAAGGATGTTCCCAAGTTAGGGCATTTGATCTAGCTCACAAGGACAGGGCAGTTCAATGCAACACATATAATCCAAATGACCCCACCGAGGCATACACCAACCCCGTGTATCAACACCTCCATGACTACACGATGATTGCGAGAGAAGTGCATGCCCCTTATTATGTGTCATCCTACCATGGCATTTATGGGGAGGTGGTCATGAGGGCTAGAGGTGGCAAGAGGCATTGTCGTTATTTCGTGGGCGATGGCATAGTCGATGCTTTTCATACCCCCTATTGTCTCTCATATGAGAGGTTAGAGATCAAGCTCAGATCTAGGTAAATGCAATCACTTAGACACATCGTGGGGCCTCATAACCGAGATGTAGGTTAGTTGTATTCCTTTTATGCTTAAAACCTTAAATTTTCTTTGTATTAGAATGATAATGACATTGCAATGACAGTGTATTGATTGAGCTAGAGGCCAAGAGAAGACATGGGGCCGAGCAAGACGCAAGGATTCAGGCCCTACAGGCCCTATAGACTGAATTTTACTCCTAGATGGCCCAGATGTAGTAGTATTGACCATAGATGATGGATGAAACTTATTCTAGTCAGATGGGCTAGCCTCCATCACCGACACCACCCCCTCCTGTACTTCCTCAACCTCAACAATCTCCGCATACTCCAAAAAGTGGCAATGTGAGTTTCTTTCCATCGTTGCGATCCGTATCGAATCAGCCTTGGGATCCTTAGGAGCCACATGATAAGTTGTGAACATTTAGTCACTTAACTTCATAATGCACTTGTGGAGTGAATTGTTATGGGGGATTCTATGAAGTAATGAAGTCACGATGAATTTGAAATGAAATATGTGAATGTTATTGTGATGAATTTGGGATGCATATGTGAATGTGATGAATTTGGGATGAAGTATGAATTTGTGATAAATTTGGGATGTAATGTGAATTTGAGAAGATTTTGTGATAAAATATGAATTTCAGATATATATGTGAATGTGTATGTGTTTGAGCATTTTTTGGTCACACTTTGTTACATGCTTGGCCTAGGAGATTTGCTTCACTCCAGTGTAGGTCCTATGTTCTTAGAAAAAGGGTTCAATGCATGCCAATTAGTTTGACCCTGCAACTGATAAGGGAACAAAAAATGACATTAGTAGTATGGTCTATCAGCTATCGAGCTGATGAACACGACGAGGATGGGATATTCGTGGAATATTATGCCGATTGGCCATAAGGCCGATGACCTAGAATGAAGCAATCGGGCGAGCGTGCCATCGACCGATAAGATGAGCAATTAACCGCATAGGCCGATGAGTGTTTTTCTGTTGACTTATAAGATGTAGCGTTGAATCAAAGATAACCCATCGGCTTGTACTCTAACATAAATAAATAAAACGTGCCAGATAACATGTCTATATCATGAAAATCATCACAATAACTAGATCGGACCTAACCAAGACAGTATCTAGTCACGATGATCTTAATAATATGTCAAAGTATCGGGCATACTTTATTTAGATGAATGGTATCCATCATGAAAGAGATACAATAGCAAGAGATGTCGAACCTAACCGATGAAGCCTCAAACTATCACACCTAGATCACATCAATCTAAGAGATCAAACTGAAGTGATGCAGCCTTAGACCTAGCTAATACATCAAGAACAACTAGCGAGCATACTATTTCAACGTTCACCTCAGGAGATCAATCTAATGCAGTCGTGAGGATACTGATCTAATTAGTATAGACATCGGGAGTCACGGGACTCACCTCTTCGCCGGAGATCAAAATGATGCAGCCCAACTCGGAGTGTCGAACCCCACCGGATAAACCTTGGAAGCCAAGGGTGGCGATGCGCCGAGTAGTTGATTAACAAAGATGTGTTTTTCTAAGCTAACTAGGGGTACACATTTATAGTATGGGGACTTACCGTCCAAGTACTCTATATTAACCAATTGTAGATAATCTTCATATTCTTTTCCGCTCTTATCTCCATCGGCTCTTCTAGGTCCGATTATCTTGTAACAGCATGGACGGACTTCCTTGACTTTCTTTGACCGGATCCTCTTTGACTTCTATTGACCATGTGGCATCTTTAGTGGGCCCGAGCTTTACCAAATCTTGGCGTCAACACATGGCCCCCAGTTTCGGAGCATTAAGTGGCCGCCGATGCTTCGAAATTAATAATGGTCATCGTCCCTGCAGCCTCATGTTCTCAAACATCTATCCGCACGACCTTTTCACTTTAATTGTCACCCAAAACCCTTCATCTTATGATACCTTTATAACTTCGCTTAGCATTCCGGCTTCATAATTTAATTACCGAAACCATTCGCCTTCAAATGCTTTCACATTTTCCTAGAGTTCTGACTCTATTTCTTCTTCTTCTAGCCATCCATAATTGCACTGAGTTAGTTTATAAGCACAGGTTATTATTCCTTT
Source organism: Zizania palustris (assembly GCA_019279435.1). Taxonomy (NCBI): domain Eukaryota; kingdom Viridiplantae; phylum Streptophyta; class Magnoliopsida; order Poales; family Poaceae; genus Zizania; species Zizania palustris. The sequence goes on along the minus strand of JAAALK010000290.1, from coordinate 72,374,129 downwards.
CTTCTTCACGCTTTTGACTCACCACCTACTTCTGCCATCAAACTTTTCACTATTCATCCCAGTGCTAGCTGTCACTCGCCATCTTTCTTCTCACTAGTGTAAGGATGGCCACCATCGAGGCGATCCCTTGAGTAAGTCTCCGACCATTTTATCACCGACTCATTCAGCATTCCTTATCTTCTAATTCCATTTTGTTTTTGTAGGGCTTGCAAAGCCAGGTTTTCATTCCTATAGTTACTCATCCCTTTAGCTTCTTTGTGGGTCCTTTAGGCTACCCCGACCCCACATATTTCATCAATGCTAAGACTTGTCGGATACCCTTCAAATGTTCACCTATGCCTTCCTCGGACTGGGATTTGGGCTTTGAATCCTTTCCTCCTTCTATCCCTGGCTGGCGTGACTGGTATCTCAAGGTGTCAGCCATTTATCGCCCCTTTTGGGATGAGATTGACATTGGTCATTGCATCATCCTTTATTTGGCTGAGCCATACCTAAATAGGCCAATGCTGGTTGTATCTTGTTATTTTTGGTATGATGCCTTAAATGCTTTCATTTTTGGCCACGAACCAATGAGTCCCACTCTTCTTAATGTCTTCTTCTTATCTTGCCTTGACATTGCTTCACTAGCCAATCCCTTCTTTCTTCATTTCTAGTCATCCCACGACCTTGGCATTAACTTGGCTGATCATTGGAGCCGATATATTGCTAGGCACAATAGGAAGACCGGCCCTGTAAATGCTCGTGAACATGTTGCTTTCCTTAGCCTATGGTTGGAGGAATTTGTCTTCTATGTGTCGACTCTAGTCCTGACCCTTCAGTTTTAGTTTTTAGTCGAATGACTCATCGCCCATGTGCGAGTTCCCCTCGGCCATTATCTCCTTGGAGTCATCTACCGTTCCATTCACCTAGTGTTGGCCAACCTATCGGCTGGCAACTTCATTGGATGGCCCAAGGGTTCCTAGTGGTTCCACCAGCTTTGGCTCAATGTTTATACTGTTGTTCTCATTGGAGGAACCCCTCTCACTCATTTACGCTTTCTTGCCGATTTTTCGGAATTGGTCATTCCCACCTATCACTGGTGCTCTTCTCTAGGGGAAATGACAACATTCTTTCCTACTTTTCCTTTGTCTTTCGTGGCCTTGGCCATTTTCTTTAAGAGTTATTACCTCAGATTATGTGATCGGACCGTCTGGTTTCCTTTTTGATACTATTTGGTGTATGAATGCCCCCGTCAGCTCGTTCTGCATGAGGTGTCCTGAGACGCAGAATCCTTCATATCTTCTCGGCGACCACCTTTCCCTATTTTCTCCCCATTGATTTTACCGATGGGTATCCTCGGTGGTGCTCTTATGAGTTCTATTATCCATCGGTCTCTTAGAGGCAGCTGGGCTTTGGTCAGCTCTCGCACCATCACTTTTTCATTGGTCAGATCCAAACTCACGGGAGGGTCACGCGTGCTCTAGAGAGGGACCACCATTCCCACATGACCGATGTGATCCCTTGAGGAGCCATGTTGAAGATCATGGGCCTCGTGGCTCTAGAAGTGATGAGTGATTGTCAACGGAAGTCAACAGAGAGACGTGAAGAGGAGATGAGACCTATTGTTTCTTGGTTCGCGTGTGACTCAGGTACATGGGTGGAGAGCGACTGCCGGGCAGAGGGGCCATGGAGTTGAGCCGGCCCAATCTAGGTACATGGGCCAGGAACGATAGGGGATCCACTGTTGTGTTGACCGGGTTTGACCCAGGTAAACGGGCGGCGAGCAATTGCTAGGCTGAGGGTGCCCTGGAATCGGGTCGGCCTAATCCGGTTACCCAGTGCGAAGACAACGGACACTTTGTCGGTTTCGGCGTAAAACCGACGCAACTATCTAGACCATTCATCAGAGATCAGACGGTAATGAAGCGAAGTTGTAGCTGCTACGAAAGCTCTGCATCAGAACAAGTTACCTTTAGATAGGATTTTACTATTTTGCCTTTTAGGCCCACAGTCTGTGTTAGTCGAGTATGTACAAATCCTAAGGGCATTTTGGTTTTTTCTAGTTTATTTTGGCATCTTTAAAAAACCCTAAGGGTATATTAGGATTTTCCTGATTTATTGGTCTGCCTATAAATAGGGCCCCTAATCCCTTAGGGTTTCCTAACTCTTTTTGAAATGAAATATCTGAGTTCACTTTACAAATATGAGTGGGAGTCATCTTCTTCCTATTGCATTTTCTCTAACCAAGTCCCTTGCACTGGTGTTATTCTTCCTACCAGCTACTGTGCGCGGGTTCTAATCTTAGCACAGTACTCCTCCTGTTCGGTTTTCTCCCTCCTGGTTTTTCTATTCCTCCCAAAAACTGGCTCCCGTTTTTTTCTTCCACGGCATGGCAGCGCGTGGCACTGGAAGCCGCGTTTCTTTCACTTGGCACTGGGGGCGGTGTACTGTGCCGTGGGCGCTAGGCGCGTGGGGCTGGATTTTAGCAGCCGATGGCTCCACTAAAAACTCAGGCACGTGGAGGTATTGAGAGGAGAGCGCACAAGGGAGGCGGCTCCTTGGCCTAAAGTGAAGTGCAGGTAGAGGGTTCCCATGCGAAGAAAGCACAGGAACATTGCTTGTGTGTAGAAACAATAATCTCCTTTCCTGTTGTTAGTGCACTGCAGCATTTAATTTCATACATATTCAGTGAGTTTATTCTTTGTGCAACTGCATATTTATTCCTGAATATTCTGTGATTTATTCTTTTGTCAGATTGCACTATGATCAGTTAATGATATATCTATTTTCCTTAGTGTTTTTGAATCATCTGTGAGCATTATTTTTCATCTACTTTTATTAGATTAAATGGTTGTGTACTTTTGATGGTTGTATATGTCCTGATTAAACTGCCTGTGAGTTGAATGACTTTTTAGTTTGCCTTTAAGTACTTTTGTAGTGTCTTTTCGTATAGGACACCAGTCTCTTTTAGGCTAGATTATTTTTAGTGCTTATGATCTCTCAGGTTGTCGTATCACATAATATTTGACAGAAGAGTGATAGTGCTATTTCATTTGTGCTTTTGGTCTAAGTTTTTGGTTGTCTCTTGAGGTGCGTTGGGTGTTGGGAGGAGGCCATTGTTTTGAAAAAAATTTGAGGCGCCCATTCACCCCCTCTGGTCGCTACTCTCGGTCCTACAAGTGGTATCAAAACCTGGTTAGGATTTTTCCATACCTTAACCGGTTCTAACCCAAGGTAGCAATCATGACTTCTTCTGGAAAGGTTTCGTCCCTTGAGGTTTTTGGCTACAACTATTGGAAGACTCACATGCGAGTCTATCTATTTTGCCAGAGCTCGGGGATATGGGATATGTGTGTTCATGCTACTTTTACTGTGCTTCTAGCTGCAGAGCGTACTACTCCTAAGATAGTCACTCTGCATGACCTGAACAAGAAGGAAGTGAACATATTGTTTTCTGGTTTATGTCCCAGTGAGTTTGAGCGTGTTAGCCATCTCGACACTGCTCGAGAGATATGGGCTACCCTCCAGGCACACCATGAGGGGACAGCTCAGGTCAAGGCTAGGCTCTATCAGACCTACTAGCGAGAATACAAAAACTTCTCACAAAAGCCGGGTGAGACTGTTGAAGCTTTGTTTGGTCGCTTTCAGTCGATCATTAACAAGCTTCGGGCCAACAAGACCGATCATGATCAGCTCATCTCAGATCATGAACAGGTGCTCAAGGTTCTTCATACCTTGGACCCTAAGATCTGGGACATCAAGGTATCCTCTATTGTTGAGAGCGCTTCTTATGATACCTTGACTATCGCAGAGCTTTTCAGTGAGCTCAAGGGCTCAGAGGTTGATATCTAGTTGAGATCAAATCTCACTAGTTCTAGCTCAAAAACCCTGGCCCTTGCGACACCTTCTGCTAATTCTACTTCTCTGAGCTGTGGTTTGTCCTCTTTGATGTCTATCACTAAGTACCAATTGGATTTGCTAGGAGATGATGACTTGTGTCTTTTCAATAGTCAGGTTCGTCGTGTCTATGATAAGAGGATGTTCAAACGACATGGCACGAAACATGACTGTTTTGAGTGTGGTGATCTAGGTCATTTCATCGCCGACTGCCCCAAGCAGAACACACACAAGAAGGGCACCGATGGTGGCTCCTACGACTACAACAAGCATGACAGCTCCACCTTCACAAATGGCAAGCCCAAGATGAGGTTCTTTCGAAAGGCCCTGAAGGACTACCGGCGCGAGAACAAGAAGCGAGACAAGGCCTTCTTCGCTGAGATGGAGAGAAGCTACTCCAAGAGATCATCATCTTCTTCATCTTCATCAAGCTCAAGCGATGAGGATATCGTGATCAAGAAGGGGAAGGACAAGGATAATCCGGCGGGCCTCTGCTTCATGCCCTTCGGGGACAAGCCGAAGAGCTGCTCGCACCACAGCCGAAGATCCCGTAAGAGCATCTGCTCAATGGCTCTTGGGGATAAAGAAGATAGGAGCTCCCCCGACAACTCCAATGACGATGACGATGAGAAGGTATCTTCCTATGAACAAGAAGTCGTTGAATTACTTAAAGAGAACCACCAGGAGTTAAAATATTAGGAGAAACTACTTAAAGGGGCTAAGAAGAGGAAAGATGAGCTTGAGAGTGAGCTTGCCATGGCCAATGGCAAGATTGAGAGTCTATCTTCTTTCCCTTGCTTGGGTGAGAGCAGTGAGTGCCCTAACTGCAAGGTGTTGTTGTGTGACCTAACGACTCTGAAGTCCAGGTACATAGAGAGGGTTGATGAGAGAGACGCTTTGTCCACTAAGCTTGAAAGTGCTCAGCTGGAGCTGAAAGATGCTCATGCCACTATCGTCATGCCCTGTAGAGACTGCCCATCCCATTTAGCTATTTTAGTTGAGATGAGAGCCAAGAGTGATGAGATGTTGGGTGAGTTAGAGAGAGTCAGAGTTGAGCTGGAGCAGACTAAGCTTGAACTTGAGACATTGTCAGTTCCACCCACTGTCTATGAGAACTGCTTGTCTCTGGGGTTTGAACTAATCAAGCTGAAAGCTGAGAAGTCTGTTCAAGTTGTTGGAGAGTGTGAGATCTGCTTGTCTCAAGTGGAGGTGCTAGCTTCCTTGAGAGAGGAGCTAGCTGATGCTCAGAATGAGAACTCTTACCTCTGTCAGATCCTGAGTTGGGTGAGTGCCAGAGAGCCACAGTTCGACATGATGATCCAGCAGTTCAAAAGGCAGGATGGGTTTGGAGTAGGTTACACCTACACCAAGGCTCACTTTGAGAGTGCCCTGAGCCGTGTAGTGGAGTAGAGTAAGATGACTCCAAAGCAGAGATATCCCAAGACTCACTCCACTAAATCTTTTCAGGCCTGTTAGCCCAAGGATGGAGTGTTCCAAGAACAACCTAAAGCTCCACCCAAGAACCCTATCTAGATCCCAAAGACCAAGCATCTCCACACTTCTCTTGACTTTCTACCAGGACCCTCTCATACCAAAGAGTTAACACCCAACACCACCAAGCCCAAGAAACCCAAGCCTCAACCACATCCCAAGAAGCCTACCTATCATTGTGAGTTTTGTCAGAGAGATGGGCATCTTGTGGAGTTCTGCTTCAGGAGGAAGTGAGTTGAGAGAGCAGAGAGAGCTCTAGGTGGGCAGGAGCAGTTCTACAAGTAGGGTGGTAGACAGAGAGTCCCTTGACATGGAGAGAGGCTAGAGGCTTGGGCGCGTTGTGTAGGTGGTGGTAGAGGAGAAGGCTTTCGTGCCCGTGCTTCGGAAGGTGGTTTTCGCTCTGGTAGAGCTCTAAGTCATTCTAGATACGGCTTTTGACCTCGTGGTCGTGACTTTAGGCAGAACAGAGGACCATGCTTTGAGTCGTGCTTTGGTCCAGACTCTTATGATTCTTTATGCTTTCCTTCTTTTGAGTAGATGGCTCGACACTGGTTTAGCTCTTTTGCTAAACCTGGTGTTGGACCGTTTGCTCCCCCGTGTGACCATTGATATTGCAGGATCGGGGCCTGGAGGACATATGGATCATGGACTCGGGATGCTCTCGCCACATGATGGGACATCGTAGATGGTTCTCCAGCCTCACTTCCCCGAGCTCCAAGGAGTACATCACATTCGGGAACAATGGTCAAGGGAAGGTACATGTCATTGGTTCAGTTTGAATTTCTGAGCATTTCTCCTTGAAGAATGTTGATTTAGTTGGAAATTTGGGTTTCAATTTGGTTTCTATTTCGCAACTTCTTGAGGAGGGCTTAGAGGTTCGTTTTAAGAAGGGCATGTCTTCTGTTGTTGATTCTAGAGGATCTTTGGTTTGCCAGATGTTACCCTACGGTAAGGTTTTTTGGATTGATTTCTCTAGATCTTTTGGCCCTTCTCGCTGTTTGATCGCTAGATCTTCTTCTGAGCTCTAGAGGTGGCATAGGAGATTAGGTCATTTGAGCTTTGATCTGCTAGTCAGATTAAGTTCTATGGACCTTATCCGAGGATTGCCCAAGCTTAAGATGGATAAGGATCTGATGCAAATTGGATAAATGCCATGCAAGAAGAGCTTGAAAATTTTGTTTGCAATCGGGTTTGGACACTAGTTTAGCTGCCACCAGGTTGCAACCCCATAGGCACCAAGTGGGTGTTTAAGAACAAGCAAGGTGAAGATGGGGTTGTTGTGTGCAACAAAGCTCTATTAGTTGCCCAGGGTTTTTGCCACAAAGAAGGTATTGATTTTGAGGAGACTTTTGCCCCTGTTGCCCGTCTTGAATCCATTCGCATACTTTTGGCATTCACTGCTTCTAAAAGTTTTAAGCTTTTTCAAATGGATGTCAAGAGTGCTTTTCTAAATAGATATATAGAGGAGGAGGTTCATGTTAGGCAGCCCCCCAGTTTTGAAAACCCTAAGTTTCCTCGATATGTTTTCAAGTTGCAAAAAGCTTTATATGGTCCGAAGCAAGCCCCCAGGGCTTGGTATGATCGTTTAAAGCAGTTTTTGTTGGGGAATGGCTTTGTGATGGGTTCTGTTGACAAAACTCTTTTCTTGCTTAGAGTTGGCTTTGAATTCTTGATTGCTCAGATTTACGTGGACGACATTATTTTTGGTGGTTCTACTAATGAGCTTGTGTCCAGGTTTTCTGAGCATATGCATAGTGAGTTCGAGATGAGCCTCATGGGTGAGCTCAAGTACTTCCTAGGGCTCCATATCAAGAAGACCAATGATGACATCTTCATCCACCAGAGCAAGTACACGCGGGACATGCTGAAGAAGTTCGACTTCGGTGGAGAGTTGAAGCCTCAGATGACCCCCATGGGCACATCTAAGGGCCTAGACAAGGATTAGAGTGGCGTCAAGGTCAACGAGAGGAGTATCGAGGGATGATCGGATCGCTCCTCTACTTGACTGCGACGAGACCAAACATTCAGTTCACCGTGGGATAATGCGCATGCTTCCAGTCTTCACCACATGCATCTCATCGGCAAGCTGTCAAGCGCATTTTCAGGTATCTTACTTATGCGCCTGATCTCGGTCTTTACTATTCAACATCATCATCTCTTGAGTTATCTGGCTTTCCTGACGCTGATTTTGGTGGGTGCCGGCTGGATCGCAAGTCGACTTTTGGTACTTGCCAGTTTCTCGGTTCTTCGTTTGTTTCTTGGTCTTCTCGAAAACAACCTGGAGTTGCGCTTTCCACTACTGAGGTTGAGTATGTAGCTGCTGCTAGCTGCTGCTCATAGTTGGTTTGGATGATTTCCACTTTGAAAGATTTTGGGTTATCTTTCCCTACCAGAGTACCTGTGTTTTGTGATAGTACTAGTGCGATTAGTGTAAGGAAATACCCATGTCTTCATTCAAAAACCAAACATATTGATGTGCGCTTTCACTTTCTGAGGGATCAATATGAGAAAGGTGTCATTGACCTTGTTCATGTCGATACCCATCATCAGTTGGCTAACATTCTCACCAAACCTCTAGATCAGTCTACATTTGAGCATTTGTGAGGGGATTTGAGAGTTGTGTATCTTTTTTAGGATATTTTGAGTCTTTTCTTTCCTTTTACTCTTTTATTCTATCTTTTCATGTGAGTTCATATCGTGCATATTCATATATCACACTTTGAGCTTACTTCTGTTATATGATTGAATTGCTTTACTTATTCTAGCTAGTATATGCTTTTGAATGCTTGTCGATGATCATGCTCTACTTCAGTTCACATGATATATCTGATATTTGTCACATGCATGGCTTTTATGCTTTAAACTTGAAAAATGATCACCATTGCTTCTAGTAACTATCATGTGTAGGCTGAATGCTTTTGCTATCTCTTACATGCCTAGTAGCTAGTTCCTTACTTAGATGCAGATATGTAACTTGGACATCTCTATGCTTTAACATGGAAAATATGCTATAAAATGATAAAAATCAGAAAAATGAAAAATCCATGCCTTTTATGCTTAATTGAAAAGATCCAGGTGGGTTTCCTGTGTCGCATTGCATTATTTTGGACTGCTTACCATAGCACTTTGGTATGAACTAAGACATTGTAATGTATGCTAAGACCAATGTCTTAAGCTTCTGATGGTAATGTTCTAGCCTAGGCTTGACTTGGTCGGTTAGCATAAGGTTGACATGCAAATAACCCCTAGAAAAAAATTAAAAAGGAAAAGAAAAAGCCTGAAAATTAAAAAAATAACAAGTTTGCTGAAGCTCTTTGTAATGGACAATGCTTATCTTGGTAGATATCAGCTAGCCTTTGCATCTCATGTTTTACCTTTCTTGTTGACTAGAAAATGTGGTGATGTTTTTATTTTCAAAAATCTAAAAATGTGTGCTAATGACTTTCTTTAGATATCATCTATTGCACTGATCTTGTCATGTGTCTTAGATAATATCTTTTGCTATACTTGCTAGATGTTGTAATTGTAGTCAATCATATCTTAGAAGCATGCTTTTTACACTCCACTTACACCCCAGTTGCATTCATTGCATATTTTGAGGGGCAGTTGCATTCCAGGGGGAGTTTTGTGTTTGTGTCTCTTTTGAGTGCATTTAGTCTCACTTGATGAGTCCACTTGTCAACAAGGGGGAGAAATTTTGGGTTACTTGATTTTATAGAAGAGTTTAGGGATATTTTGGCTTTCTCTGGGATTTATTTCAGGGGGGAGTTTTTAGTCTCTTTTGCCTTTAAGTTTTGGCTTTCTCTGGGATTTATTTCAGGGGGAGTTTTTAGTCTCTTTTGCCTTTACTCTTTAGATATCCTTGTTGATATTTCAGAGATTGCACTCGTTTGAGTTTTTATTTTTGTTTAACCATAATGACCATTTTCTGGCTTTTGTTCGGCTTTTGGTCATTAGGTTAAACCTTTTATTTTATTTTCTTCTTTGTGTACTCTTGTGTTTTTGTTTTCGTGTTTCCACATGTTTTGTAGGTTCTGAAGCATTGATGAAGAGGGTGTTGACAATGCACTCATTAAGAGGGAGATTGAGGAGCCATGTTGAAGATCATGGGCCTCATCTCTCTAGAAGTGATGAGTGATTGTCAACGGAAGTCAACAGAGAGACGCGAAGAGGAGACGAGATATGTCATTTCTTGGGCCACGTGTGACTCAGGTACACGGGCGGCGAGCGACTGCAGGGCAGAGGGTCTGCGGAGTCGGGCCGACCTAATACGGGTACATGGGCAAGGAACGACAGGGGATCTGCTGGTCTGTTGACCGGGTTTGACCTAGGTAAACGGGCAGCGAGCGATTGCCAGACTGAGGGAGCCATGGAATCGGGTCGGCCCAATCCAAGTACCTGGTGCGAAGACAGCGAACGCTTTGTCGGTTTCGGCGTAAAACTGACACAACTATCCAGACCATTCATTAGAGATCAGACGGTCCTGAAGCGAAGCCGTAACTGCTACGAAAGCTCCACATCAAGACAAGTTACCTTTAGATAGGATTTTACTATTTTGCATTTTAGGCCCACAGTCTGTGTTAGTCTATAAAAATCCTAAGGGCATTTTGGTCTTTTTCTAGTTTATTTCGGCGTCTGTAAAAAACCCTAAGGGTATATTGGGATTTTCTTGATTTATTGGGCTGCCGCTAAATAGGGCCCCCAATCCCCTAGGGTTTCCTAACTCTTTTTAAAATGAAATATCTAAGTTCACTTTACCAAATATGAATGGGAGTCATCTTCTTCCTATTGCGTTTTCTCCAGCCAAATCCCTTGCACTGGGTTATTCTTCCTACCAGCTACTTTTATCAGATCAAATGGTTGTGTACTGTTGATGGTTGTATATGTCCTGATTAAACTGCCTGTGAGTTGAATGACTTTTTAGTCTGCCTTTAAGCACTTTTGTAGTGTTTTTTCGTATAGGACACATGTCGCTTTTGGGCTAGATTATTTTTAGTGCTTATGATCTTTCAGGCTGTAGTATCACATAATATTTGATAAGAGAGTGATAGTGCTATTTTCATTTGTGCTTTTGGTCTAAGTTTTTGGTTGTCTCTTGAGGTGCATTGGGTGTTGGGAGGAGGCCATTGACAACCCTTAATCAGTGGTAAGGGGAAACGAAGTCGCCAGGTAATCAAACAAATATTTAGAAATAAAGTTCAATTAGCTGAAGTGTTATACAAAAATAAAATACCTAAATCGGCCAAGCCGAGTCCGATTCCAATCTATAGTAAAAGGTCGGTCGGACCAGAGGTATACCCCCGGTCAGACTGGTGATGTGAAGTGTCGCCGAAGGAGGTACCCTTCGGTGTTCGGTGTGGGATAATTTGAAGTACCCTGAAGGGGGGCTTTGGGTTTCAAGCGGTCAGACTGAGGGTAGCCCTTCGGTCGGACCGAGGGTGTGCAAGGAAACCTTCGTAGGATGGCACGAAGGGGTCCGATGTGAAAGGTGCTCCGGCACGGAACAAATCGCTGTGGAGGGGTCCGGTCGGACCGACAAAGGGATGCCAGTCGGACTGAGGGGGGCTCTGTCGACTGGATGATGAAGTGTGCCAGCATGAGTCATATGGATCCACCACGACAACGGCTGGTCAGACTGGCGGAGTACTATTGGTCAGACTGATAGGCTCCGGTCTCATCTCCTCGGGGCTCCGACGAGGTAGCAAACTTGAAGTAATCACCCCCAAAATTCCTAGTGAGGAATCTAAGGGTGAGAACTCTGCAAAACAGGAAGAAATCAAATACAATTCTACCTAGGGACCGAATTTTCAAGGGTAGCCAGAAAACCGATAAAAGCAATATAGACGATACAAATCCATTACATGGATTAAACGGGTGATTCACAGGCGAATAAACAAGGCTTACCACTGTTACGACATGATGCACGGAGGTCTTTCAGCACAAACCCACGAAGATGGGCTGAACTAATGCGAAAAGTAGATGAAAAGTAGACGTATGATTCAAAACTAGGGTTTTGAAGTATTGATTTGTGTAGATGTTCTTTGAATCGGCCTCACCCCTATATTTATAGGGGCTGGACTTAGACTCCCTAGTGTCTACATCAAGTAGGATTCGGCCAAATTAGCTGGGATTTACTTGGAGATAAGATTAAACCGAAAACCACTTTTACCTCTAACCTTTGGACTGGGCCGGTCTGATCGGGCCTACATGGACGGTTGGATCAGCCTATGACAGGGAAGACATAGTTTCGGCCCAAATTACCAAAATTGATATTTTGACAATTTTGACCATTAATGCTATTTTTCGCTATCAAAACATGCCCCCTGTCTTTTAGCAAACTTAGTGAGCTAAAAGCACAATGGGCTAAGAACGATATACTCCATATCGGCCTGTTGACACTTCAAGCGCTTTGCCACACACTTGGGAAGTGCCTTTTCAAATACCTACCATTTAAAGCTCTCCGAAATTGCTCTCCTTGTAGAGACTCTAACAAGTATGCATTACCGGGAGCGATTTCAGCTACCTTAAAAGGACCTTCCCAACTAGGCGACCATTTACCAAATATGGGGCTTTTAGTTCCTTCTTATCTTTTTCTTCCAAACCAAGTCACCAACTTGAAACGATTTTTCTTTGACTCTTTTGCTGTAGGCTCTAGCTACTCTCCTCTTATCTTTTTCTATAGCCTCAAAAGCCCTTAACCTCTTATCGGTCACTTCTTCCAAATTATCCTTCAAAAGAGTTTTATATTCATCGATCGATAAGCCATCTTGCTTAAGAAATCTTATTGAGCCAAGATCTAGCTCTACTAGTAGAACGACTTCTTGTCCATATACTAACTCATATGGACTTTGGCAGCGTCATGCTTTGCAACTCTACAAGCCCATAACCCCTCAAAAAGCACTTGTAATGCCCTGATTTTCGTGAGACGTTAAAAATAAAATAAAATAATTAATAAATGAATTTCAAGAAAAATATTTTATGTAAATCATAAATAAGAGAGCTAAAATATGGGCCTAAAAATTTCATTTAAAATAAATCGTAGCTGGAGTATTTTCCTAAAAATTCTCCTAGCATTAAATTGCGTTCCAAAAATTTTCCGGAATTTTTGGCGCCAAGGAATTCAATAAGATATAATCAACATCATTTCATCTTAACCTCTAACACTAATTAATAAAATATATTCCAATATGAATGTTGTGTGAATACAATATATGATAAATCATTTATATTAAAATAATATAAAACCAAATAAAATTCGGCTAGAAAATTTTTAGTAAATTTCTTGCGCCTCAAATCAATTTAGGTTTTTTAAGGATTTTACAACTAGAATATTAATTCATCATATTTCAATAAATAACTTTAATTAACAAAAAAGTAATTAAATCACTCTCTTTCCAATATAATTTGAATCATCATTTCCGACTATCTATATATTTTCCCAATCAAAAATCCGGATGAATCAACATTCTATTTTCGGTCGCGAAATTAAAATCCCATTTTAACTACGTGTTTAAATTCCATTAAAAATCACTTTAAAAATTATTTTTATATTCCCAAAAATGAATTAAAAACCTTGGTTTGGTGTTCATGTTTGGAATTTATAATTTCAATGTGAATACAAAATTTATTGATTTTCCAAAACACCGTTTATTCGTTAAAATATTCGCACGTTATTTCTTTAAAATCAAAGATTTCTAAATTTATTTTAATTTCAAACTTTCCAAAAACTTTTTTCTTTTTCTTAAAAATCCAATTTTCAATTTTCAGAAAAATATTTTTTCTTTTTTTCCTCCTTTCCTTTTCTTTTCTTTCATTTTTCCCTTTTTCTCTTTCCTTCTTTTCCCTTTCCCTTCTCTCTCCTTGCTTTCTTTTTTTCCTGCACACCTCCCATCATGGCTTCACTCAGCCACCTCCACTCCCTCCTCCTTCCATTTCTCCATTCCCCTTCCTTTTTTCCTCTTTCCTTCTTCTCCCTCAATTTTCCTTCCTTTCTCTTTCCATTTCTCTTTCTTTCTATTTCTCCCTCCTCTTTCCATTTCTCCCTCCTCTTTCCATTTCTCCCATAGCCCTTCTTCCTCCCTATAAAAGCCATGCCACCCTCTTCTCCTCCCCATACCACCCTCTCCTCCTCCCTATGCCACCCTCTCATCCTTGGCCAAAACCATCCATGCCGGCTGCGCGGTCATGCCATCCTATGCCCCGCGCGCCTTCCACTTTGCAGCGCCATGCCGATGCTCTGCATTGTCGTCTCTTGTTCCCTCTTGGTGAGGACACATTTTCTTTTGATTTACTTGCTCCTATCAATTAAATTGTTTCCTGTCTAATTAGTTTTATCGCATCATGATAGTTTTTATTCCGCTATGTCATCTTGTTCATCGATACGTTTCAACCATTAATTAATATTGATCCTAAAATGTCATTATCAAAACCCGATGATCCCGCTTTGATCTGTTTTAATCTTATCCGTCAGATTTTCATTAAATCTTGGCCATCTGTCGCCATTTAATTAATTTTTTATATCATTTTATTCTAGTATGTTCATCATCATATTGTTATGTCTATTTATTTAAATCTATTTGTTACTTCATTAAGGTTAGATAAACCATCATCAATTGAATAATTACTATCTCGATTTATCATACCCATGGATTTGTGATAATTAATAACAATATATAAATTCGGCGACTCCGTTCCAATTTATTTAACCCGGTGGTTCCATTCCGATCTAATTTATTTCATCGTTATTCATGATCTAAATTCATGTTGAGCTATTTTCGTTGATTTATCCTCCATCGATTTCTATTTGTATTGTACGGGTGTTCCGTGTCTAACTAACCTCGAAAATAGTTCTCTTTGTCTCTAGAGCATCCGGTGTTCCACTTTGTTCCCATGTGTTCCATCCCGGAGGTCATATTTTCCATAAAGCGTAGATCAAACGTCATTCCATTTCTCATACTAAATTTAATATCCATTGTCATTTATCGTCAATCATAATGGTTGAATGCCACCTTTCTCTCCTTTATTTTGATCTAATCCATCGATTACGACTTGCTTGATGTTCGGTCATCGGACTTGCGACGCTCATCGATGGTTGTCGCCGATCATCGGTTGGTCGTAGTCATTCGTTACCATCCATCATCGAGTCTCATTGATTTAATCTAAACCTATCGACATGGTCGCTAATGCTCGATTGGTTAAGCCCTTACGCGTACCTTTAGTCGAACGCCTCTTGAATGGACTAGGTTGTCCAATGGTCGCAACCTATTCAAATCGTTCGACTAAATCCATTTGTACCTTTTTGTTTCTAATCGATCAACACATTAAATTCAACCATTCCTTGTTTTCAATCGAATCATAACCCATCGTTCTACCCTTATCTCAACTCAAGTTTAATCTTTCTATTTTATCTAAGTGGGCATGTTGATCACATGTCGACCATCTCATTTAATCCGAAGGAATAATCTCGCGATTATTTCTTTTCTTTTTAAGGTTCTATTATTTCAGGTGAATGAGTATGAACTTCTAAAGTTCATATCCTTTCCGTTTGAACTCCAAATCAATCCATTCAAATTCCAGAAATTCCCTCTTTTAATTCTCTACAACTTGAACTAATTGAAATGTTTGTACTGCTTGTTTTATTTATTTTAATTGTTTATTATTCTTGTTTTGTGTGCCGAGAAGATTACGACGCCGTCGAAGAGTTGAATATTTTCCCAAGGTTCCACCATCTCCATTCACTAATCAAGGAAAGTCACAACCCCCATTTTGATCATAATTGAGCCCATGTTTTAATTAAATATTGCTATAACTCATAGGGTATAAATGCATTAGTCCAAATAAAAGCCCTACACTATAATTATTAGATCCCAACCCTAATGTGCAAACCCAAGCCATGCTGTTGAGCCCTAAATCCTTATCACTTTATTATTATCAATAATAGATAGTGTCCAATGTATTGACACAACTGCTATAGGATAAAAGAACGAGTCGTAGATATTTGGATTCTACTATATGTTTCCCCGATATTTCTCTCATCCCTATAATTCTGTTGGTTATGGAGTTTTGGTTAACTATGTAAGCATGGTGGGTTCCAGGTGCAAGCTAGGGCATTGGTCGGTAGCACCTGGGGCACTATAAGGACCGGTCTGCGGGATCTGTTGCAAAGCACTTCTGTACTAACCATAAGTCTAATGGGTAAGTCCTAACTAGAGGTATAGAGCGTTCCAACTTAAAGCACCATAGTGGAGAGGGTAAGTGACACCTGCGGGTGGCTTGTATCGACGAGGCTCAAGGGGGGTACGTCGTTGGCCCAACGCGTTGGGGCACCATATGAAACCTATAAGAGGGTGTTATTGAGTTGGTGCGTTCCATGCTAAAGGTTTTGGCACGAGTTCCCGTGGTATGGGTCATCTCGTTACACTTTGGTGTGCGAGGATGAGTGCATTCCTTGTGGGTACAGTAGTACACCTGTGATCAGAGTATGATATTTACAAAAAGTCATGCCCACGGTCAAGGGCGGGTTGAGCAATGTTCACTGTAGTTAGTTTACTTTTACATGATTGATTGCATAATGGAATGGCATGTAAGGACTGTTGAGCAAGGGTGGGCTGATTGTACCCCTCAAGGTAGAAGATGATGCATTTACTCATGATTTAATTTCTGTACTAATAACTTGATCATATTAACTACTTTACAAACGTATTTTTCCACAAACATGAGCCACTACCTTCCTTTGTTATTACCTTGCATTCTAATTGCATTTCGGTGGCTTGCTGAGTACGATTGTACTCACCCCCGTTGACTAAATATTTTAGATGCTAAGTCCTATGAAGACAAAGGCCTGGAGTAGTTGTCCTAGTCAAGGAAGCGAGTGTTGGAGCAAGATGTTCATCGCCAAGATTTTTCTCTTTATTATTAATTTAGTGTAATAAAATAGCCTGCGATCTATATTTTGTTTGTCGTATGTACGAGGTCGTGTGATGAACATCTTGTATTCATTGTTTTTCTTTTGAAATTCAATAAAGTCTCGATTTTATTAAATCCTAGACATGACAGCACTTCATGCCACCTTTTAGGGAAGTCTTCAATTTTCTTCTTAAGGAGCTTAATTACATTTTTATTACTAGACTCGGCTTGACCATTGGCCCGAGCATAGTATGGTGAAGATTTTATCAACTTAATACCATAAAATTAGACAAAGTCTATAACTTCTTTAGCAATAAATGTAGTACCTTGATCTATAGTGAGAGTTTGGGGAATATCAAATCTATGTATAATGTGCTTCAAGATGAAATCAGTCACCTCATTATGATTATTGTTCTTGAGAGGCACGACCTCGGTCCAATTGGTGAAATAATCTGTTGCGATCAACACGAACCGATGCCCTTTTGAAGAGGGAGGATGAATATGGCTGATGAAGTCGAAGCCCCAATCTTGGAATGACCCTGGTTTGATAATAGGGTTAAGTAGTGACGCAGGAGCCAACTGAATGTTACCAAACTTTTGACATGCTTCACACCCTCTATAGTAATTAAAACAATCCTTAGTCATAGTCGGCTAATAAAAACCCATTCTTTTGAGAATCCAACTCATTTTCTAGGCTGACTGATGAGTACCACAAAGTCTCTCATGAATTTCTCCTGTAGCCACTCTAGATTGATCGGTAACCAAGCACCTTAGAAGTACTCCATCAATAGTTTGGCGATACAACACATCGTCTAGCAACACAAATTTAAACGCATGTCGCCGAACTTTCTAATCAACCCTCTGACTGGGATCCTTCAAATATTAGACGATTGGGACTCTCCAATCATCCTTATTGATTACATCAGTGTTCACCAATTCCCCACTTGAATTATTGTCCAAGTCACAAATTTGAAGTTGCCCTCTGAGCCCCGAGTCGATCTAGCATGCGTCGGTGAGACCAAACTTGGTGGGCCGGTCTGACCGCCCATTGCCGAACGGCTGACAAGGGCCGGTCGGACCGGCCTGACATGGCCGGTTAGACCGACCGTACACCTATGGTTGGACCAGCCTTGTCAGGTCGGTCAGACCGAAATGCACTGTATGGGTTGACACTAAATTTTCAAACATCAATTGTTCTTGTGCAAAAAATTTACCTCTTTTCACTTGATAGCCAGATTCTTGTTGAGTCAAATCATTTCCTAATGAGTTAGCTTCTCTGGACATATGAGAAATTTCAAAATCATCAAAAGTGGCAATTATTTCCAGACATTTATCCAAGTAACTATTTAGTAAACCATTAAAACATTGAGAAATTGTAGCTGCTTGTTGCACAACTAAAAGAGAATCACCATACGCATGAACATGTTTAACACCCATGGAACCTAGCAATTCAAGTCCTAGCAATAAAGCTTCATATTGTGCTTGATTGTTAGTAGAAGGAAATTATAAACGGGCCAAGGTCTCAAAGCGCATACCACTAGGTGATATGAGAACTACTCCATTACCTTGGCCATTTTTGCAAGTTGAACCATCAAAATAAAGTTTCCATGGAGCTACTTCAACTAGAGCAACGTTGCTACCCCAATTGACATCTACGTGGTGATCAACTATAAAGTTAGCGATGATTTGGCCTTTCAATCAAATCATATTCAATCAAAGAATAAACCCACTTTCCAATTCTACCACTTAGAATCGGCTTCTGCAACATGTATTTTATGACATTAGTTTGACAAGTAACAATACATGTGTTAGGGAGAAGATAGTGACATAATTTGGTACATGCATAATAAAGTGATAAACACAAACGCTCCACAAACACATACCTTGTCTCGACGTCCAACAATCAGTGGCTCAAGAATGTGATGATGTACTCCTTTCCCTCCACCTCTTGAGTTACCGCAACTCCAATTATGCTCTCCTCCACGGCGACATATAGCCGAAATGGTATTCCGGCCTTAGGCGCGTTGTTGACTTGGACCCCAAGTGAACTCGACCTCATTCTTCAGTAGCAGTATGGGGACAAAAGCATTGATCTTGCCAAACAAGTTAGAAATGAAGCGACGCAAATAATTCATCTTGCCTAGCAACTTTTGCACATCTCTCTTGCATATCGGCGCTTCAAAGTTCTTAATCTTCTCAAGCCTCTTAGGATCAATCTCAATACCTCTTTCATGGATCATGAATCCTAAGAACTTTCCCGCCGACACGCCAAAAGCACACTTGAGTGGGTTCATCTTTAAGCCATACTAACACATTCTATCAAAAGCAACTCTTAAATTGGCTAAATAGTTCCCCATAGCATCTGATTTGACCACAACATCATCTATATAGACCTCTAGCATAACTCCTAGCAAGTCATGAAAGATCAAGTTCATAGCAAGTTGATATGTAGCGCCAGCATTTTTAAACCAAAAGTCATAACGACCCACTCAAACAAGCCGACAAAAATAGGGCATCGAAAAGATGTGTTGTAGACGTCCTCTTTGGCCATAAAGATTTGATTATAACCAGCGCTGCCATCAAGAAAACTTAGTACCTTGTGTTCTGAAGCACCGTTGATCAACATGTCGGCTATTGGCATGGGATACTCGTCCTTTGGAGTGACCTTTTTGAGATCCCTGAAATCAATGCAAACTCATATTTTGTCGCTCGCTTTCTTCTCTAAAGGAACAATGTTTGCAACCCATTCAGCATACCTGCATGGCCTAACAAATTTAGCCTTGAGTAATCGTTCTATCTCCTCTATAACTCAGTCATATACGGTCGAATTAAAGTGACGAGGGGGCTGTTTATAAGGCCTAAACCCGGTTTTGATAGGCAGTCGATGGTCCACGAGATCACAGCTTAGTCCGGGCATATCGCTATACTCCCATGTGAAACAATCGACATACAACCGAAGCAACTTTATTACTTCGGCCTTTTCATCAGCTTGCAAATTTTTGTTCACAAAAGTCGGCCTTGGAACTATACAATCACCTATATCTACTTCTTCTTGAGGGTCGGCCGACGCGAAACCTTGACCTAACTTTTCCACTTCCCTAAAATCTTCAATGGCTTCGGCAGTACCGTCTTTAGAAGACCGATATTGCTCCACACGAGACTTTAGCCAATCAAGATTACTCTTACTAGTCATGACCACTAGTTTAGAAATAGCCGTGCTACACCAGCCAACTTTAAAGACACGAGAATAAAACGTCCCTCAGAGACGCTAACAAAGTCATAATCTGATAGATCTCTACCTGATAGAAACTCTACTTTATCATGGACAGTCTCAATAGATACATTGGCCAACACTACATGGACCGAAGTATTAGCTGGTACAACGTACACATCATCATCGTCCCACTGCATTGGTCACTGGTGCAAAGTAGACGGAATACAACAATTTGCGTGAATCCAATCACGCCCAAGTAACACACTATAGTTACCTTGCACATCGACGATGAAGAACGCTGTCGGCAACGTCTTGTTGCCCACCGTCAACTCCAGAGAAAGTACGCCCTTGGCCTCAGAGCTCTCTACATTGAAACTGTTGAACATTAGGTTGGTCTTCTTCAAATCTCCTTCGCCCATGCCGAGCTTCTTCAAGAAAGAGTACAACATCAAGTTGATGGTAGCACCTTCGTCAACCAACATCCTGGAGATTGGCTTTCCATCAATGTGCCCCTTGAGGTAGAGAGGCTTCAAGTGATGAGTCGTATCCTCGGGCTTATCAAAACCGGCATCTCATGGGCCAAGGCTTAACTGATCGATCTTGGCCTCATCTTGCGGCAGTGCGAACTCAGCGGGAAGTATGACGACGTTTATGTCCATTGCTTGAGGTGCGGGTCCCTCAGAGATGGGTGTGTATTCATCATCGAGCATGACGTCGTCGTCATCGTTGCTCAAAACAGGAGCTGGGTTGTTTGCCTCAACTAGCTTGGGCTTCCAGAATTGCTTCACGACTAGCCGAGGGAGGATTTCCTCAAATATGGCGTCTCGCTCATCCTCGGCCTTCTTCTCATGCATCTCATGTGATCACAAATGTTGCAGGCACCTCTTCTGCGATTTAGACATACCCGGAGGTGCCCAAGATGGTTGTGGCTTAGTACCAGGTGCCACCAACTTGCTTATGTGATTTTTGGCCGAATGGGAATTGCCCGGGTCGGCCTCGGAATCTTTGTGCTCAGAGGAACTATTCCCCTGTAACTTGTAGGTCAGACCAGCATCGCTAGGCCGGTTGAACCGGATGGTGTCGATCGGACCGGCCATGGGGGCCGGTCGGACCGTACTATGTCGAGCTCTAGGGACAAGCTGGTCGGACTGGACATAATAGGCCGGTCAGACCAGGACTCAGGGATGGCTTCAGCCGGACCCAGGGACTTACCTTCGTCATGCTTCGGTGAGGGGACCTTCGGGATTGGGACCTCATAAGACCTTACCTTGATGGTGATAGCTTTCATGTGCTGATACCCTTTGTAGTAGTTGCGAGAGGCTCTCGAACTCGTGTGATGAAA
The DNA here is from genome assembly GCA_019279435.1 of Zizania palustris. Lineage (NCBI taxonomy): Eukaryota > Viridiplantae > Streptophyta > Magnoliopsida > Poales > Poaceae > Zizania > Zizania palustris. Next base: position 72,353,301 of record JAAALK010000290.1, on the reverse strand, counting down.
ACCTCTCCTTAATTGGGTTCAGGAGTCCTTGAAAGGCCAACTCTGCCAACTGACTGTCGCTAAGGCTCAAACTGTAGCATATCCTCTGTACATCCTAGAACCTCAGGATATAATCTTGTACTGACTCGTTCATTCTTTGCTTGATGGTCGTCAAGTCGGTAAGCTTCATTTCTTGGATGCCGGGGAAGAAATACTTGTGAAATTTTTTCTCTAAGCCAGACCATCCTCGGATGGAGTCCACCGGTAGTGAAGAGAACCACGCGAAGGCCGGTCCTGATATAGACAATGGGAAGAATCAGACCCTCAGCGCCTTGTCGGCTGATGCCTCTCCGTACTACGTGAGGAAACGACTGATATGCTAGATCGTGGAGCTCGAGTCTTCTCTTGAGAATTTGGTGAAATCAAGTACCTTGTATCGGCCTGGAAGTGGTACTCGATTGAACCATTCCGAGTATGGTGCCGATAGATGTATGTTTGCTCTTTGGGCTTCTGCCCGAATTGATCTCTAATGACCTTCGTGATCCAATTCACCAAGTCGTCTTCTTGCTGCCCTGGCGTTGGATATCAGTCAAGTGTTGGGGCCTATTGATATTGCTCTTAAGGACAACATTGTTCTTGTACTGCCCTTCATCACTATAGGGTTGTGCCCCGTAGTATTCCATCCGATGGTACTTAGGAGGGATGCCATCGAGTGCCCCTCTTGGAGGCACGAGGTCCGGTAGTGTGTTTCTTGTGATGTCGTATGTCACTAGCGGCACCCCTTGTCTTGGTAGCCTTGGGTCGAACGCTGGGAGCAGCGCCGATGCATTCCTCTTAATGCCATATGATGTTCTATGTGGAGGGCCCTATGCAGGGCCTACCAGATAAGCAGTCTTATTCGCTTCGTGACCGGGTGAGGTGACTAGCTACTCTAGCCTCATTGGCCCTTGCGGCTATAGTGCCGACCGAGTGTGTAGCAGTTTTGTCAGATCGTCGGGGAGGTATGCAAGGCCTTGCAGCGGTCCAGAGACCACGGTGCCCTCAACAACTTTCTTGATCAGCCCTTGTAGAATATTGACCAATGCCCTAGATTGGTTGGCTAGTGAGTGGTAAATCGCTTGGTCGACGATCTCTAGGAGGTTGGCCTAAGGATTCTCCACTGGCTGGCCATATTCTATGGCCAATACTGGTCTTTGCAACAGACTCTTCTATACGGGACCCGTCCAATTCATGTCGTAAGCCTGCAGGCATGACTTTTGGAACTCCTCCACGTGTCGTTGCACCTCTAGTCTTTGTTCTTCAGGTGGGGTTTCCATGGTAATCGGGATGATGTTGTCGTCGTTGATCTCGGTCGCCATGGCTGGGTTGCTGGAGATTGTCCCACTAGGTGTGCCAAAAAGCGTGTTGGTGTAGGTCCCACTTTGATACACGCGTGGCCTGGGAGATCTGCTTCACTCTAGTGCAGGTCCTACATTCTTAGAAAAAGGGTTCAATGCGTGCCAATAAGTTTGACCCTACAACTGATAAGGGAATAGAAATATGACATTAGAAGCATGGACTATCGGCTATCGAGCCCGTGACTGTAATGAGGATGGGATATTCGTGGAATATCATGCCGATCAGCCATAAGGCTGATGACTTAGAATGAAGTAATCGGGCGAGCATGCCATCGGCCGATAAGATGAGCAGTTAACCGCATAGGCTGATGAGTGCTTTTCCGATGACTTATAAGATGTAGCGTGGAATCGAAGATAACCCGTCGGCTTGTACTCCGACAGAAATAAATAAAATGTGCCAGATAACATGTCTATATCATGAAAATCATCACAATAACTAGATCGGACCTAACCAAGACAATAGCTAGTCACGATGATCTTAATAATATATGAAAGTATAGGGCATGCTTTATTTAGATGAATGGTATACAACATGAAAGAGATATAATAGCAAGAGATGTCAGACCTAACCGATGAAGGCTCAAACTATCACACCTAGATCACATCAATCTAAGAGATCAAACTGAACTGATGCAGCCTTAGACCTAGTTAATACACCGAGAACAACCGGTGACCCTACTATTTCAACGTTTACCTCAAGAGATCAATCTGATGCAGCCGTGAGGATACTGATCTAATCAGTACAGACATTGGGGTGGCGGTACTCACCTCTTTGTTGGAAATCAAAACAATCCAGCCCAGCTCTAAGTGCTGAACCCCGACGGATAAACTTTGGAAGCCAAGGGTGGCACTATGTCGAGTAGTTGATTGACAGAGATGTGTTTTTCTAAGATAACTAGAGGTACATATTTATAGTTCAGAGACTTGTCGGCCAAGTACTCTATCTTAAACGATTCCAAATAATCTTCATCTTCTTTTTTCACTTTATCTCCATTGGCTCTTCTAGGTCCGATCATCTTGTAACAGCATGGACGGACTTCATTGACTTTCTTTGACCGGATCCTCTTTGACTTCTATTGACCGTGTGGCATCTTTAGTGGGCCTGGGCTTTACCAAATCTTGACGTAAATAGTATGTAGATTTCTGTATTTGTATGTGAATATATTTGTGTACATCAATGTACTGATTTAAAAAAATAAAAAATAGGGTTTGCCTCTGTAAACAGCCTAAAACGCACAGAATCGCGCCACGTGACGTGATTCTGTGCGTTCTGGGAATGTTTGCTGAGTGCCATAAGATACTTCGTCGAGTGCCTTACACACTACTACAAATCGCAATTGTTGGCGTAAAATATTACGCTAACAGGTTTCTGAAAATTAGAAACTAACAAACGAAGTGTTTGCGAAGGAAACTATTCCAAGCCTCCGAAAGGATAATAACTTAGAATAGTTCGAAAGTGTGTATTGAATAACTTGTATTCGGTTCCCCTTACAGGATAAAACGGGGGGTATTTATAGGCCCAAACATTAAGGAAAAGACCTTTTTACCCCTCTATTACAACCGACATAGTGGAAACTATTCGGTACTCTTAATAGGGCTAAAATGGTAAAAGACTAATCTAGTTAGAAAGAAGATAAGTCTTCCATCTTAGCTGGCAAAGAGGTTCCTAGAAAAGTCCATGTTCGAAGGTGTACTCCGAACTAGAGCCCACCATCATACTTCGAACTTGGCTGGATGCATCTCCGAAATTATATATCGAACATCTTCATCTTAATCACCAGTCTTTATCTTGTTGCTACGATAATCTTGAAGATGGAATATTTTCCCCCAACAGTAGCCCCTCAAATACGCTTCTCCGTTAAATCTGTGATGTTAGGGAAGTAGTATACGCAAGGAAACATATTCATGCGCAGAGATTAGCAGACTCAATACACCTCCGAAATGTACAGAGATGCGAACTTCAAATTATTTTCTAAATGAATTGCATTCGAAGTATTTTAGAATTAATTTGGGAAATCCGAAAGTCTTTTTAGACTTGGAAAAAATAGCCGTTGGCTTTTTCCTTCTGATTGAAGTTACGTAATGCGTTAATTCCAGAATAAAGTAACGGTCAAGAATGCGAAACGGCATAAGCAAACGGTAAAAAATTGGGGTCGGGGCTATAAATAGAAGGCCCGACCCTTTCTTGTACCTTTCCACTGCTTTCGTGCAAACAGACCAACTCTCGAACCCTAGCCTCCCTTTTTCCTTCAAAGCGACCTAAGAGATCTAATGGCGAAAACTAGCTTCAAGGGTCCGGGAACGGCTTCAACCTTGACTCGGCAGCGACTGCTCCGACACCTGCAACAGCAGCAATGGCGACGGCGGGGGAAAATCCCCAAAATGCTGGCCATCAAGACCTCTGCCCAGCGTCGACAAAATATATGGATCAATCTTATCAGCTAGGGCCTTCAACCTGTAGAAGAGAATCACTTGCGGCCGCAGTAGAGGGCAAGATTAGTTCTAGGGTTATGATTCGCAAACCTGGGAAGGAAATCATTCCATCACCGAGACCCGGAGAAGTGGTTGTTTTCGAAGCTTTCTTCGAAGCTGGGTTGGGGCTTCCGGCAGTCGACTTTTTAGCGGAGGTATTGGAATTGTTTCATGTCACTCTCCCCCAACTCTCTCCAAATGCGGTAGCACGTCTTGCCATCTTCGAATGGGCGTTGCGAGCCGAAGGTTGTGAAGGAAGAGCGGAGATCTTCGCAGCACTACACAGAGCATCATGTCAACCGAAGACCTTCGTAGGCTCCGGAGGTGAAAAGATAGTAGTGGCCTTCGGAAGTATCAACTTCAGACTCCGCGACGAATATGCTCTCCGGTTTCCTGCCAAGGCTATTAATGCTAGATGGTATACTGATTGGATTTTGAGATGGTTTTACGCCGAAGTTGGGGCTAGCAGCCGTCTAGCTGGACCTCTGCAAGAAATCCACTTCCGAAAGGAAGCCTCAGTGCACCCGGATCTAGGCCAACTCGAAGCTCGCTTGAGCTTGCTCCAAAAAAGCAGTCGTCGTTTGAGCATGCGGGACTTAGCCGAAGAATTCCTAGGGCTTCAAATTTCTCCCCTGATGGCCAACTGGCCTATCATCTTCGAGGAAGATTCGGAAGGCGGTCTTCGAAAAATTTCCTCAACTTCGAGTCCTGCAGGTAACTTCGAAAGCAACATACTCTATGTATATTTATTCGAAGAATTAGCAAACTTAACTTGTTTTTTAGCTTCTTCAGCCCCTATAACTTCGGAACAAATCGTACGGGCTTCGGAGAAGATTTTGGGCGTTCCAACTCCGACCGAGAAAGAATGGAGAATTAAATTGGTTGGTAGTTGGGAACGATCCAACAGAGTATGGGGGCTGCTGGAAATTGTTCTGCCCCCTCTGATGGATTGGGTACCATCGGAGAAAGGGCCCAAGAAGAGGAAAGCCGAAGCTAGAACTTCGAGCTCCACCAAGACTCCGGTTAAAAAGGTGGCTCGAAAGCCAAAAGTTCCCCCGCCTTCAAGCCCAAGAGCTTCAATCTCTGATTCTCAGGAGGATGAAGGTAGGTTGCTCGTGAGGTTGATTGACGAGGATGCAGCCCAAAGAGCTGTACGAATTGACGAAACTGTGAACGTGCCGGAGTCTCAAGAGAATCTTGAGCAAGCGAGGACTCCGGCTGTTCAAGAAGATTTACCTCAGGATGGAGCCCCTGTGGATGAAAGTGGAGTCGAAGTCACTGCAGCTTCGATTCCGGATGAAGCAACAGCGACTGTTCAGGAAAATGCTCCGACAGTCGAAGATTTGACGCTTGATTCTGACGAAGATCTTGCCTTCGATCCACCAAGAAGTCCAATGCTCACCCACCGCCAAAATGTCGAAGGTAAACTTCGAATAATTCTTTTATCCTTTTTTTTGCGAAATTATACAATGTATAATACCTTTGTTTTTACAGAGTCCACTTCCATGGAAGAGGTCCGTCCCGAAGATACAGTTCCTGGACCTTCGACAACTTCGGAGCCAATTCCAGGAACCACTCAAATGGGACCTGGAAAAGGTAAAGGGAAGATGGACCCCCTCCCTGCTCCAAGCTCAGGATCAACTCCGTCTGAGTCAACAGACGAGAGCCAATCTACTGAGGGGGGCCAGTCTACTGGGGCTCCGAAGACGACAGCTCAACACTCCGGGCCTTCTCCAAACGAAGATGACAAACAAGCCTTAAGCATGCTCCCCCTTCTAGCTCCTTTCTTGGAGCGAAGAACTGGGCTTCGGACTTTGCTCGAGCCTTTGGATCGAGCTAGTCGCGAAGTTGGGGAGACGGACTTGGTGGCCATCTTGAGCGAGGCGGAGAGTTCGGAGCTTAATGCTGCCATGGAACGCCCAGCATACCAGGTACGAAGTATCTGCAAAACAACATCAAATTTATATACAAATAATTTCTCACCTTGGTTTTTTCTTTTCGCAGCAAACAGTCTTGGCTCGAGCTGCGAACATCTCCAGTGAGCGTGGAAACATTCGCCTTCGAGAGGAAAATGCAACTCTTCAACGAAATCTGACTATCTCCGAAGGTCGAGTGGTCCACATGGACAACATGGTTTTAACGGAGCGCAGGGCCAGACAAAGCTTGGAGGCTGCGAACAAGGAGCTCGAAGCAGAAAAAATTGTGCTTCGAGCAGAAATTGAAAAGATGCGGGCAGAGCACGCTACTGCGGGGGCCGAGCTTGTTAAACTCCGAGAAGAAGCTAGCCAGCTACTGAATCATAAGAATTCTTTAACTACGGAAGCGGCTAGGCTCGCTGGAGTAATAGAAGAGCTAACTTCGATGAAGGATGCGTTAATTGAAGATAAGCTGAAGTCTGAGAAGGTAGCTGCGGAGGTCATGGACTAATTGCTAGGCGTTCTGGAGTACTTCGGTACTACTGGGATGCTTCCTTCGGATGACAACATCTCCCTACTGCGCCGGCTGAAAAGGATTCAAGGATTAGCGAAGCAAATGAAGACAGCAGGCATTCATTACGGAGAAATCTCCGGACAAGTGGCTGTTGTTGGCTTACTTCGTTACTACGAAGATCTGGGTCGATCGATAACTCCGAGCGCAGGAGAGGGTCCTATTACCTTTGATGACGACCAGCTTCTTAATCCCTCCGAAGGTGTGGCCGCTGCTTGGCAAGCCTTTCAAACTTCATGGAGAGCCGAAGGTCGCTCTACGATCAAGGCCTGGATTGACGAAGGACAACGCCAGAAGCAGGCTCGGTCCCAAGCTTCGAGCAGTCAGCCTCCTCCAAACCTGCAGGTTTAGAATTACCTTAGGATCTTCAACTATGTAAAGCATTACGCTTATGTACATTTATGAATGAAGATTTGTTTATCATGTTTTTAGGCTTTGCCTCATATGGAAGATGTCGAAGTGTTAGATGTTAACGACGAACTTTGCTTATTATGGGCTACCTTCGATATCTTAAAACTTCACAAGCGTCCTCGATTTCTAGTTCCTCGAGATAGTTCCGGAGCAATTACGTCTGAAATAAGTAAAGATATATTATCTTGTATTAAAGAGGAAGAAAAAGAAGTTAACTTGGAAACTTCGTCTTCTGAAGACATTATATGGTTCGAAGACGAAGATGAGGTTCAAGGTAAAAAGCCTGAAGAACTTGGAAGCTGGGAAAGAAGTCCCAAACGGCTTCGAACTTGGGCCGAGCTTCAACAAGAACAAAACGACTTTAGAGCTTCGAAGGGAGGTAGAAGAGTTAAACGCAAAGTTGTTAGAACTCCCGGTACTGGAACTATTCGTTCCAACCCTAGCTCTAGAGATCGAAGAGGTCTTCGATTCCTTCTTGGTATAGATACCAATTTTTCATGATGTAATCATATTTGCTCGAATAATAAATATCGATTTAAAATTGCCTCCCTATTTATTAGCCCCTCTTTGGGCGTAAGCAACTTCGAACTGTATTCAAAGATGGTTAGGCACAAAGAAAAACTTAGGAGTACAATTTTGGGGTTCGGAGCCCCTCTGTAATTTAAAGATCTTTTAAAATCTTATAAAATGTCTTCGACTATTTGTAGTCTGAAGAATGGCAACTTAGTACCTTCTGTTTTTGAAAGAAATCACTTGAGATAACTTTCCGGACACTTTAGTGTCTTAGATAATTTGTCACTTTGGACTTTCTTAACAGACATTCGAAGCTCATGGCTCAAACTCTGTTTTGTTTTGGCCTCCTTCGGCTCTTTTTTGCGAATTCTGTCAAACCAGTGGTTTGGAGTTCGCATTGGTCTCTTTGGCCTCTTTTTACGGATGTCTACAAGCCGGTGGCTTGGACTCCGCATGATTTGGTCTCCTTGGACTCTTTTTACGGATGTCTACCAGCCGATGGCTTGGACTCTGTATGATATGGTTTTGGGCTCTTTTACGGATGCCTACAAGCTGGTGGCTTGGACTCCGGATTATGTCAGCCCCCACGTCGGAATCTTCGAACCAATGGTTCAAAGCCCAAAAATATGATTCAAATTAATGACACTTTCCTCTCGGTCAACTCCACGGTTCCAGTGCGTCCACTCGGAAGCTGGAAGTTTATGAGGGGTAGGCACTATCTGAACCATATGCTTTATTAATTCGGAGGATGATTACAAATGATTACAAGGAGCCCCTATGCGAAGTATCGCTTTAGGTGCTCCGCATGCCAAGTATGCGCTAACTCTTCACCTTCCAAATTAGCTAATTTAAAAGAGCCAGGACGTCCTGAACGAACAATTAAGTATGGACCTTCCCATTTATTTCCTAATTTTCCTGGCGCTATGATGCTTCGTAAAACGAGATGACCCGGTCTAAGCTCATTGATCTTAACCTTCGGGTCAAACCAAGCCTTCGTCTGCTGATGATACTTTGATAAATTGGCTACAGCTCGAAGTCTTGTCTCCTCTGTTAAATCCAGCGAAGCTTGTCTTTCTCCTTCAATCTCCGGTTCAGTGCTGCGAAGTGATCCTCCTTTGAGCTCCGTTGGAGTCATAGCTTCATCTCCGAATAGCAATCTGAATGGAGTGAAACCTGTGGACCTTGTTTGTGTAGTCCGAATGGACCATAAAATTTTTGGAAGTTCTTCGGTCCACAGTCCTTTTGCTAATCCTACTATCCTTCAATTTAGCCCTGACAAAATATTTCCATTGGCTCTTTCTACAGCTCCATTAGACTGAGGATGCCTCACTGCAGCAAAACATAACTAGATGCCTAGATCTTCGCAGAACTTTCTGAAGGTTCTGCATCGAACTGTGTTCCATTATCAACTGTGAGTTGTCTAGGCACTCCGAACCGGCAAATGATACTTTTCCAAAAGAATTTATTTACATTGTTCGAAGTGATAGCTGTTAAGGGCTCTGCTTCTACCCACTTATAAAAATATTCAATAGCTACCACTGCGAACTTTAAATTTCCCTTAGCTACTGGAAAGGGGCCAATCAAATCCATACCCCATCTGGCCATGGGCCATACCGGAGCAATAACTTGAAGAGCTGTTGGTGGGCAATGACTCCGTCGACCCATCCACTGATATCCTTGGCATGTGCGGACTAAGTTTTCCGCATCTGCTACTATCGTAGGCCAATAAAGCCCTTGGCGAAATGTTTTTCCTGCCAAAGCTCGAGGGGCCAGATAGCTACCACAAAGCCCTTCATGAATTTCTCGAAGAATATCTTGGCCTTTGGTTTGGGATATACATCGGAGTAAAGGGGAACATACTCCGGCCTTGTATAAAATACCGTTGATTATTTGATAATTCTTGGCCCTGAGTTTCAATCTTGAAAATTGTGGCTCTTCAGACGAATTTTCTCCTCCTTACAAAAGTTCCATGATCGAATTTCTTCAATCTGTACTTGGAATGCAAAGAATCTCTGCGGAGGGAACTTGTGGCACCGAAGGTGTACTGAGCTCCTCATAAAAAGCTTCTTCTGGTATATCTATAGCTCCGACTGCAGCTTTTGCTAAGATGTCCGCTTGCACATTTTCTGCTCTTGGTATACTCCAAATTGAAATACCCTTGAATTGTGCTTCGATCTTACAGATTTCTTCTATGTATTTTGCAAGCTGTGGATGCCAAACTTGAAAACTTTTATCTACGTGCCCTGCTACTATTTGAGAATCTGTCTTTATAACAACTCTTGTAGCCCCTAGAGCACGTGCTTTTCGGAGTCCCAGTAAAATCCCTTCATACTCCGCTATATTATTGGTAGACTTAAAGTTGAGTCTTGCGGAGTACATTGATCTTTGCCCTGAAGGCGAAATTAAAATTGCTCCAACACCTGCTCCGGATGCTTGGAAAGCCCCATCAGAAAAAACAGTCCAAATTCCTTCACTTGACTTCTCCGGAACCCACGTTGCAGGGGGAGTCCATTCTGCTACAAAATCTGCTAAGACTTGCGATTTGATTGCTGTCCTTGCCAGAAAGGATATGCCGAAGGGTGCTAGTTCAACTGCCCACTTTCCAATTCTTCTAGTGGAATCTTTACTTCGGAGCATATCTCCCAAAGGATACGAAGTTGGTACAATTACATTATGAGCTAAAAAATAATGTCTCAATTTCCTCGAAGCCATTATCAGAGCATAAGTGAACTTTTCGAGCTCAGAATACCTTGTCTTTGCTCCTGACAATGCTTTGGATACAAAATAAACTGGATTTTGTACCAACTTCCCATTGAAATCCATTTCTCTGACAAGGACTGCGCTGACAGCAGAGCCTGTAGCTGCAAGGTAAAGGAGTAGGGTTTCATCCGCAGTTGGCACCGTGAGTGTAGCAAGATTACTGAGATACTCTTTGATATCTTCGAAGCTTTTCTGACACTCCGGTGTCCATGCAAAATCTTTGGACCCTTTCAATGCTTTAAAGATGGGCAAAGTTCTCTCCGCAGACCTTGCTAAAAATCTGCTAAGTGTTGCCAGACGACCAGTCAGCTTTTGCACTTGCTTTAAATTTACTGGAGGAGCCATCTTCTGTAGCGCAGTTATGTGAGTAGGGCTAGCTTCAATCCCTCTGCTTGAAACTAAATACCCTAACAACTTCCCAGCCTTAGCTCCGAAGATACATTTCTCGGGGTTAAGACAAATTCCACATGCCCGAAGGCTATTAAATGTTTCTACTAAGTCTAGGCTATGTTGGTGCTTTAAAGCACTCTTTATTACAATATCATCCATATAGGCCTCTACATTGCGACCTAATTGATGACCTAGAGCCTTAGCAACTAACCTCGAAAAAGTAGCCCCGGCATTTCTTAAGCCAAAGGGCATTCTTACATAACAGAAGACTCCTGAAGAAGTTACAAAGCTTGTCTTGATTTCATCTTCGCGTTTCAACCATATTTGATGATAACCGGAGTACGCGTCAAGGAAACTTAATAACTCCGAACCTGCTGTGGAGTCGACCAATTGATCAATTCGGGGCATGGGGTAGTGGTCACGAGGGCATGCTTTATTCAAGGATGTGAAATCAATGCACATACGCCACTTCCCGAAGGATTTCTTCTTGACGAAGACTGGGTTGGCTAACCATTCTGTGTGAGTCACTTCTCTGATAATCCCAGCCTTCAGCAATTTTTCAACTTCGTCTTTTGCAAGAACATCTCTTTCTGTAGACATTTTTCGGAGTCCTTGCCGAATAGGCCGGGCCTTCGGGTTTACAAGTAAACTGTGCTCAATAATATCCCAACTGACTCTGGTGAAGTCTTCGTCAGACCAAGCAAAGACATCTAAATTCTCTTCAACTACTTTTTCTAAGGAGGTAGCAACTTCTGGAGGTAAATCTTTACCAAATTGAAATGAATATTCTTTACCATCTTTAACAATAACCTTCGTTGCAATCTCTCCTTCAGGACTTGGTCTTGGGAAGGATTTCTTCGAAGATTCGCTAGGAGCAGAAAAATTTTCTTGATTATCTTGCACACTATTCACTTGTCTTGGATCAAGAGGGGGGCCGTGACCATACTCTGCTCTTCAGGCGGTAGCTTGATCTCCGAAGATAGTGAGCACTCCCGCTTGTGTGGGCATCTTCATGCACAAGTAATTGTGGTGTGCCACAGCTCCGAACTGATTTAACATGCCTCTTCCGAAGATGACGTTGTAGGCATATGAAGCATCCACGACGTCAAAGATTACTTCCTCTGTCCTGGCTAACAATCCTTCTCCGAAGGTAACTTCCAGGCCAATTTGGCCGAGTGCATCAAGCGGAGGTCCTGCGAAGCCTTGCAAAGGACGAGCCACTGGAAGAAGGTGCTTTCTAGAGATGCATAAGTGATCGAAGGCTTGAACAAAAATAATGTCTGCCGAACTCCCTCCGTCAATTAGCACTCTTCGAACCTTAGTTCCTGCAATGTCGGCAATAATGACAAGTGGGTCTGCATGTGGAAATTTAATGCCAGTTGCATCCTCTGCAAAAAAAGATATTGGCACATGGGACCATTCAGGCATAGCAGCTGCAGACGACGAAGTTCCAATGTGCCCCACTTCTCTGACATACTCTCTTCTCTGCCTTTTTGACATGCTTCCGAGAGTACCTCCTCCGGAGATAGGGAGGACTACTCTTTTTCCTCGGTCTTGCCCCTCTTCTTGCTTCGGAGGTGGCATAATATTGACCACCGGAGGGCGTCTTGCAGCTTCGAAGTTTTCTATCCGCGCCACAGCCTGGACAGGCTCCGGACGCACTTCAGCTGGAACTCGGTCAATAGTACCTCGACCTGAAGTTCTCTCTAGATATTCTCCTCTCAGGGCAAGTATACCTTTGCACGCATCAGTTGCGTGACTTCGGTTTTCACCATGAATACAGCAGAAAAGGGTCTGGCCCTTGCCAGCCGGTTTCCCTGGCGGCCTCCAACCACTGGCCTTATTTCCCGAAGGTTGCGGAGCTCTTTGGGCAAACTTCTGCGGGGGTGCAATGTTCAGAACTACTGAACGAGGATGCTTTTGCCCCCTTCTCCTATCATGCTGAACTTCGAAGACAGGTTCCTGCGGCTGTGCCGAAGTTTTCACTTCCAATTTTACTTCCTGTAGTATGGACGGAGTAGCTGTAGTTCTCCGAAGCCAGCCCTCTTCTGACCTTGCATATTCTTCAAAATAGGACATCAGCTGAGAAACAGAAGATATGCTTTTCCGGTGAAGTTTATCAAGGAGGCCTGGATGAATGACTCCTTCCCGAGCTGCGTCAACTACTGAAGATGTAGTTAACCCTCGGATCTGCGACTTCGTATGAGCGAAGCGCTTGAAATATTGTCTTAAGTTTTCTCCAGGGAGCTGCTTCACCTGGAAAAGACTTCCCGTCGACATTGGAGGCACGAAGGTGCCCTGGAAGTTACTCACGAACTTTTTCTTCAATTGTCCCCATTAACTGATTGATCCTGGTTTTAAAGACCAGAACCATCGCAAAGCTACTCCCTGAAGAGCTAGGGGGAAACATTTTGCCATGGTGTCCCGCACTCCTCCACTGGCTTCAATCGCCAAAGCATAAGATCGGACAAATTCTCTAGGATCTTCATCTCCGGCATACTTGCAAAGCTTCGATGTCTTAAACTTCGGGTCGAAGCGAACTTTTTGCAGTTCAGGATGCAGCGGAGATTCGGTATCAAAGAGGCGTTCTCCGGGGCTTTAGGATAGATTGGTTCGTCGTCTTCAGGCACTTCAGGAATAACTGGGATGGCTTGAGAGCGAAGCCTATTTCAGCTTCTTGCCGCCATCTCGCTACTTCAGCTTGGAGACTGGCCATTTGAGCGGCCATATCACCAAGATTGTCTTCATCTCCTCCGGAAGGATCTTCCGGGTCTTGAGAACTGTAAGGATCAGTTCGGAGTGGAACTTGAGGTGGAAGAGGAACTCCGGGTGGTCGAAGTATAGACGGAGTTGGCGGAGGAACTACGTATGCTCGAGGAATGGGAATCCCTTCCGGAGTTTGAGGTGGAGGAAACGTCGAAGGTCCTCCGACCTCGACTGTGTCTGGAGATATCACTCCGGAGGTCCGAGGGGACCTTCGAACAGGGTTACCAGTTGCGCTCCTCTTAGGAGGCATGGTGTAAGAAGTTGGTAGAGAACGAAGTTTCTTGGACTAAGTTCCCCACGGACGGCGCCAACTGTTGGCGTAAAAGATTACGCTAACAGGTTTCTGAAAATTAGAAACTAACAAACGAAGTGTTTGCGAAGGAAACTATTCCAAGCCTCCAAAAGGATAGTAACTTAGAATAGTTCGAAAGTGTGTATTTAATAACTTGTATTCGGTTCCCCTTACAGGATAAAACGGGGGGTATTTATAGGCCCAAACAATAAGGAAAAGACCTTTTTACCCCTCTATTACAACCGACATAGTGGAAACTATTCGGTACTCTTAATAGGGCTAAAATGGTAAAAGACTAATCTAGTTAGAAAGAAGATAAGTCTTCCATCTTAGCTGGCAAAGAGGTTCCTGGAAAAGTCCATGTTCGAAGGTGTACTCCGAACTAGAGCCCGCCATCATACTTCGAACTTGGCTGGATGCATCTCCGAAATTATATATCGGACATCTTCATCTTAATCACCAGTCTTTATCTTGTTGCTGCGATAATCTTGAAGATGGAATATTTTCCCCCAACAGCAACTATAGTGGCGTTGGGCGATTTCACTGTAGTGGCGGGCTATTAGAGGCCCACCACTACACTGGAACTAGCCACTGCCATGCCACTACTAGTGGCGGTCGGTGCTGACGCCAGAACCGACCGCCACTAGTATAGCCACTAGTAGTGGCGGGCCAGAAAACGGCCCGCCACTAATGTGATGATGACATCACAGGTGACCGCCACTACTATTCTGGCTATAAATACACACCTTCTTCCTCCCCGAGCCCGAGGCTACAAGAGTTCATGATTTGGTCCGTACAATGGCGACAAAAATCTAGAAAGTGGAGGGGGAGGCTTTGTTTTCGTTTCTTTTTAAGGATTTCGTTTTAGGAGGTAAATCCATGCTGAATATCACATTTATTTTGTCTTTAATTAAGTATATAATTAGTTATTAGCGTTTTACTAATATAGGGTTTATGAATAGAAATTTTCAAATATTCTTCCATTTATAGTGTTTCTTTCTCCCAAATAAACAAATATGATCCTCCTCAAAATTATTCATCACTTGTATATATTTACCTTGTTTTAATCTCTTTTTTAATTTGATTTATGATTATAGATCTAGATTTATGTTGTTTGGAGAGAGAAACCAATGTAGTTAATTTATTTAATAATTTTTTCATTTAGTTAATACTATTACTCCTTTATAATTAACAAGGTTTACATAGTTTCAATTAAAGCATTTTTAATTAATGTTCTTATGAGAGAGAAATCAATATCTTTTTAATTTGTAAATTACTAAAATTAACAATAATGAATATGTAGCCTTTTATTAATATTTTTTAAAATAATATGTTTTAGATGGAGCACAAGTCCTGGATGTACTCGTCCAACGACGGAGATGTGGTGACATATTTTAACCGAGTAACTTAATTTACTGAAGCTGCCGCACAATATACTTCCCGTCAGAGTGAAGCGGCAATATATTGTCCTTGTAATGTTTGTAAGAATGAAGCGATGTATCCGTGTTCAGATCATGAAACCATACGATTTCACTTGTTGAAAAATGGCTTCGTGAAGAACTACTATATATGGACCAAACACGGTGAGATGGGTGAAAACCCTTCTAATAATTCCGATGTGCCGCAAGATGCTCATCAACATAGAAGAGGTTGTGATCATACATCCGACATAACACATGATGTTGATCAACTTGATGATGAAGACGCCTTTGATGTGGAGGAACTGATGTTTAATGTTGCGCCCGAGGTGTTGTTGTAGAGAACTACAATGAAAGGCTACAATAACTTTAAAGCACTTGACAAAGCATCAAAAAACCTTCTTTCCGAGGAACATCATAGTTGGGATAAGCAGTATACTATGTTGTACACAACTCTTGACCTTATGAAACTGAAGACCAGTAATGGATGGTCCGACACTAGTTTTTTAGATCTTTTGCAGCTCCTAAAAAAAGGTTTTGCCGAAACCCAATGGTCTACCATCTGATACGTACCAAGCAAAGAAGATGATTTGTCCGTTGACTTTGGGCATTCAAAAGATTCATGCTTGGCCGAACCATTGTATCCTATATAGAAAAAAGTATGAATTGTTAGAGAGCTGTCTGTAGTGCAATGCAAGTCGATACAAACGTGCAAATGAATGTGTGGAGGACTACAATGACCACCGGAAGAACAATAAGAGGTTACAGAAGAGGAAGAGGAATGTTATTGCAGACCAGCATGGATATAAGACGGAGAGGAAAGTTCTAGCCTTAGTAATGTGGTACCTACCAGTGATTGATCGCTTGAAACGTATGTTCTCTAATCCTAGAGATGCTGAACTATTAATCTGGCATTTCATTGGGTGAAAGAAGGACGGAAAACTTCGACACCCTGTGGATGCTAGTCAGTGGAAATCATTTGACCTCGCCCATCCAGACTTCTCAGAGGATCCCAAAAATATCAGGATGGGACTTAGCACGAATGGAATGAATCCCTTTGGTGAGATGAGGAACCCACACAGTACGTGTCCCGTCTTTCCGTGATTTTTCAACATTCCATCATGGTTGTGCCATAAAAGAAAGTACCTTATGCTCACTACTCTAATTTCTGGTCCAAAACAACCTAGCAATGACATTGATGTCTTTCTAGAACCTTTGATGGAGGATATGAAATGTCTATGGGAACATGGTGTCTGTGTGTGGGATGAGCACAAGAAAGATCACTTCAATCTAAGAGCCATGATCTTTTGCACCATAGCTGACAACCCGGGTGTATGTCCCTAACAGGATAGGTTAAAGGAAATACAACATGTGTAGTGTGTGTGGACCAGACATAATCTGTGCATCTTCCATAATTCCATATATATGCGACACCGAATATTTTTACCAAGAAACCACAAATATCGAAGAAATAGGAACCTTTTCGATGGTACAATCGAGCTTGGGCAGCCACCACGACATCGAGACGGCAAATTTCTATTCGAAATGGTGAAAAATATCAAAGTTGTTTTCGGAAAAAAGAGGAAGAATTCCAAAAAAAATTCAAAGGACGCTCCATTTAAAAAGCATTCAATCTTCTTTAGGTACTTGCCCTATTGGAAGGAGTTGGAGATTGGTCATGCTATCGATACAATGCACGTTGAGAAGAATGTCTTCGAAAGCACCATAGATATTTTGTTAGACATACCGGGCAAGTCAAAAGATGGACTCAAAGTACGAAGGGATATTCAAACTCTGAGAATTAGACCCAAGCTTCACCCACAGGAAAGGGCCAATGGAAAATTTTTCATTCTGGATGCTAGCTATAACCTCACAATTGACAAGAAAATATCAATCTGCAGGTGTCTACATGGAATCAGAGTTCCAACAAGATTCTCATCAAACATAAAGAATATTGTCTTTGTACCAGATGTGAGGATGAGCGGCTACAACACTCATGATTATCATGTTATGCATGGGCTATTCCTCGCCATCGCAGTAAGAGGAATCAAACATTCATTTCTGAAGATGGTGATCACACGCATGTTGTTGACACGAAAACGTGCCCCCGCACTTCGGCCGGTTCGATGATCCAAAAGGGTGAGGATACTTAGGGATGAGCCTAAGCGTAACACAACACTGACGTCGTGTTCTAACTACCCTTAAAAGTGGCAAGGGGGGTGGAGTCGCCAGGTAATCTGATCACAAATAAATAATCCAATTAGCCAAAATATATAGATAAAATAAACAAATCGGCTGAATGGAGCCTGACTGGTTTGGAGTTATACTGTGCGAACGGTCACCAAAGGGGGTCCCTTGGTGTCTGATGCAAAGGGTGCGCTGAAGGTAGCCTTCAGCGTTCGGATCGATCTGGCCGAATACTGGCTCCGAGCAGACCGCGACGTGAAATCGCCACCGAACAACAGGGTTCGGTGCGAAGCCTCTGACATGACAAAATCCAACGCGAAGCACTAGCACAACGAAATCCGGTACGGAGCACTAGCGCGATGAAGTCTGATGTAGAGCGTTTCGATGCGATGAAGTCTGATGCGGCACGTTCTAGCGTGAGTCCGACACGAAGAAACTCCGATGCGATGTAGCTCCGGTGCACGGGACTTGACCAGACTGGCAATAGCGTGACAGATCCGGCACAGACGGACGAAGCGAGAACTCATCGAAGGGTGCCCCTGGCAGCCTTTGAAACTAGCTTCCTAGCTCCGAAAACCTTCGATGAAAGGGGCTCCGAACATGAAACCTGCAGCAAACAAAGATCAAGTGCCAATTCAGCCTGGAGACCGAATTACCAAGTGTTGCAGTATACAAATGAAGGGTAGCAATCTGTTACGTAGATTAATGGAGGGTTCACAAGCGAGCCAACAAGGTGATATATAGCAATCTGTTACGTAGATTAACGGGTGATTCACTGGTGAACCAACAAAGCTTACCACAATTACGGCGTGGCCGACGGAGGGCTTCTAGCACAAACCCACGAAGGTGTACTGATCTACTATGGAAAGTAAAGAAAACAAAAGTAAGGTTCAAACTAGGGTTTGAAGTGTTTATCTGTGTTGGGGGTCCCTATGAACCGGCCTGACCACTGTATTTATAGGGGCTAGTATTCTTATCCCTAATTCTAATCTGATAAGATTCGGCCTAATCAAGATTAGAGATAAAAACAACCTAAATCTGCATCAGACTCCTTACCCGAAGCCTACCCAAAGTGGGCCTTCGGCTGGCCCGTCGAAGCCTGGTCCTCGAGCCGAAGCTTCGGTGAAGCAGGCCACCGAAGGGGGCTTCCGGGCCGAAGCCAGCCTATGATGCAGGCCGCTGAAAGGCCCCCAAGGCCCCATGCAGGTGGGCCTCCGTCGCTTTAGGGCTTCGGCCTGTACCAGGAGTTACATATTTTTGGCCCAAATTACCAAAATTGATATTTTGACAATCTTGGCCATTAATGTCATTTTTTGCTATAAACACATGCCTCCCTACCTTTTATCAAACTAAGTGAGCTAAAACACAATGAGCTAATGAAGATACACTCTATATCATCCTTTCGACATTTCAAGCACTTTGCCACACACTTGGGAAGTACTTCTTCAAATACCTGCCATTTAAAGCTCTTCGAAATCGCTCTCCTTATAGAGACTCTAATAAGTATGCATTACCTGGAGCGATTTCAGCTACCTTAAAAGGACCTTCCCCACTAGGCGACCATTTACCCCAATTTGGGGCTCTTAGTGCCTTAGGGCAAAATCGTCTTCCAAACCAAGTCACCAACTTAAAACTATTTTTGTTTGACTCTTTTGTAGTAGGCTCTAGCTACTCTCCTTTTATCTTTCTTTATAGCTTATAGAGCCTTTAACCTTTTATCGGTCACTTCTTCCAAATTATCCTTCAAAAGAGTTTCATATTCATCGACCGATAAGCCATCTTGCTTAAGAAATCTTAAAGAGCCAAGATCTACCTCCACTGGTAGAACGACTTCTTGTCCATAACTAACTCATATGGACTAACTTTGGTAGCACCATGCTTTGCAACTCTACAATCTCATAATGCCTCAGAAAACACTTCATGCCACCTTTTAGGGAACTCTTCAATTTTCTTCTTATTGAGCTTAATTACAGTTTTATTACTAGACTCGGCCTGACCATTGGCCTGAGCATAGTATGGCGAAGAGTTTATCAACTTAATGCAATAAAATTCAGCAAAGTCTCTCAATTCTCTAGCAATAAATGAAGTACCTTGATCTGTAGTGAGAGTTTGGGGAATACCGAATCTATGTATAATGTGCTTCAAGATGAAATCAGATACCTCATTGTGAGTCATGTTCTTGAGAGGCACGACCTCGGTCCATTTAGTGAAGTAATTTGTTGTCATCAACATGAACCGATGCCCTTTTGAAGAGGGAGGATGAATTTGGCTGATGAAGTCCAAACCCCAACCTCGGAATTACCATGGTTTGATAATAGGGTTAAGTAGAGACGCAGGAGCCAACTCAATATTACCAAACTTTTGACATGCTTCACATCCACTATAACACTTAAAACAATCCCTAGTCATAGTCGGCCAATAAAAACCCGCTCTCTTGAGCATCCAACTCATTTTCTGGGCCGACTGATGAGTGCCACAAAGTCCTTCATGAACTTCCCCTATAGACACTCTAGATTGATCTATATCTAAGCACGTTAGAAGTACTCTGTCAATAGTTCAGCGATATAACACATCGTCAAGCAACACAAATTTAAACGCCTGTCGCCGAATTTTCCGATCAACCCTTTGACTGGGATCTTTTAGATACTAGATGATTGGAATTCTCAAATCATCCTTATGTATTCTCAAAGGGTTCGCCAATTCCTTTTCTGAAGTGGCGTCTAATTTGTAAATTCCAAAGTGCCCCCCGAACCACTCCCGTTCTTAACGAGGGCTAGTCAGATCGGCTGTGCGGAGCCGATCGGACCGAAGCCCTTCGACGAAGGGGTTTTACGCGTGAAGGCCTTCGACGATCAGAAGGCTTCGGCGTGAGGAGTATGGTGTGCAGAGTCCTTCAACAGATGAAGGGCTTCGGCACGAGGGCTCCCATGTGCAACACCCTTCGTTGGGCGAAGGGGTCCGGTCCAGAGGGTCTGATGGGCCTCGCGTCCGCCCGAAGCCTCTGGATTCGATAGGGAGTTCAAGCATCAGCCTTCCCTGTACAAAAATTTTTCCTTCCCTAAGTTGATAGCCAGATGTTTGTTGAGCCAAATCATTTGCAATTGAATTGGCTTCTCTGGACACGTGAGAAATTTTGAAGTCATCAAAAGTAGCAATTATGTCTAAACATTTATCCAAGTAGTTATTTAGCAAACCATTAAAACATTGAGCAATTTTAACTACATGTTGTACAACTAATAGAGAATCACCTAGCAATTCAAGTCCTAGCAATAAAGCTTTGTATTCTGCTTGATTGTTAGTAGAAGGAAATTATAAACGGGTCGAGGTCTCAAAGCGCATACCACTAGGTGATATGAGAACTACTCCATTACCTTACCCATTTTTGCAAGCTGAACCATCAAAATAAAGTTTCCATGGAGCTACTTCAACTAGAGCAATGTTGCTACCCAATTGACACCTATGTGGTGATCAACTATAATGTTAGCGACAATTTGGCCTTTCATAGCTCTTAGAGGTTGATAAGCCAAATCGTACTCAATCAAAGCATAAGCCCACATCCTGATTCTACCACTTAGAATCGTCTTTTGCAACATGTATTTTATGACATCATTTTGACAAGCAACAATACATGTGCTAGGGAGAAGATAGTGACATAATTTGGTACATGCATAATAAAGTGATAAACACAAATGCTCCATAAACACGTAACTTGTCTTGGCGTCCAACAAGCGGAGGCTCAAGAATGTGATGATGTACTCTCTTCCCTCCACCTCTTGAGTTAGCACGACTCCTATCACGCTATCTTCTGCAGCAATGTACAGCTGAAACGAAATCCCAGCTTTTGGTGCTCTTACCACGGGCGGTGATGACAAGCACTCTTTAATCTTCTCAAAGGCACTTTGCTGACTTGCCCCCCAAATGAACTCGGCCTCATTCTTTAGCCGGAGTATGGGGACAAAAGCATCAATCTTGCCAGACAAGTTAGATATAAAGCAACACAAATAATTCATCTTGCCTAGCAACTTTTGCACATATCTCTTGCATGTCGGTGCTTCAAAGTTTCTAATATTTTCAAGCCTCTTAGGATCAATCTTAATACCTCTTTCATGAATCATGAATCCTAAGAACTTGCCTGTCGACACGCCGAACGCACACTTGAGTGGGTTCATTTTTAATCCATACTGATGCATTCTATCAAGAGCAACTCTCAAATCGGCTAAATGGTTGCCCATAACATCCGATTTGACTACAACATTGTCTATATAGACCTCTAGCATAACTCCTAGCAAGTCATGAAAGATCAGGTTCATAGCACGTTGATAAGTAGCACCAGCATTCTTTAAACCAAAAGTCATGACAACCCACTCACACAAGCCGAAACCAGGGCATCGAAAGGTTGTCTTGTAGATGTCCTCTTCAGACATAAAAATCTGATTATAACCAGCGTTTCCATCAAGAAAACTTAGTACCTTGTGTCCTGAAGCATCATTGATCAACATGTCGGCTATCAGCATGGGATATTCGTCCTTCGGACTGGCCTTGTTCAGATCCCTAAAATCAATACAGACTTGTATTTTGACGCTCACCTTCTTCTCTACAGGCACAATTGTAGCAACCCATTCAGCATACCTGTATGGCCTAATAAATTCATCCTTGAGTAGTCGTTGTATCTCCTCTTTATCTCGGTCATACACGGCTGAATTAATGTGAAGAGGGGGCTGTTTATAAGGACTAAACCCGGGTTTGATAGTAAGCCGATGATCCACAAGATCATGGCTTAATCCGGGCATCTCACTATACTCCCATGCAAAACAATCAACATACGACCAAAGCAATTTTATTACTTCGGTCTTCTCATCAACATGTAAATTTTGGTTTACAAAAGTCAGCCTCGGAACACTACCATTGCCTATATCGACCTCTTCTAGTGGATTAGCTGATGCAAAACCTTGTCCTAACTTTTCTACTTCGTTGAAATATCCAATGGCTTTAGCAATACCGTCATTACAAGACCGATATTACTCCACGCGAGACTTCAGCCAATCAAGATTACTCTTACTAGACATGACTACTAGTTTAGAAATAGTCATGCTACATCAGCCGACTTTATAGATACGGGTACAAAACGTCCCCCGGACACGCTAACGAAGTCGTAATATGAGAGGTCACTACCTGATAGACACTCTATCTTATCATGGATGGCGTCAATAGATACATCGACCAATGCTACTTGGGCCGAAGTATCCACTGGTACAACCTCCACATCATCGTCGTCCCACTTTATTAGGCACTGGTACAAAGTAGAAGGAATACAACAATTTGCGTGAATCCAATCACTCCCAAGTAGCACACTGTAGTTACCATGTACATCAACGACAAAGAATGTCGTCGACAATGTCTTGTTGTGCACCGTCAACTCTAGGGACAGTACGCCTTTTTCTTCAGATCTCTCGCTGTTGAAGTCGTTGAGCATTAGGTTGGTTTTCTTTAGGTCCTCCTCGCCCCTGCCGAGCTTCTTCAAAAGAGAGTGCAGCATTAAATTGGCAGTGGCGCCACCGTCGACAAGCATCCTAGAGATCGGCTTCGCATCAATGTGCCCCTTGACGTAGAGGGGCTTTAGGTGATGATCCGTATCCTCAGGCTTCCCGAAAATTGCATCTCGTGGGCCGAGATTCAACTGAGCGACCTCATCCTCGTCTCGTGGTAGTGCGAACTCGGCGGGAAGCATGACGACATTTATGTCCATTGTTTGAGGTGCGGGCCCCTCGGAGACGGGCGTGTAGTCGTCGTTGAGCATATCGTCATCATCGCTTGGAACGAGCGCTGGGCTGTTCGCCTCAACCAGCTTGGGCTTCCATATTTGCTTCACGACTGGACGAGGGCAGATTTCCTCAAAGATGATGTCTTGCTCATCCTCGGCCTTCTTTTCACGCATCTCTTATGACTGCAGACGTTGTAGGTGCCTTTTCTGTGATTTGGACAATTCCGGAGTTGCCCAAGATGGTTGTGGCTTAGTACCAGGCTCCATCAACCTGTTCCTATGATTTTTGGCCGAGTGGGAACTAACCGAGTCAGCCTCATACTCTTTGCGCTCAGTGAGAACCTTTCTCTGTACCTTTTCGGTTGGATCGACCTCGTTAGGCCGATCGGACCGGGCTTCGGTAATGGCCTCGGCCGGACTAGGGGTCCTACCTCCGTCATGCTTCGGCGAGGGGGCCTTCGGGATTGGGACTTTCTGAGACCCTATCTTCAATGTGATAGCTTCTGACTCCCTCTCCTTCGCGTCTTCGCGCCCATCTTCTCTGGTTTTGTCCTGCATGAGTCGATTCGGAGGTACCACAGACAGCTTGTGGAAAATGTTTCCCTTCACCGTGTCCACTTGTCCCTACCAATCATAACACTCTGAAGGAAAATAGGGGGCAACATTATACTATGAAGGGTACTCCTGTGGCGAGGTGTGGTTCAGAGCCCATGGGAATCTTGCCTAGTAGTATGGCCAAGGCATCGGCAGTTCTAGCAGCTTTGCCCACTATGAGCCGAACCCATTGCCCGGAGGGTGGTTTAGCCACGTCGAAGGTACTTCAGACCATATCAGCGTAGGGTCCCACCTGGGCGGAGGTATGTTCGGACATTGCAGGCCGAGCTCTGCCACCGGGGGGTTCGCCTAGAGTGGAGGTGGGTTCGACCACTATGGTCCGAACTCACCCAATGGAGGATTTGGCCATTGGGGTCCGAACTCACTATGCGGAGGGTTCGGCCATTGGGGTCCAAACTCACCATGTGGAGGGTTCAGCCATTGGGGTCCGAACTCACCATGCGAAGGGTTCGGCCATTGGGGCTCCAAACTCACCCTTCGGGGGGGGCTTGGTTGTTGGGGTCCGGGCTCACCCGAAGGGTTTGGCTGTCTTGGCCCCTTCGGCTATCTTGGCCTTTTTGGTCGGGGGCCTATTTTCTTGGATTTCTTTTGGTGTTTACTCAACAACATCTGATATGTTACCTTTGGCTTCTTGCGAGCCCTAGCCAAAGGAGACGTGTTGATGTTCTTTTTCCACACTCCTACTTCAAGGTTCTATGGTATGAGTGTGTGTGTGAGTGATTCTCCAATAATGACTGCTTTCCCCTTAGATGACTCGGCCTGTTCTGGCCAAATCAACACTTTCTTCTCGTCGAGGTCGACGGTGTTCACGGGAAAGGGGTGTTTTTCCAGCTTCATATTCGTACTAGAATCTATTTTCAATCATCCTTCTATGGATGATTGAACTTGCCAACGGAAAACATTGCAATCGTTAGTATAATGAGAATGTGAATCGTGCCACTTATAGTAGGGGCGCTTCTTTAGTTCATCGGCAGTCAGGATGACTTGGCCCTTGGGCAACTTGAGAAGCTGGCTCTTCAAGAGGAAATCAAATATTTTATCGCATTTAGTCACATCAAATGAGTATTTAACTTCGTTGGGCCGACTCTTAGTGGGAGACGGTCATAGCTTAGAACAAGTGGCAGGCTTTCTCTGAGTGTTCCAAGCCCATTCGGCCACATACATGTTGGCCAAATCGTCCTCTTCCTATGACCCTTCCTCGTCGGAGTGCTCCATGATGTGAACTTTAGCTCTAGGTTTGTTAAATGTTTTAATGAATTTTTTATCCTTGGCTCAACCTTCTTTGACCAGAGCCTACTGTAGGACTTGAGTGACTTCTAAAAAGTTTTGGTTGTCTAGACTTTCTTTAATCTCAGAACGCAACCCGTTAAAAGCTAGATCCGCCAAATCCCTTTCTGAAATATTGAGACTAAAGCATCGGTTTCTGGTATCTCTAAAGTGCTTGACGTACTAAGAGACACTCTCGCTAGATTTTTGTTTGACCGATTTCAAGTGCGAAAGCCTAAGTTCTTTCTCGCATGTATAAAAATAGTCATGGAACTTTTGTTCTAATTGAGCCCATGTTTGGACGGAGTTCGGCGGAAGTGCCGAAAACCAAGTGAAATGGGTGTCAGATAGTAAAAGAGAAAACAATCTAAGTTTTAATGCGTCTGACCCACTAGCTTCTCCACACCGTGCTAAGAATTGGCTGACATGCTCTAGTGTGGTCTTGTTACCCTCGGCGCTGAATTTGGTGAATTTAGGGACTCTATAGCCACGAGGGTAGGGTATGGTATCGAAGTGATGGTATGACTTTTGGTAAACCGTAGCCCGATCTTGAGGCGCGAAGCTGGTACACTCCCTGAATAGCGCGTGGATCCACTCCTCAATGTTGTTCTGGCCTCCTACCTATGTGCCTCTCATGCGGGGGTGTGACATGCAATGGTATGTCGGTGTGTCGGCCCCGGGGATCCTCCTCTCATGCTGGCTCAGGGTATATTACGTGCTCAGGTCTATGTGGGTGCATAGGAGCATGCGGCGCAGGCAACGCGGGAAAAGCTGGCGTGGGTGTAGGTGGACGCGGCGCATAATAAGCAGGGTTAGCTTGGTTGTAAGTGTAGTGGCTTGTCTCGGCCGTAAATGTTGAGGCCAGAGATGTGATAGCTTTACTAGTACTACCGTCGGTTCTGCTATAAATGTGATTTACCGGGGGTGCGCTAGAGATTGGAGTTGGAGGAACGACCTCAGTAAAGCTGAACCTTCTAAACATTGCCTCTACCTGAGAGCTAACGATCGAATCTAGACAATTGGCTAGTGAAGCACTAATAGCTTGATCTACAGATGCGACTATCTTTTGCTTAAGCTCTAAAGAAGATAAAGGAGGCAATACTGGTGTTACCTGATTCCTGGTGAGGTCGGGGATGTTGACGTCGTGCTTGATGAAGCCCACAGGTGTCTTGACATAGCTCTCGAGCATGAGATCTTGGAGCTCTTTCATGTTTGCCTCGATCTCTGCCTGACCTTCCTCGGGGATATCTTCAAGGGTGGGCGTCATGATGTTGCGGTTGTAGATCTCTGCACCCCCACAAGGTCCATCGACACTGTAGACATAGTAGTCGTTGTAGAGGTACTTGCAGCCGATGTAGATGTACTCATCATGTTGGCATTTTCCCTAGCGGAGTCGCCAAAAAGTGTGTTGACACGAAAACGTGCCCCCGTACTTGGGCCGGTTCGATGATACAAAAGCGTGTGGATACTTAGGGATGAGCCTAAGCATAACACAACACTGACGTCGCGTTCCGACTACCCTTAACAGTGGCAAGGGGGTGGAGTCGCCAGGTAATCAGATCACAAATAAATAATCCAATTAGCCGAAATATATAGATAAAATAAACCAATTGGCCGAACGGAGCCTAACTGGTTCGGAGTTATACCGTGCGAAGGGTCACCGAAGGGGGGTCCCTTGGCGTCTGATGCGAAGGGTGCGCCGAAGGTAGCCTTCGGTGTTCGGATCGATCTGTCCAAAGATGGGATCCGAGCAGATCGTGACGCAAAATCGCCTCTGAACAACAGGGTTCGGTGCGAAGCCTCTGACATGACAAAATCCAGTACGGAGCGTTGGCGTGACGAAGTCCGATGCAGAGCGTTCCGATGCGGCACGTTTTGGCTTGAGTCCGGTGCAAAGCAACTCCGATGTGAAGTAGCTCTGCTATGCGGGACTCGACCAGACCGGCAACAGCATGACAGATCCGGCATGGATGGACGAAGCAAGGACTCACTGAAGGGTGCCCTGGCAGCCTCTGAAACCATCTTCCTAGCTCCGGAAACCTTCATCGAAGGAGCTCCGAACGTGAAACCTACAGCAAACAAAGAACATGTGCCAATTCAGCCTAGAGACCGAATTATCAAGTGTTGCAGTATACAAACGAAGGGTAAGAATTTGTTACTTAGATTAACAGAGGGTTCACAAGCGAGCCAACAAGGTGATAGCAATTTGTTACGTAGATTAACGGGTGATTCACAGGAGAACCAACAAGGCTTACCACAATTGCAGCACAGCCGACGGAGGGCTTCCAGCGCAAACCCACTAAGGTGTACTGATCTACTACGATAAGTAAAGAAAATAAAAGTATGGTTCAAAATAGGGTTTGAAGAGTTGATCTGTGTTGTGGGGTCCCTATGAACTGGCCTCACCTCTATATTTATAGGGCTAGTATTCTTATCCCTAATTCTAATCTTATAAGATTCGGCCTAATCAAGATTAGAGATAAAAACAACCTGAATATATATCAGACTCCTTATCCGAAGCCTATCCAAAGTGGGCCTTCGGCAGGCCTGCCGAAGCCTGCTCCTCGGGCTGAAGCTTTCGCGAAGCAGGCCGCCGAAGGGGGCCTTCGGGCCAAAGCCAGCCTACGAAGCAGGCCGCTAAAAGGCCCCTGAGGCCCCATGCACGTGGGACTCCGGCACTTTAGGGCTTCGGCCTGTACCAAGAATTGCATATTTTCGGCACAAATTACCAAAATTTCTATGTTGACAATCTTGGCCATTAATGTCATTTTTTCTATCAACACATGTGTCACTTCTTCAATGTCATATCAAAGAAGGTGATCGACCCTGAAGAGTTAAATGAATTACGTAAACAAATGTGGGAGACTATGTGTCAACTTGAGATGTGCTTTCTGAGGAGCCATGCTGAAGAGCGTGGGCCTCATGGCTCTAGATGTGATGAGTCATTGTCAACGAAAGTCAAAAAGGACTGAAGATAAGAGAAGACCTGCTGCGTCTGGGCCACTTGTGACTCAGGTACACGAGCAGCAAGCAACTGTCTGGCAGAGGGGCCGCGAAGTCGGGCTGGCCCAATCTGGGTACATGGGCTAGGAGCAGCAGAGGATCCACCGGGCTGTTGACCAGGATTGACTCAGGTACACGGCCGACGAGCGATTGCCGGGCTAAGAGAGCTGCGTAATCGGGCCGGCCCAATTCGGGTACCTGGTGCAAAGTCGGTGGACGCTTTGTCAGTTTCGGCGCAAAATTGACGACCGCTGATCTTGGATCGGACCGTCCTGGGGCAAAGTCATAGTCGCTACGAAAACTCCACTTCCGGATAAGTCATCTGTAAATAGGAGTTTACTATTTTGTCCTTAGGCCCACAGTCAGTCAGTCAAGTCTGTAAAAATATCCTAAGAGCAGTTTGGTCTTTTCCATTTTATTTCAGCGTCTATAAAAACCCTTAGGGTATTTTGGTATTTTCCTATGCTATTGGGCTACCTATAAATAGGGCCCCAATCCCTAGGGTTAGGATTAACTCACAAAAATCAAATTAGAGTCACTTTCCCAATTTCAGTTTTTGTTCTGGTTCTCGCTTTCCTCTCCGCCGCCGCCGGTGACTGATTTTTGCGCTATTGTTCTGATTTGCTTTGCTTGAGCCACCACACAGCGGTTTCAGCGCTGCGTGCTGCTAGCATCGACAAGTCAACTGGTTTTTTTGTGCCACTCAAGTGTTCTGGAGGTTGCCATCTGCCGTGGAGTCACATCACCGGCGTTCAAGCCATGCACGCCGAACAACTACAGGCATGGAACTCTCCGCCAAACATTTGATCTACACTGCCTGTCAGTTTGTTTTTGTTTTTGCGTGCACAAAGTTTTTAATTGCCTGAGAGTGCCGCTTCATTTCACAGACATTATCAAATCGGTCTTTTCCTTGTTTCAGTCAGTTTTTTATTTCTGTCAAAAACCAGTTGCATCCCTGCATGACTACTATATTTCTTTACTGTTCTGCGTTGTTTCTGGTTGGCATCTTGGTTTCTCGAAGCCACCAGGAGCTACGCACATAGCACTTTCCTTGTATATGCACTTAGCTGTTATGAGAGATTCACGCCTCTACTACTACAGGTTATTAGCTATTTCAATTTTTTATGCATACAGTTCATTTTAGCCGAAGCAATTGGATCTGTTTTTACCTTGGAACATGCATACAAAACTTTCTATCTTGTCTTGATTCTTAGATCAGAAATTTATTCACAGGACAATAGTTTGTTTGAGTTGGCATTGGTCATGTTTAAATTAAAATGCTTTTAATCCCTTCGTATAAGAATAGTGATGGCTGAAATACTTATTTAATGGATGAGTGCTCTGATTAAATTCTTGACATAAATTTCGGTGAAATTTTTGTAGAGCCGTAATTTAATCTGTGAGTAAGCTTTTATGTGCCTTTAAGCACTTTGTTGGTGTCTTTTCGATTAGGACACCGATCGTTTTTAGGCTAGATTATTTTTGGCTTTGTTGATCTATTTAGTTTTTCTCTGTCTGTCTGGTGAGGTGCGTTGGGCGTTGGGAGCAGATCATTGATTCGAAAAGAATTTTTTAGGCGCCCATTCACCCCCCTCTGGTCGCTACTTTCGGTCCTACACTTTCCTCCTTCATACTTTGATATTATGGAGCACTATATGATACATATAGCAGACCAGATCTTTGTTCTCGGTCCAACGTACCTGCACAATATGTATGGGTATGAGTGTCTCATGGTTATCTTCAAGGGTTACGTACGAAATCGTGCTTATCCAGAGGGTTCCCTGATAGAGGGCTACACGACTGAGGAAGTCATTGAGTGCTATGGAGATTACATAAGAGATGGAAAACCAATAGGTGTTCCTGTGTCCCGGCACCATGGAAGACTCACCGATAAAGGAACTAAAGGCATGAAAATCATACGAGACAATAGCTACCAAACAGTAAGAGAATCACATTACAGTGTCATGCATCAGTTGGCGATTATGAGACCATATGTTGAACAACACCTGCAAGAGCTCCGTGAAAATAATGAAGATCGCGATGAACAATGTATTATGAAAGAGCACAAAATTGATTTCACATCATTGCTGAGGGATCTAAACCTTTCGATTGGAGAAACTGACGAAGAGATGATGATAAATAAAATGTCTTACAGTCCATTGAGCATGGTTAAAACATGGCAAACGTATGACATCAATGGTTTCACATTCTATACCAAAGCAAAGGATCAAAAGAGTCGGCGCCAAAATAGTGGTGTCACAGTAGATGCAGAAGACATCACTGGACAAAAGAATGCTTACTATGGATACATCGAAGAAATATAAGAACTTAACTATGGGAACACTATAAAAATCCCCGTATTTAAGTGCCAGTGGGTCAGACATCTAGAAAGGGTGGAGGTGGATGATTACGGGTTTACGATAGTTGGCCTTAATAAGGTGGGTTATAAAGCTGACCCTTGGATACTCGCTCAATCCGTGGCACAAATATTTTACATACTTGATTCTAAAGACGAGAAGAAATACATCGTTGCTCCAGGAAAACAAAGAATTGTTGGAGTTGATGTAGTCGAGGACGAAGAAAAATACAATCAGTTTGATGAGGTGTCGTTCTTCGTTGACATAGCAAAGATCAATGTGGTTGAAGCAAAACTGTCATTTGGCAGTGTGATTCCTTATCTACATATCGATGGCGATGGAAAATTAGTGCAAGGCTAGATCATTTATGTTTAGATTAAGAGATTGTGCTTATTTGTAAAATCAATTATGTCATTTGGTAGTGTCATTTATTTTTAAGATATTGGTAATATATGTTTTTATATATGTCATTAATGTGTATATCACTAGCAGGCCACAAGTGTCATTATGTTATTATTTAATTATTTGTAATATATGTCTAATCTAATCACAAGATTCCTTAAGAAAAATAATAATAATAATTAAGTTGAAAATATATATTTAAATATTTTATTTAGTAGGGGCGGTCACGTGAAATCAGTGGCGGGCATTCTGACGTCACCAGCCCACCACTATTATTCCTCATAGTAGTGGAGGTCGGGTGACATCAAACGGCCCGCCACTGCTAAGTCGAACATAGTGCGGGCGGCTTAGCAGTGGCGGGGCGAGTGACATAATCGCCCACCACTACTATGAGGAATAGCAGTGGTGGACAGCTGATGTCAGCATGACCGCCACTGCTAATCCACCTATAAAAGTTTTTCACTCCCGCCCTCTCTGAACCTAACTTCATTTGCAAATCAAATCCCGCGCCATCACCCTCCGTCCATCGTTGTCGTCCCGGAGCTCGTCGCCACCATCCCCGGAGCCCACGCCGCCGCCCGTCACCGCCGCCCACGGAGCCCATCCCCGCCGCCCGATGACATCACCCCAGAGTTCATCGCCTCAGAGGTCATCCACGTCGCCGCCCCCGCAGACCGCTGCCGCCACTGGAGACCGCCGCCGCACCCAGAGCCTGTCGCTGCCCCGGAGCCCACCGCCGCCATTGGAGCCCGTCGCCGCCACTGGTATGACACTTCTATGCCCTTTTTTCTAAAAAAATCATACTTTATCATTTTTGTTATGTTTGCCATTATTTGTTCCATGGAGAAGAGGTACACACCCTCATGAGCATTATATTCATAGTGGATATGATATCCATGGTACGTGAAGTAGAACATAGTAAATGATTATATTTGTTGTGCGATTTGCTTAAGTCACAATGACCATACTGTTTTTAGTAAGTAACCAACACACAAATGTTTATAGGTAATTATAGGTTATATGCCATTCTTTTTTCTGTGGAGAAGAACACTAAAACCCAATTAATTACAGATATGTCATCTATTAGAAAGGTGTAGTTTGTCGTCGTAGGACTTTAACCACATGCTTTGTCCTCCCTCAACTTTTTTGGCACCAGAGCGCCACCGCACCAAGCCCATTACTTGCACAAAATGGCATGGTGTATTTTCTTATTACTTGCAAGTGGAATCTTTTCCATGGTTCTTGCTCAGTTGCAAATAGTGTGTTTAACTATTTGTACCATTAACTACTAGAAGGCTATCCCTGTTCATACCTAAAAAGTGCACCCTTCTCTCTTGTTTGCCTTGGTACATTCCATTGTTGCAAAAAAATTGCAACTATTCTTCTCCAGCTTCATGAATTTCACATTTATGTACTAGTTAATAACATGGTGTTGAGTATTCACGATACATATGCTGAAATTCTTTGCCATCTGTGGTTTAATTTTAGTGCTATCAGCATGTATGTTTAATTTTTCATATATTCAACCTCTTCTAATTTAATTGTAATAGTTGTAGAGTACATGAGTGCTTTAGTATGTCATACATGGATAAAAAAAATACGAGTTCAAGCACTATACTTTTTTGTGAAAGCACTATACTTGAGGATTAGTATAGTAGCTTCAGAAGTAATAGCTGACTACTAATGCACGAGGCCACTGCCCAGTCTGAATCATACATAACTCAACCAACAGGAGAGTTGTAGCCAAGAAGAGTTTTCATCCATTTCCCACCTTTGACACTATTGATCAATTTACTACTTCTATTACTTCTGAAGCTGTTATACTAATCCTCAAGTGCAACCGGCATGTGGAGTCATGTGATGATTTTGCAGTAGGAAAAGCCACCCTTTCCCATATCCGGAGAAGTCTTTTTTTCTCTATTGCAATTCTATGCCTTTTTTCATGTTTTGCAATTCCTTTTAGAGGCCTATGATGCAAATTGTTATTGAGTTATCTCATTTATGTCATCAAAGCCATGGGACACATCCATACCCTTGCAACAGCTTCTTCTTTCTTGTGCCGCTGGCAGGGTATGGATGTGCCAATGGGTTCCATGGTAGCCATGAACATATTTGAAAAACAACACAAAATATGTTGAGGCCTCAACAACTTTGTGCATTGTTTCGTACATGAAAATATGACTGAGGACCTTTGTTTCATATGCGATGGAGGCGCGGATTCAGATGGATGAGGCGGACGCCACACTCCCATATGGCGAATCGTAGTAACTATTGTGTGGTAGCATACATTCATAGGACTCATTTAATCTAAGAACTCAAACCTAACTTAATTGGAATCTTAACCTAATTAGACTCTTAACCTAATCGAGCTCTATAGACCGACCAGGGTGAGGTTTGACTAGCATCTAGGCAACGATTAGCCAAGATACATTAGCTATTTATTCAATTCCTTGCCTGCCTTATTTACGAGTCAAATGATTCATTTGTTCATGAATAGTTCATCTATGGCAGAAGAAGGACATCCCATCGAGGAGCTCATCTATGAGTCTCCTGCAAAAACACATAAAGAGAGTTTGTCTGAAGGATCCTCTGATAGCGAATCTTCGTACCACTCTCTGGAGGATCCACATCAAGTGGAGCCTAGGAAGAAGTGAACGAGAGAAGACACCGATGAGGATTACATTCCTGAAGTTCAAGGGGAGGTAATTATTGCGTTAGTAACAAGTCAGAGCAGCTTCTAACCGAGGATTACATTCCTAAAGTTCACATTGTCTATCATCGTAGGATCATCCAAAGCGAGGAAGGAAGCTTCGATTATTCCATGTCGAGGAAAGAATAGCGAAGAGGAGAGGAAAACGGGAGAAGAACAAGCTGCATACAACTATCTACGAGGTTGAACATGTGTATGTTGATGGGGCTCCAAAGAAGCTGAAAGAAATCACAGCTAAGTGGCGCAATGACTATGGATGTCTCGCTAGGGAGCGTTGTAAGATAGTTTGGAAAAACTAGAAGAGTGTCCCTGAAGCTACGAAGAATGAATTGTGGGATCATATAAAAGCGCATTATAAATTCCTGGAAGATCGCTTAGAAGACGCTAAAGCTGCCACATTGAATACTATCGGGAAATCTCTTTGTACATTTGGGACTAAATTGAACACACAGTATCTTTAGAAAGGAGTATCGCCGCTCAACGACTACTGGTTTATCATGTCAAATGAATGGAACGAATTCAAATTGCAGCATTGCTTGGAAGAAGCCAAACAAGAGAGCATCATGTTCAAAGAACTTAATAAGAAGAATAAGTTCCCACATAAACTTGGCCTAGGTGGATATAAGGCCAAGGAGGATGAGTGGAGTAGAAAGGAAGAGGAGGATTGTGCGGCTGGGTTACCTGAATAGTTTTCAGGTGCTGATCAGCGTACTAAGAGATGGCTCCTAGGTCGGTCTAAAAAAGCACCTGACGGCCAATATATCCTCTCCGACTCACAGACTAGTGGAGTATTTCAGAAAGTGAAGTAAATCACTGAGTTGGCGAAGGCTAGGAAGTTCAATCCCGAGGGATGTAATGACCAGCTAACATCTGCCCTCGAAAATGAGGAACATCAAGGGCGCACCCAAGGTGTCTCTTCTATAGAACCCTACAAGAATACTTTCAAGAAGCAGGATGGTGCCACATACAAGAAGCGTCAAGCACGCACAGACGACGCCGTAGAGTGGGAGAGACACTTCTTTGAATTTATTAGTGAGAATCCTAACATCATGCAGACTGCAGTGGGAGAGATAGTTGTGCTAGAGGTACGACTTGACGTACCAAGCAGTGTTGGATCATTACAAGAGAAATTTCCCATAAATTATATCAAAGAGGACACACCATGCAGTATGCATGCATCGATTGGACACAAAGGGCATTTCCAAGAGGTTGCACGAGGCATTGCTATGCTTGGAGATCTATTTCACAATCGGCCTATTTCTGCGGAGTATACCAAGGTTCAGGTCAATGAGATCACCAACGACAGATTTATCAATGACCCCCTAGATATTCCAATGCATGATGAGGGGATTGAGACAATCGGAAATGCACTTAATAACTTTGTCTTATGTGCGAGCAGATATATCAAATTACTCCAAAGGCAGTCTCCGACAAGTTATCAAAGTAAATCACCTATTTTCTCATCGCAATCCCCCACATATCCTTCATCTCATGATATGCAAAATATAGGATCTTTATCACCTCTTGATGAGCGTGAGATGGAGGAAGAGCCAGAGAAGGAGCCAGTGCCCGATAAAGTGGCGGATCATCAAATGGATCAATAACTCGAGGAACACGTGCCCAAAAAAGTGGCAGATCCACAAATGGTTCAACAACATGTGCCGGAGGAAGTGACAGAACCTAAAGTGGTCGAGCCTCAAGTGATAGAGCCAGTGGGCGAGCCTGATCAAGTGAAAGAGTCAATTCCAACGGCCGAGCCTCAAGTGATAGAGACAGTGGAAGAGCTTGATCAAGTGAAAGAGTCAGTTCCAGCGGTCAAGCCCGAGCCCGAGAAACAAGAGGAACGCCCAAAGCCTACAATCCACAAGACAATTGTTCAAGTTGGGCAGTGTTCTGAGTCAAAGTCTGAAATGATCAAATTCTTTACTACTGTTGGGACAACACATTCTATGCCCATAGAGGCTCCCATAAAGGCTCCAGTACAGAAGCAGGGGTCACTTTCTATGGATCAATGGACCTACGGAGATGATGATTATATCGAGTATGAACCAGACAAACCATTCTTACCCCCAACGAGTACTTAAGAGTATGAACTGGGAGATGCAAACATTTCATAACTGGTACCTTGAAGCATCTTCGTTAGGAGTTATGCAAATAGAAATTAAGGTTCCAAAAGAAGTATTCAACTGCCTAGAGTTTAATCTTGCACTATTTTTCAACAACTTCCACCGAATGTTCTGTATGAAGTGAACCGACATCATAAGCATGATGCTATGGTGCCTGTAAGTAGTTTTTACTTTGTCAATACAAAGCAAAAGTCAATCACGTCTTATATTGACTAGTGTTTCATAACATATGCAGTTTGAATTCATTTAGTGATAAGTCTAAACAATATGGGTACTTGAACCCATCATTGATAAGTCAAAGTACACTGAACCCAGTACTGAACCAAAAAGATGCAAAGTACTGAAGTGTGGGTCGAAAAAAGTTTCGAAGGAAGATGTTCAATAAAGACCAAGACGCACTTGAGAAGAACAAAAGGAATTGTGTCGTGTTGTATATTGAGAGGTGCATGCTTCAATGGACAGACAAAGAAATGATAACAGGGGCATATAACTTTAAGTAAGTATACCCAATATATCCACTTAATCTCGTTTTATCGATTATGAAACTAACATAATCACATATTACTTCTTTTGATAGTGATCATTGAATTGCACTTCTTATATACCCGAAGAACTCTAGGGTTTGGGTACTCGACTCTCTCGACAAACCTAGAAAAAATATCAAGATAAAATAAATGTTCTTTAGAGTGCATATAAATATTACGTGGAAATGTTAGGTGGCCCACATGATCCACAAAGGCCGAAAGAAATGCATATCAGAACTAACTATCCGTTAAGATTATATTTTTAAATTTATTAATTCTAATAATAAAGCCAAACTATATATCGTTCTAACTTTGTCTATTTTGAAGTGTCACAAACAACTTCTCATTTTGGTGCATTGCGGTTATTACACTTGTGATTTTATGAGCAATGACTTATGAAAGTTTGTGGGGATAGTCTCTGACGATACTAATGAAGTAAGTTGATTTATTGTGTGTTAATCTAATATAACCTGCAACGTATGTTCTTATATGTTACGTATGCAGACATCACGTCCATCGACCGTTGCTGAGAAGAACCAACTCTTTGATGCAAAAATGTATGGAATCGTATCAAGGATGTGCCGCTTCACGATGCATGAAAGTATTCATGAGTGTGCAGTATCAAGGGTGAAGTGGCCAAGCATCCAACTCTAAGAGGTTGGGCCGGAAGACCTAAAAGGCTATCACAACAAATTTCCAAGAATTTTGAAGCTCAGAAGCAAAAACAAGATGCGCAAGATAGGAGTTGGCCGTCCGAGAAGAAACATGGAACACAATGAGCATGTATTTGTGAACAATTGTTAATTTTGAAGTTTTGATAGATGTAAAATTTGTAAACTTGATGTCTCATGAAATGTATACTTTGTAAATTTGTAAATTGATGAGACCCGTCGTTGTTGTGTAATTATGTTGCTGCTATGGATGGCTCTGTAGAGATGTGAATATAATGTGGTTTTGTTATGTTGTGTTGCTGCTGTGGAGCTGTGAATTTCTGTATATATATTATGGGGGTTGTTTGAATTAAGTTGTATATAACATTTCTGTGAAATAGGGATAACACAGTAGTGGCAGGCACGATGATTGTTTGCGCAACGGAATACGCTAACAGGTTCTATAAGAGCAAGAATGGACAAACGAAGTATTTGTGAATGCGGACTATCTCAAGCCTCCGAAAAGGATAATAGCTCAGAATAGTTCTACGTGTGTATTGAATATCGGAATATTCGATGCCTCTTATAGGGCGAGAAGGGGGTATTTATAGGTAAAATCTCTAGAGAAAAGACCTTTTTACCCCTCAATTACAACCGACATAGTGGATACTATTTTGGTATCCCTTATAGGGTTAATATGATAAAACATGTTCGAAGGATGTTGATAAGGTAGACGTCCCATCCTTCTGGTTGTTTTCCACTCCGGAGGGGAAGCCTTTCGGAGGGTCTCTTCGAACCGGAGCCTGGACGGACCCTTTAGCTTCGAGCCCTTCAATCCGGAGGCAAGTCTTGGGCTCTAAGATTAGGGAAAATTACTCGCATGCCATTATAATTTTCAGAAATTGCCTATATGCCACTGTCAGTGACTGTGGCGGCCCCCATCTGTCAGTGACACACCGATGGCATATTGGCAAACCGTGAAAATTGTAATGGCACGGAAAAAATTAACCCCCAAGATTAAGACTTGCCTTTATCTTTGTTGCATAATACATTTGCTTGGAATCTTGGAGGATCATGAGGATGAACTATTTTCCCCCAACAGTAGCCCCTCAAATACGCTTCTCCGGATAGCCTGTACAGGAAGGAGAGCAGTATACGCAAGAAATATTTTCATGCTCAGGACCTTAAAAAGAATACAAGGTATTATAACCATTCGAAGCATACTTGGCATCAGAGATGTATCAAATCCGGGCTTTGAACTCAGGCCTCCGTATGATTGCTCCGAAGGAAAATGAACCGTTATGGTGGCAGTGTATTGCAAAGAGCCGTTAGACCTTTCGAGAAAGCAATAGCCGCAAAAGTTTTACCGTGGGTTCACACTCTTTCACCCTTTGGCCCCACCTATCATTGACATGGGTTGGATCTACAAGTGTGAAAACATGCGCGAATTGTGCCGAACGAGAATGGAGCGGTTATAAAAGAGGAAAGCGATCAGCGGTGAAAAGTTTTTACACAGCTTCTGTGCTTTGACGTTTCCACACTTTCATCTTTCAACCTTACTCTCTGAAACTCTTGAGCGCTCCATCAATGGCGAGAACTAGTGCAAGAGTGCTGGCGGCGGCAGCGACCATGGTGCAGCGACAGGCTTGGGCCACATCTACAGTGGCAGCAATGGCGGGAGCTCTAGGGGGCTCTTGGCCCAAGGATCCACAATAACTCTACCCACTATCGAAGAAGCCGCTGAAATAGACATTCATCCTCGGGCAATCGAATAGCATGGCGGAGTCCGTCGAGGAAGCAGTGAGCGACAAGCTAGGACCGAGGATGAGGACTCGGATTCCTGGAGAAGAAGTCATACCAGCGCCGAGGAGCGGAGAAGTCGTTGTCTTCGAAGCGGGACTTGGGCTTCCCTCAATAGATTTCTTGACAGAGATACTAGAGATGTTCCACATCACCCTGCCACAGCTGTCTCTGAACGCCATAGCTAGGCTGGCAATCTTTGATTGGGCTCTCCGAGCTGAAGGGTGTGAAGGAAGGTCTGAAGTATTCGCAGCAACCCATGAAGCTTCGTGCCAACCCAAGACGCACGATGGGCCCGGATACTCCAAGCTATTGGTGCCTTCGGGAGTGTCAACTTCTGGCTCGAGAAGGCGCACTTGAAGAATTTCCTGGTGAAGGCGATTAACGATAGGTGGTACTTCGATTGGATACTCCAGTGGTTTTATGCTAAGGTCGGTGAAGACTCTGGCCTTGCGGGGCCTCTGCAAGAGATCTAGTACAGGAGGGAGGCAGAGGTGACTTCAGACTCAAGTCTGCTTTCAACGCAACTTGGGTTGTTATCTTCGGTGGCCAAGCGCATGAGTATGGAAGACTTGGCGGAGGAGTTCATCGCCCTCTGGATACCTCCGCTCGGGGCCAATTAGCCCATTGTTTTCCACAGTGCTTCGGAGGGGGAGCTTTGAGCTCTAGGTAACACTTTGATATTTCCTGCAGTCAGATTAGTCATATAGAATATATGTATTTTCTTAATAGATTGTTACCTTGTTTTAGTGGCTCCATTGGCGTTGACTCTGAAGCAAATAGCTCGGGCAGCGGAGAGGGTGCTCGGGGCCCCTACTGCAGTGGAGAAGCAGTGGAGGGTGGAGCTGGTTGGGAGCTGGGAACACTCCAACCGAGTGTGGAGCCCACTCGGAATTGAAGCCCCTCCTCTTCCAAGCTTTTACGTAGTGGGCCTGGCCTCTCGAAAGAGGAAAGCTACTGCTGGGACCTCCAAGGCCGTGAAGACTCCACCGAAAAAGGCGGTGAGGAAGGCTAAGCTTCCTTGACCTCTAGTGTCTCCTCCTTCTCTAGACATTCGGAGCTCTTCTTTGGAGGAGTCTGAAGAGGAGGAAACTTCGGAGGCCCGAATGGGAAGGGAGCTCGAAGCTCTTATGATGGAAGGTGGCGAGGGGGATTCTCGGGCTAAGACCAAGGATCCACCTTGGGTGGATGACGGAGCGACACCGGTGGATGAAGAGGAGGTGGCAGTCCGAACTGAGCCCACAAGGGTTCAGCGAGAGGAGCCAGAGGGCTCCACTTCACTAGTGACCGGAGTAGTGGTGACGGAGGTAAGGGCCTCGACGTCTGCTACTCCAACCCAAACTTTGGGGGAGGACATCGAGGAGTACCTCAGAATGTACGAGTATCTAGGGGATCCCGTAATCCTCCCTCAAAATCTAGATGGAGGTAAGCCTTCGGTCTTTACTTCTTAATTCAACATACCTGAAATAATTTCATTGTATTGGCAATATCTTTTAGATAATTGACGAATACCTTATGTTTGTAGATGCTTTGGGGAGCAACATGGCTCTGACTCGAGATGTAGCCTTGGCTCCAGCTGGGGACGAGGCTCCGGTAGAAGAGGTAGCTCTCGTGGTGGAGGCTACTTCTGTTGGAGCTGCTTTAGTCGAGGGGGTCACCCCTGCAGAGGGATCCACTCCGACGGAAGTGGTGACCTCGGCGGCTCCTGCAATGGGGAGAGGTAAGGGCAAGTCTTGGCCTGGGCCTCTCCGTTCCTTGGTGACGACACCATCGATGAACGATCCTTTAGTGGATGCTTTGGAAGAGGATCCCGTCGAAGATGATCATAGAGCCATGTCCTGGTCCCGCTATTAGCTTCGTTCTTGGAGCAGCGGACAGGGCTCCGGTCTCTCCAGCAGCCCTTGGCTGAAAAGAGCCAAGAGGTTGACAACTCCGAGTTGGTCTCCACGTTGAGTGAAGCTAGTGGATCGGAGCTAGACATAGCCCTTGAAAGGGCTACCCTCCAGGTATGCATGGGACATAGTGTACATTTAATTCAATGTAATTACACCATACTTACTTTGCTTTTTGCAGCAATTTGTTCTTGCTAGAGCGGCGGTGACTTCCAATGAGATCGAGTTTAATCAGCTCAAAAGGAATGTTACAACGCTCTAGATGGCCCTTAAGGGCTCTGAAGATAAGTCCCTGCGATTGGAGGAAGAACTCCTTGAAGAGCATAGGGCGAAGGCCATTGCGGAGGAAGTGCTCCGAATGAAACAACATGCTTATGCCGGCCTGGCATCTTCAATGAAGAAGCTCCAAGCGGAGCGAATGGTGCTGAGAGCTGAATTTGACAAGATTCGAGCAGCGGAGGCGACTTCCGGGGCTGAACTTGTGTGGCTTCGAGAGGCGCTTCAGCAAGCGTTGTCTCAAAAGAATTATTTAATGACGAAGACAGCTGATCGAGCTCTCTGCCATCACCACCGACAAGACAAAGGTTGAGGCGAGGTGGCTGATCAAACCATGGACACCCTCCGGGGTGTTTTGGAATATTTTGGATTGGTCTGCCCATCTTCCTCAGCTGCGGCGAATGAGCCTCTCGACCGTAATCTCAAGATGATCCAGGTGGCAGCCAAGATGATGAAAGCCTTCGGTACTCGCTATGGAGAAATCTCCGAGCAAGTAGCCGGGATTAGAGTCCTTCGTCATCTGGAAGCCATCGAGGTCTCCATTGCTCCAGCAAAGGGTTCGATGCCTGCAAGCTTCGCTAACGAAGGCTTGCTGCGACCATCTCTAGATGTTGCTTCGGCTTGGGAAGCCTTACAAGTGACCTGGAAAGCAGATAATGAAGCTGTAGACAAGGCATGGATCGACGAAGCCCATCGGCAGAGGCAAGCATAGATGAGGCCTCTGGCTCCACCTCCGCTAACTGCTCCGCATCCAGACCCAAAGGTCTAGCCTCTTAGGGCGCTTTATTATGTAAAAAATACTTTGTAATGTTCTTTTGTTTCAATGAATGAAAAGTCTTTGCTTGGATGTTTGTTTTTAGGTTTTGCCACATGCTTTGGACTTTGATCTCGAAGTATTAGAGTTTGAGGAAGGGCTTCGCCAACAATGGGCTATTCTTGAAAGCTTAAGGCCTTATAGGCGCTCGTGATTTTCTGTTCCTCGGGGGGAACATGGAGAGATAGCACCTGATGTTTGTAGCGAAGTCCTTTCTTATATCAAAGAAGAAGATAAAGTAGCAAGATCTTCGTCTTCGGATTATGTAGATTGGTCTGATTCGGAGTATCAAGTTGAAGACCTGACGAAGGCTAGCTCCGAATGGCTTCTAACCTGGGCCAAACTTCAAGAAGAGCAGAAAACCTGGAGAGCTTTGAAGAAGGGTAATCAAACTCAAACCAAAAGAAAGGTTTATGAACTCCAGGGTCCAATGACCGAACTGGTCCTGGAGGTAGCTCTAGAGGTCGGAGAGGTCTCCGTTTCTACGTAGGTTTAAATAGTAATTTTTCCTGATTATGATGTTTTGTAATGTGATTTAACCAAGCAATATAATTTGTTTGAGAAGTATCGTTTCATTGTGCCTTATTCCCCTGCCCCTCTTTGTGGGTAGGGGGCTGTATGCAATGTAATAGGACCAGTCGCGCACAACGCCCGGCATATTAAAGCCGAGGCTTCGCAAACAGTACTTGATAACCACGAACTCATCATTTTCGTAGAGTTCTTCGAACTATATGTCCGTATCATGATATCTTACCTAATAGAGGTTGAGTAGGCCACGCATCGAACTAATGGTTTGATGCCTGTAAACTTATTAAGGAGCTTCAAATTTATAAATTAGAGCTCTGAAATGGGTCACTTAGGACTCTTAATGGGTTTCATTTGGCCGGGGCCTTGAAACCTTATAATTTGGCCACCTTCGACTCTTTTTCAGATGCTTCGAACCCGGATGATCGAAATTTATTTGTTTAAAGTCCTTATACTCTTCTATAGATGCTATCAAGCCAATGGATCGAAATTTGTAGGATTTGGCCACCTTCGGCTCCTTTTCAAATGCATCGAATCCGGAGGATCAGAATCTGTTTGTTTAAAGTCCTTAGACTCTTCTATGGATGCT
Organism: Zizania palustris; assembly: GCA_019279435.1. Taxonomy (NCBI): domain Eukaryota; kingdom Viridiplantae; phylum Streptophyta; class Magnoliopsida; order Poales; family Poaceae; genus Zizania; species Zizania palustris. The sequence continues at coordinate 72,310,919 of JAAALK010000290.1, read as the reverse complement.
ATCAAGCCAATGGCTCGAAATCCGTAGGATTTGGCCACCTTCGGCTCTTTTACGAATGCTCTGAACCAGTGGTTTGAACTTCATTATTTTATAGTCCTTAGACTCTTCTACGGATGCTGTTGGCGTAAAAGATTACGCTAACAGGTTTCTGTAGATTAGAAACTAACAAACTAAGTGTTTGCGAAGTGAACTGTTCTAAGCCTCCGAAAGGATAATAACTTAGAATAGTTCGAATGTGTGTATTGAATAACTTGTATTCGGTCCCTATTACAGGGTGAAATGGGGGGTATTTATAGGCCCAAATATTAAGGAAAAGACCTATTTACCCCTCTATTACAACCGACATAGTGGAAACTATTCGGTACCCTTGGTAGGGCTAAAATGGTAAAAGACTAATCTAATAATATAAAAGATAATCTTCCATCTTAGCTGGCAATAAAGATCTCGAAGAGCCTTAATACGAAGATGTACTCCGAACCAATGCCTATCTTCGTACTTCGAGCTTGACTCAAGGTATCTTCGAAGATGGACGTCTGGAAGCCTTCGAATCCACTATCTGCTTTCATGCTGTTGCGGCAATAACCCCGAAGATGAGATATTTTCCCCAACAGTAGCCCCTCGAATACGCTTCTCCGTTTAACCTGTAATGTTAGGAGAGCAGTATACGGAAGGAAAAAAATAACCAGACATAGGGGTTATCAGATTTTAATTCATCTCCGAAATGTACAAAGATATAAACTCCGAATCAGTCTTAAGATAATTATTTTTCGAACTATCTTAAAACCGACTCAGGAAGTTCGAAAGTCTTTTAGACTTAGAGGAAATAGCCGTTAGCTTTCTGTTCCTAACGGAAACTGTAGAAAGCGTTAATTTCGGAGAAAAGTAACGGACAGGAATGCGAAACGACATGGACTAACGGTAAAAATGTAAAGTTTAGGCTATAAATAGATGGCCTAGAACTTACCCTGTTACCTTTTCACTGCTTTCTCGCAATCAAAAATCTTCTGAGCCCTTTGAGTTCTTTGAGCCCTAGCCTCCATTTCCCCCAAAACAACCCAACGGCTGCAATGGTGAAGACCAAGGGTTCTGGAGCCCCGTCGGCCTTGGCTCGGCAGCAAGCGGCTGCGGTAGCAGCGGCTGCGACATTGGCGACAGCGCCTCCGGCATCTGCAGCAACATCCATGGCGGCAGGAGGGAGAAATCCCCAAAATATCGATGATCAAAGTTTCTGCCCGCCACCAACGAAGTATCTGGACCAGTCTTTCCAACTGGGATCTTCTACCTGCAAGAGGGAATCGCTGGCAATTGCAGTAGAAGGAAAGATCAGTACCGGAGTTATGATTCGCAAGCCCGGGAAAGAACTCATCCCGTCGCCAAGGCCCGGAGAAGTGGTTGTCTTCGAAGCCTTCTTCGAAGCCGGTTTGGGCCTTCCCGCAGTGGACTTCTTGGCGGAGGTACTCGATTTATTTCATGTCACCCTCCCTCAATTATCTTCGAACGCAGTAGCACGGCTGGCAATCTTCGAATGGGCACTGAGAGCCGAAGGTTGTGAGGGGAGGGCAGAGATCTTCGCTGCGCTACATAGAGCCTCATGTCAGCCGAAAACCTTCGTAAGTCCCGGAGGTGAAAAAGTAGTGGTAGCCTTCGGAAGCATCAATTTTAGGCTTCGGGACGAATATGCCCTTCAATTCCCTGCTAAGGCCATCAATGTAAGATGGTACACTGACTGGGTTATGAGGTGGTTCTATGCCGAAGTTGGGGCGAGTAATCCTCTGGCCGGACCTTTGAAAGAGATTCAATTCCGGAAGGAAGCCTTAGTGCATCCCGGCCAAGGTCAGCTCGAAGCTCGTCTCAACCTACTTCAGAGGATCAGCCGAAGATTGAGCATGCGAGACTTAGCCGAAGAGTTCCTCGGGTTACAAATTTCTCCACTGATGGCCAACTGGCCTATCATCTTCGAAGAGGATTCGGAAGGCGGTCTTCGAAAAATCACCTTGACTTCGAGCCCTGCAGGTAACTTCGAAAACAACATGTATTATGCATATTCATTCGAAGAAAAACTAACTTGATTTATTTTTTATCTTCTTCAGCCCCTGTTACTTCGGAACAAATTGTAAGGGCTTCGGAGAAGATTTTGGGCGCTCCAACTCCGACTGAAAAAGAATGGAGAATCAAGCTAGTCGGAAGTTGGGAGAGATTTAACAGAGTATGGGGAATGCTGGAAATCACTCCGCCCCCTTTGATGGATTGGGTGCCTTCGGAGAAAGGACCCAAGAAGAGGAAAACCGAAGCTGGGACTTCGAGCTCTGCGAAGACTCCAGTGAAGAAGGTGGCTCGGAAGCCTAAAAATCTTGCACCTTCGAATCCTGCACCTTCGAGCTCAAGGGCTTCAGTTTCCGACTCCCAAGAGGAGGAACGAGATTTCTTGTGCGTCTAATAGAAGAAGATGAAACTCAAAGGACTGCACAAGCTGAAGTACCTGTGAACGTGCCGGAGTCCCAAGACAATCTTGATCAACCAAGGACTTCGATAGTTCAGGAAAATGTATCTCAGGACGAAGTTCCTGTGAATGAAAGTGGGGTCGAAGTTACTATAGCTTCGATTCCCGAAGAATCAATGAGGACTGCTCAGGACGATGCTCCTGCAGTCCAAGACTTAACGGCTGATTCGGATGAAGAACTAGCCTTCGATCCACCGCACAGTCCGATGATGACTCCTCTGCAAAACGTCGAAGGTAGACTTCGAATAACTCTTTCATGTTTATTTTGAATATTTATACAATGTATAATACTTTTCATTATTTTTTATAGAGTCCACTCCTATGGAAGAAGTCCGACAAGAAGAAATAATTCCTGAACCTTCTACGACTTCGGAGCCAGCCCAGAGAGTTACTCAAATGGGACCTGGAAGAGGCAAAAGACATATAGAGCCCCTCCATGCTGTGAGTTCCGGATCAACTCCGTCTGATTCAACGGACGAGAGCCAATCTTCGGGGGAGGGCCAGTCTCCAGTGGCTCCGAAGACCACAGGCCAAAGCTCTGGTCCTTCGCTGAACGAAGATGACCAACAGGCAATAAGCATGCTCCCTTTGCTAGCTCCTTTCTTAGGGCAAACAACTGGTCTTCGGACTTTGCTCGAACCTTTGGATCAAGCTAGCCGTGACATAGGGGAGACCAATTTGGTAGCCATTCTGAGCAAGGCTGACAGGACGGAGCTTAATGCCGCTATAGAACGTGCAGCCTATCAGGTACGAAGTAACTGCGAAATAACATAGAATTCATCTACGAATAAACATTTACCTTAGTTTTTATCTTTGCAGCAAACTGTCTTGGCCCGTGCTACGAATATATGCAATGACGAAGAGATCGCTCGTCTTCGGGAGGAAAATAGTGTCCTTCAAAGGAATCTTAACATCTCCGAAAGTCGAGTGGCTCAAATGGATAATATAGTGTCAACAGAGCGAAGGGCCAGGCAAAGTTTGGAGGCTGTGAAAAAAGAGCTCGAAGCAGAAAGAATTGTGCTTCGAGCAGAAGTTGAAAAGCTGCGGGCGGAGCACGCTACTGCAGGGTCCGAGCTTGACCGACTCCAAGAGGAAGCTAGCCAGTTGTTAAACCAAAAGAATATTTTGACCACTAAAAATGCTAGACTTTCTGGGGTTTTGGGCGAAGTCACTTCGACAAAGGATGCGTTGAACGAAGACAAGCTGAAGTTTGAAAAGGTGGCTGTGGAAGTTATGAGTCAGTTGTTAGATGTCCTGGAGTACTTCGGTACTACTGGGATACTTCCTTCTGACGATAACATCACTCTTCTGCGTCGGTTAAAAAGGATCCAAGGAGTGGCGAAGCAGATGAAGACAGCGGGCATTAGATACGGAGAACTCTCCGGACAAGTGTCTGCAGTTGGCCTACTTCGCTACTACGAAGATCTGGGTCGATCGATAACTCCGGACGCAGGAGGGGGCCCAATCACCTTCAACGACGAGCGACTTCTGACGCCTTCCGAAGGTGTGGCTGCTGCCTGGCGGGCCTTCCAAACTTCATGGAGAGCCGAAGGTCGTTCCGCGATCAAGGCTTGGATCGATGAAGGCCAATGCCAGAAGCAAGTTCGGACCTAAGCTTCGAGCAGTCAGCCTCCTCCGAACCCGCAGGTTTAGGAATGCCTTAGGATTTTTGGCCATGTAAAGCTTTATGCTTATAAACATTTATAAATGAAAATTTGTTTGTCATATTTTTAGGCTTTGCTTCTTACGGAAGATATCGAAGTGTTAGACCTTAACGAGGAAGTTCGCTCATTATGGACCACCTTCGATCTTCTAAAAGCTTATAAACGTCCTCAATTTCTAATTCCTCGAGATGACTCCGGTGTAATTGCGCCCGAAGTAATCAAAGATATACTGTCTTATATTAAAGAGGAAGAAAAAGAGGTTAACGTAAACACTTCGTCTTCTGAAGACGTTATATGGTCTGAAGACGAAGATGAAGCTCAGAATAAAAAGCCTGAAGAACTTGGAAGCTGGGAAAGGAGCCCCGAACGGCTTTGAACTTGGGCCGAGCTTCAACAAGAACAGAAGGATTTTAGAGCTTCGAAGGGGGGCAAGAGAGTTAAACGCAAAGTTATTAGAACTCCCGACGCTGGAACTAGTCGTTCCACCCCTAGCTCTAGGGACCGAAGAGGTCTTCGATTCCTTCTTGGTATAGATACCAATTTTTCATAATGTAATTTGTAAACACATTTGTTTGAATAATGAATACCGATTTAAAATTGTCTCCATATTTACTAGCCCCTCTTTGGGTATAAGCAACTTCGAACTGTATTCAAAGATGGTTATGCGCAAAGAAAAAACTTCGGAGTACAATTTTTTTGGCGGTTCGGAGCCCCTCTGCAATTTAAAGATCTTTTAAAATCTTATAGAATGTCTTCGACTATTTGTAGTCTGAAGAATGGGAACTTAGTACCTTTCTTTTTTGAAAGAAATCACTTGAGATAACTTTCAAGATACCTTAGTATCTTAGATAATTTGTCACTTTGGACTGTGTTAACAGACATTCGAAGCTCATGGCTCAAATTCTGTTTTGCTTTAGCCACCTTCGGCTCTTTTTTGCGATCTCTGTCGAACCAATGGTTCGGAGTTTGCAATGGTCTCTTTGGACTCTTTTTACGGATGTCTACCAGCCAATGGCTTGGACTCCGTATATTTTGGCCACCTTCGGCTCTTTTTGCGGAAGTCTACCAGCCAATGGCTTGGACTTCGCAGGTTTTGGCCACCTTCGGCTCTTTTTATGGAAGTCTACCAGCCAATGGCTTGGACTCCGCATGTTTTGGCCACCTTCGGCTCTTTTTACGAAAGTCTACCAGCCAATGGCTTGGACTCCGTATGATGTGGTTTTGGGCTCTTTTACGGATGCCTACAAGCCGGTGGCTTGGACTCCGGATTATGTCAGCCCCCACGTCGGAAGCTTCGAACCAATGGTTTGAAGTCCGAAAATACAACCCAGCTTCATGACACTTCCCTCTTGGTCGACCCCGCGGTTCCAGTGTGTCCACTCGGAAGCTGGAAGTCTATGAGGGGAAGGCACTATCAGGATCATATGCTTTATTAATTTAGAAGATGATTACAAGTGAATTACAAGGAGCCCTTATGCGAAGTATCGCTTTAGGTGCTTCGCATGCCAAGTATGCGCTAACTCTTCACCTTCTAAATTAGCTAATTTAAAAGAGCCAGGGCATCCTGAACGAACAATTAGGTATGGACCTTCCCATTTATTCCCTAACTTCCCTGGCGCTATAATGCTTCGTAGAACAAGATGACCCGGTCTTAGTTCATTGAGCTTAACCTTCGGGTCAAACAAAGCCTTCGTCTGCTGATGATACTTTGATAAATTTGCCACAGCTTGAAGTCTTGTTTCTTCTGATAAATCTAGCGAAGCTTGTCTTTCTTCTTCAATCTCCGGTTCGGTGCTGCGAAATGATCCTCCTTTGAGCTCCGTTGGAGTCATAGCTTCATCTCCGAATAGTAGTCTGAATGGAGTAAAACCTGTGGACCTTGTTTGCGTAGTCCGAATGGACCACAAAATCTTCGGAAGCTCTTCGGTCCACAATCCCTTTGCTAATCCTACTATCCTTCGATTTAGCCCTGACAAAATATTTCCATTGGCTCGTTCTACGGCTCCATTAGACTGAGGATGTCTTACTGCAGCAAAGCATAACTGAATGCCTAGATCTTCGCAAAACTTCCTGAAGGGTTCTGCATCAAACTGTGTTCCATTATCAACTGTAAGTTGTCTAGGCACTCCGAACCGGCAGATAATGTTCTTCCAAAAGAATTTCTGTACATTTTTCGAAGTAATAGCTGTTAAGGGTTCTGCTTCCACCCACTTAGAAAAATATTCAATAGCTACCACTGCGAACTTCAGATTTCCCTTGGCTACTGGAAAGGGGCCAATTAAATCCATACCCCATCTGGCCATAGGCCATACTGGAGCAATGAATTGAAGAGCTGTTGGTGGGCGATGACTCCGTCGACCCATCCACTGGCATCCTTGACAAGTGCGGACTAAACTCTCCGCATCAGCTGTTATTGTAGGCCAGTAAAGCCCCTGGCGAAGTGTTTTTCCTGCCAAAACTCTAGGGGCTAAATGGCTACCGCAAAGGCCTTCATGAATTTCTCGAAGAATTTCTTGGCCTTCGGCTTGAGATATACATCGGAGTAGAGGGGAACATACTCCGGCCTTGTATAAAATACCGTTGATTATTTGATAATTTCTAGCTCTAAGCTTTAATCTTGACAGCTGTGGCTCTTCGGGCAAATTTGTTCCTCCCTGTAAAAGTTCCATAATTGAATTTTTCCAATCTGTACTAGGAATGCAAAGAATCTCTGCAGAGGGAATTTGTGGCACCGAAGGTATATTGAGCTCCTCATAGAAAGCTTCTTCGGGCACATCCACAGCTCCGGCTGCAGCTTTTGCTAAGATGTCCGCTTGCACATTTTCTGCTCTTGGTATACTCCGAATGGAAATATCCTTGAAGTGTGCTTCGATTTTACGAATTTCTTCTAAATACTTTGCAAGCTGTGGATGCCGAACTTGGAAACTTTTATCTACGTGCCCTGCTACTATCTGAGAATCTGTCTTTATAATAATTCTTGTAGCCCCTAGAGCACGTGCTTTTCGGAGTCCCAATAAAATCCCTTCATACTCCGCTATATTATTGGTAGACTTAAAGTTGAGTCTTGCGGAGTACATTGCTCTTTGCCCTGAAGGTGAAATTAACACTGCTCCGATGCCTGCTCCGGATGCTTGGAAAGCCCCATCGGAGTAAACAGTCCAAACTCCGTCACTTGACTTCTCCGGAACCAACTTTGCAGGCGGAGTCCATTCTGCTACAAAATCTGCTAGGACATGCGATTTGATTGCTGTCCTTGCCAAGAAAGATATGCCGAAGGGTGCTAGCTCAACTGCCCACTTCCCAATCCTTCCAGTGGAATCCTTACTTCGAAGCATATCTCCTAAAGGATACGAAGTTGGTACAATTACATTGTGTGCCAAAAAATAATGTCTTAATTTCCTCGAAGCCATTATCAGAGCATAAACGAACTTCTCAAGTTCGGAGTATCTTGTCTTCGCTCCTGATAATGCTTCGGATACAAAATAAACAGGATTTTGGACCAACTTCCCATTGAAATCTACTTCTCTCACAAGTAGTGCACTGACAGCAGAACCTGTAGCTGCGAGGTAAAGGAGTAGGGTTTCGTCCGCAGTAGGCACCGTGAGTGTAGCAAGATTACTGAGATACTCTTTAATATCTTCGAAGCTTCTCTAACACTCCGGTGTCCATGCAAAATCTTCGGACCCCTTCAATGCTTTAAATATAGGCAAGCTTCTCTCCACAGACCTTGATAAAAACCTGCTAAGTGCTGCCAGACGCCAGTCAACTTTTGCACTTGCTTTAAATTTTCTGGAGGAGCCATCTTTTGTAGCGCAGTTATTTGAGTAGGGCTAGCTTCGATTCCCCTGCTTGAAACTAAATACCCTAACAACTTTCCATCCTTAGCTCCGAAGATACATTTTTCGGGGTTAAGACGGATCCCACATGCCCGAAGGCTATTGAATGTTTCTGCTAAGTCTAGACTATGCTGGTGCTTTAAAGCACTCTTTATTACAATATCATCCATATAGGCCTCCACATTGCGACCTAATTGATGACCTAGAGCCTTAGAAACTAGCCTCGAAAAAGTAGCTCCGGCATTTCTTAAGCAGAAGGGCATTCTTACATAACAGAAGACTCCCGAAGGAGTTACGAAGCTTGTCTTGATCTCATCTTCACGCTTCAACCATATTTGATGATAACCAGAATACGCGTCAAGGAAGCTTAATAACTCCGAACCTGCGGTGGAGTCAACCAATTGATCAATTCGGGGCATGGGGTAGGGGTCACGAGGGCATGCTTTATTCAAGGATGTGAAATCAATGCACATGCGCCACTTCCCGGAAGACTTCTTTCTGACGAAGACTGGGTTGGCTAACCATTCTGTGTGAGCCACTTCTCTGATAATCCCAGCCTTCAACAATTTCTCAACTTCGTCCTCCGCTACAGCAGCTCTTTCTGTAGACATTTTCTGGAGTCCTTGCCGAACAGGCCGGGCCTTCGGGTTTACAAGTAAACTATGTTCAATGATATCCTGATCAACTCCGGTGATATCTTTGTCAGACCAAGCGAAGACATCCAAATTCTCTTCCACCACTTTTTCCAAGGAGGTTGCAACTTCTGGAGGTAAATCTTTACCAAATTGAAACATATACTCTTTACCATCTTTAACAATGACCTTCGTTGCAATCTCTCCTTCGGGACTTGGTCTCGGAAAGGACTTCTTCGAAGCTTCGGAGGAGGCTGAAAAAATTTCTTCATTATCTTGTACATTGTTTACTTGTCTTGAATCAAGAGGGGGACCATGACCATATTCCGCTCTCCGAGCAATAGCTTGATCCCCGAAGACAGTAAGGACTCCTGCTTGTGTGGGCATCTTCATGCACAAATAATTGTGATGCGCCACAGCTCCGAACTGGTTTAGCATGCCTCTTCCGAAGATGACGTTGTAAGCATATGGAGCATCTACAACATCGAAGATTACTTCCTCAGTTCGGGCCAACAAACCATCTCCGAAGGTAACTTCCAGGCCTATTTGGCCAAGTGCATCAAGCGGAGGTCCTGCGAAGCCTTGCAAAGGACGAGCCGCTGGAAGGAGATGCTTCCTGGAGATGCACAATTGATCAAAGGCTTGAGCAAAAATGATATCTGCCGAACTACCTCCGTCAGTCAACACCCTTCGAACTTCAGTGCCCGCAATATCAGCAGTGATAACGAGTGGATCTGCATGCGGGAACTTAATGCCAGCTGCATCCTCCGCAGAAAAGGATATCGGCACATGAGACCACTCCGGCATTGCGGCTGCAGACGACGAAGTCCCAATATGGCCTACTTCTCTGACGTAGTCTCTTCGTTGTCTCTTCGACATGCTTCCGAGGGTACCTCCTCCGGAGATGGGGAGGACTACTCTTTTCCCTCGGTCTTGGCCTTCCTCTTGCTTCGGAGGTGGCATAACATTGGCCACTGGAGGGTGTCTTGCAGCATCAAAGTTTTCTATCCGCGCCACAGCCTGGACCGGTTCTGGGCGTGTTGCAGCTGGAACTCGGTCGGTAGTACCTCGACCCGAAGTTCTTTCTAGATACTCTCCCCTTAAGGTAAGTATAGCCTTGCAAGTGTCAGTTGCATGGCTTCGATTTTCTCCATGGATGCAGCAGAAAAGGGTCTGGCCTTTGCCAGCCATTTTCCCTGGCGGCCTCCAGCCGCTGGTTTTGTTCCCCGAAGACTGTGGAGCTCTCTGTGTAAACTTCTGTGGGGGTGCAATATTCATGACTTCAGAACGAGGGTGCTTTTGCCCTCTTCTCCGATCATGTTGAACTTCGAAGACTGGTTCTTGCGGCTGTGCCGAAGTTTTCACTTCTACTTTAACTTCTTGCAATATGGACGAAGTAGCAGCAGTTCTTCGGAGCCAACCCTCTTCTGACCTCGCATACTCCTCGAAGTAAGACATCAGCTGAGAGACCGAGGAGATGCTTTTACGATGAAGCTTATCCAAGAGACCTTGATGAGTGACGCCTTCCCGAGCTGCATCAACTACCGAAGATGCAGACAACCCTCGGATTTGCGACTTCGTATGAGCGAAGCGCTTAAAATATTGCCTCAATGTCTCTCCGGGGAGTTGTTTCACCTGGAAAAGGCTTCCTGTTGACATGGGAGGCACGAAGGTGCCTTGAAAATTGCTTATAAACTTCTTCTTTAGCTGCCCCCATGAATTAATTGATCCTGGCTTCAAGGACCAGAACCACCTTAATGCCACTCCTTGAAGAGCTAAGGGGAAGCACTTCGCCATGGTGTCTCGAACTCCTTCGCTAGCTTCAATTGCTAGGGCATAAGAACGAACGAACTCTCCAGGATCTTCATCTCCGGCATACTTACAGAGCTTCGAAGTTTTCAACTTTGGATCAAAGCGTACTTTCTGCAGCTCAGGATGCAGCGGAGATTCATTATCGAAGGAGGCGTTCTCCGGGGCTTCGGGATAATCGGGTTCATCGTCTTCGGGCACTTCTGGGATAGTTGGGATGGCTTGAGAGCGAAGCCTGTTCGCAGCTTCCTGTCGCCACCTTGCTACCTCAGCTTGAAGGCTGGCCATTTGAGTGGCCATATCTCCAAGATTGTCTTCATCTCCTCCGGAAGGATCTTCCGGGTCTTGAGAACTAGTAGGATCAGTTCGAATTGGGATGGAGGGTGGAGGAGGGACTCTAGGTGGTCGAAGTATAGAAGGGGTTGGCGGAGAAGCTTCGTATGTTCGAGGGATGGAAGCCCCATCAGGAGTTTGCGGAGGGAATGTCGAAGGCCCTCCGATTTCAACCGTATCAAATGGTATCTCTCCGGAGATCCGAGAAGACCTCCAAACGGGATTGCGAGGTGCGCTCCGCTTAGGAGGCATGATGTAAGAAGTTGGTAGAGAACGAAGTTTTTCGGACTAGGTTCCCCACGGACGGCGCCAACTGTTGGCGTAAAAGATTACGCTAACAGGTTTCTGTAGATTAGAAACTAACAAACAAAGTGTTTGCGAAGTGAACTGTTCTAAGCCTCCGAAAGGATAATAACTTAGAATAGTTCGAATGTGTGTATTGAATAACTTGTATTCGGTCCCTATTACAGGGTGAAATGGGGGGGTATTTATAGGCCCAAATATTAAGGAAAAGACCTATTTACCCCTCTATTACAACCGACATAGTGGAAACTATTCGGTACCCTTGGTAGGGCTAAAATGGTAAAAGACTAATCTAATAATATAAAAGATAATCTTCCATCTTAGCTGGCAATAAAGATCTCGAAGAGCCTTAATACGAAGATGTACTCCGAACCAATGCCTATCTTCGTACTTCGAACTTGACTCAGGGTATCTTCGAAGATGGACGTCTGGAAGCCTTCGAATCCACTATCTGCTTTCATGCTGTTGCGGCAATAACCCCGAAGATGAGATATTTTCCCCCAACAGATGCTATCAAGCCGGTGGCTTGGAATTCGTAGGTTTTGGCCACCTTCGGCTCTTTTACAAATGCTCCGAACCAGTGGTTCAAACTTCACTATTTTATAATCCTTAAATTCTTCTATGGATGTTATCAAGTCGGTGGCTCGGAATCCGTAGGTTTTGGCCACCTTCGACTCTTTTACGGAATCCCCGAACCAGTGGTTCGAAGGCCGTATAATTGGTTCTGATAAAATATGCTTACCTCCACAAGCATCCCCGTTCCCATAATGCGTCCATTAGGGGTAGGGAATATTGAGGGGTAAGCGTAATTCGAACCTCAAGCTTTATTCATTTAAAAAGGTACTTTACAATTCGTTACAAGGAGCCCCTAAGCGTAATAACGTTTAAGGTGCTCCGCATGACATGCATGCTTTAACTCTTCCCCATCTAAATTTGCTAATTTAAAAGATTCGTGGTGCCCTGAGCGTAGGATAATATAAGGTCTTTCCCATTTGTTTCCTAATTTCCCTGGAGCAATTACACTTCGCAGTACCAAATGACCCGGTCTAAGTTCATTAACTTTTACCTTCGGGTCATACCATGCCTTCGTCTGGTCTTGGTATTTTGTCAAATTGGCGATAGCTCGAAGCCTCGTTTCTTCAGACAGGTCAAGTGAAGTGTTCCTTTCATCTTTATCTTCTTGATCCGTTGTGCGGAGGGATCCACCTTTCAGCTCCGTTGGAGTCATGGCCTTGTCTCCAAACAACAACCTAAATGGGGTAAAACCTGTAGACCTAGTTTGAGTGGTCCGAATGGACCATAAAATCTTAGGAAGCTCTTCGGTCCACAGTCCCTTTGCCAACCCTACAATCCTCCGATTTAAGCCGGATATAATATTTCCATTGGTCCGCTCGATAGCTCCATTGGATTGGGGATGACAGATGGCTGCAAAGCACATTTTAATGCCTAGCCCTTCGTATAATTCTTTAAAAGGTTCGGCATCGAATTGGGTGCCATTGTCGATTGTCAACTCTCTAGGCACTCCGAACCTACAAATAATATTTTGCTAGAAGAATTTCTGCACATTTTCCGAAGTGATAGCAGTTAAGGGTTTGGCTTCGACCCATGTAGAAAAGTATTCGATTGCTACCACCGCAAACTTCAAGCTGCCCTTCACCGTTGGGAAGGGCCGATGAGATCCATTCCCCATCGTGCCATCGGCCATACCGGAGCAATAACTTGAAGGGGTGTTAGAGGACGATGGCTTCATCTTCCCATCCATTGGCACCCTTGACAGGTTCGAACCAATGATTCTGCATATCCTATGATTGTTGGCCAATAAAGCCCCTGGCGAAGTGTTTTGCCTGCTAAAGCCTGAGGGGCTAAGTGGCTACCACACAAGCCTTCATGGATTTCCCAAAGTATGTCTTGGCCTTCGGGTTGCGATATGCATCGGTGTAGAGGAGAATAGACTCCGGCTTTATATAGCACTCCGTTGACAAGCTTATAATTACGGACCCTTGACCGTAACCCTTGCAATTCTGGGCCTTCGAGGGGACTTGATTTGTTTTACAAAAAGTCTAATATTGGGCTCCGCCAATCAGTGATTGGTATACAAAATACTTTGGCAGGGGGTGGCTGAGGCACCGAAGGGTTGACAAGCTCTTCATAAAGTCCCTTCTGGGACATCCAATGCTCTAGCAGCAGCTTTCGCCAGGATGTCCACAAGCTGATTATCTACTCGAGGGATGCTCCGGATGGAAATTCCTTTGAAAAATGCCTCCGTCTTGCGGATCTCTTCTAAGTACTTTGCAAGATGTGGATGTTGAGCTTGGAATCTTTTGTCAACATGCTCTGCAATGACTTGAGAATATGTTTTTATTACAATTCGAGTGGCTCCAAGCGCTCATGCTTTGCGGAGACCAAGCAGGATTCCTTCGTACTCTACAATATTGTTAGTGGACCTAAATTTGAGCCTTGCAGAGTACATTTCTTTTTGTCCTGAAGGCGAAATTATCATAACTCCAGCACCAGCTCCGGATGCTTGAAATGCTCTATCGGAGTAGACTGTCCAGACTCCTTCGCATGAATCTTCCGGAGCCCATATTGCGGATGGATTCCACTCTACAACAAAGTCAGCCACAACTTGAGACTTAATGGTTGTTCTTGTGGTGAAGGAAATGCCGAAGGAGGCTAGCTCGATGACCCATTTTCCAATCCTCCCCGTGGAGTCTTTGCTTTGGAGCATATCGCCAAGGGGATACGACGTAGGGACAATTATATTGTGTGCTAAAAAGTAATGCCTTAGCTTCCGCGAGGCCATTACCAAAGCATATGCAAATTTCTCGAGTTCAGAGTACCATGTTTTTGCTCCGGACAAGTCTTCTGAAATGAAGTATACTGGATTCTGCACCAATTTTCCATTGAGATCTATCTCTCTGACAAGAACTACACTGACTGCGATGCCTGTTGCTACAAGATAAAGGAGGAGAGTTTCCTCTGCAAGGGGCACAATAAGTGTTGATAAATTCCCAAGGTAGTCCTTGATTTCGTCGAAGCTTTTCTGGCACTCCGACGTCCACTTGAAACTGTTGGATCCTTTTAAAGCTTTGAAAATTGGGAGGCTTCGCCTCGCTGATCTGGCCAAGAATCTACTGAGAGCTGCAAGACGTCCGGCTAGCTTCTAGACTTGCTTCAAATTTTCAGGCAGAGCCATTCTTTGCAGTGCACTTATCTACGTCGGGCTAACTTCGATTCCTCTGCTCGAAACTAAGTATCCTAGCAATTTTCCTGCTTGAGCTCTGAAAATAGATTTTTCAGGGTTGAGGTGAGCTCCACATGCTTGGAGGCTCTCAAAATTTCTCCTAAGTCTAGACTATGTTGGTTCTTTAAAGCATGCTTTATTACAATGTCATCCATATAGGCTTCGACATTTCGGCCTATCTGGTGACCTAGAGCTTTAGCAATGAGACGTGAAAAAGTTACCCCATCATTTCTCGGGCCGAAGGGCATTCGAACATAACAGAATACTGTGGAAGGGGTTATAAAGCTCGTCTTCGCGTTTCAGTCAGATTTGATGGTAACTGGAGTATGCATCAAGGAAACTCAGGAGCTCAAAGCCAGTCGTAGAGTCAACAAGTTGATCAATGTGTGGCATGGGGTAGGGGTCTCGTGGGCATGCTTTATTTAGAGATGTGAAGTCAATGCACATGCGCCATTTGTCGGAGCCTTTTTCTTGACGAAGACGGGGTTAGCCGACCACTCCGTGTGGGCCACCTCCCAAATGATCCCGGCTCTTAGCAACTTTTCTACCTCCGCTTTAGCGAGGTCTGCTCTTTCAGTTGACAACTTATGAAGCCCCTGGCGAACAGGTCAAACCTTAGGGTTAACGAGCAAGCTATGCTCGATAATGCTCCGGTCAACTCCAGGGATATCTTCGTCTAACAAGGCGAAGATATCTAGATTTTCTCGAACCACTTCTTCTAGCGAAGTGGCGATCTCCGAAGGCTACCCCTTGCCAAACTGAATGGGGTATTCCCTGCCTTCTTTGACAATGATCCTTGTGACTACATCACCTTCTGCGCAATGTTTACCTACCAAGGATCGAGAGGTGGCCCATGGCCATATTCTGCTCTCCGAGCTGTAGCTTGATCTCCTAGGATCGTAAGGACTCCACCTTGCGTGGGCATTTTGAGACACTGATAATTGTGGTGTGCCATAGATCCAAATTGATTCAGCATCCCTCTTCCAAAGATTGCGTTGTAGGCATATGGGGCATCGACAACATCAAAGATGACCTCTTCGACTCTGGCTAGGGGCCCCTCGCCGAAAGCAACCTCGGGGCCTATTTGGCCTAGGGCATCGAGAGGAGGGCCTACGAAGCCTTGGAGTGGGTGAGCTGCTGGAAGTAGATGCCTTCGGGGGATGCACATTTGATCGAAGGCTAGGACGAAGAGTATGTCAGCGGCAGAGCTTCCACCGTCGACCAGCACCCTTCGAACTTCCACCCCTGCAACATCAGCTAAAATGACAAGGGGGTCAGCATGGGGGAACTTCACCCCTACAACATCATTGGTAGAGAATGATATGGGCACATGGGACCATTCGGGCATTTCAGTAGCCGAGTTTGAAGTCCCTATATGTCCTACTTCCCAAACATAATCCCTCCATTGACACTTCGACATATTACCGAGGGTCCCCCCTCTAGAGATGGGTAGGACCACTCGTTTGCCAGAATCTTGAAGGTCTTCTTGCTTTGGTGGTGGCATAATGTTGGCCACCGAAGGTTGCATAGGATCTTCAAGATTGCCTGCATGCCCAACAGCTTGTACGGGCTCCAGCGTGCTGCCGAAGGAGCTCGGTCTGTAGTGCCTCGACCTGAGTTTCTTCCAAGATACTCACCCCGGAGAGCCAGTATGGACTTGCAATCCTTGGTCGCATGGCTTCTGTTTTCGCCATGCACACAATAAAAGAGAGTCTGGCTTTGGCCAGCTAGTTTATCTGGCGGCCTTGAGCCACTAGCTTTATTGCCCTAAGCCTGTTGATAGTTGGAAGGCATCTTTGGAGCGGAGGGGGCAACATTCAATACTTCAGAGCGAGGGTGCTTCTTTCCTCTTCTCTGATCATGAGAATGATTATCGAAGAGGGCCTGCGGAGGACTTGGAGCCCCTGGCTGTATCTTGACTTCTTGGGGAAGGGTTGGTGCGGACGAAGCAATCCTCCGGAGACACCCTTCTTCTGATTTGGCATACTGCTCGAAGTATGCCATCAATTGTGCTACTAAAGACACCGGCTTACGGTGAAGTTTGCTGAGGAGGTTGAGAAACCAAGGGTTGGTTTCGGAGTCTGTGATGAGTGATTGACAGATTTTACCCTCTGATTCGAAGGGGTCCCTCCGAAGGGGTTCGGAGGCTGTTTCACCGAAGGGTTCGGTGGGTTCTGGTTGCTGAAGCTGTTGCAGCGGAGTGTGCCTGTCGGAGGGGTCCGACAGTACACGATGATTGGGTTGTATCGAAGGTTTCGGTACTTTGGGCGGTACACCGGAGTGTGTATCAGAGGTTGCTTACCCGGAGAGGTCTCCGGGGTACTGGATACACTTGTCTGTTTGTCTGTGGTGCACATGTAACTTCGGAGGCGACGAACGGTTCGTAGCAAGTGAACCTTGGTCAAGCGGGAGGCTTGATGCCAGTGGAGCAGGGAGCTCCGTCATGAAGGCTACGAAGGGGTCGAGGTGGGACCTCGGGTCGAGGTGCACCAGGAGAACGCAGTAAGTGTGGAGTGTGGCTCCGGGTGAAGGTACCCCGAGACGAAGTCCTCAGAGGCGAGGCACTTCGAAGGGTACTCCGAATGGAGTGACTTCGGAGTATGGTGGACTAAGTCCTCAGCAATGAGGCAAGGCGTTCGAAGTGGGCTCCGTAGGGAGGGACTCAAAGGTATACCCGACGAAGGTCTCAGAAGTCGAGGTGCATCGAAGGCATGGTCCGGGTGAGGATCGTAAAGGAGTGTGCTCGGGGAGAGACACTGCGACGAAGTGCTCAAGGAATGCTTCATGCGGAGGCCTTGGACGAAGGAGGGACTTCGAAGGGTGGTACTCCGAAGGTGGGGCTTCGGAGTGAAGCAGGCTTCGTAGTTAAGCTGACTAGGCTGACATCGGATCGAGGCTGGCTTCGAAGCGAAGCTGGCTCCGGAGCGAGGCTGGCTCCGGAGCGAGGCTGGCTCTGGAGTGAGGCTGACTTGAGGTACTTCGGCCATGCATGGCTTCGGTACACGGACTGACGGAGTTCGAGCTAGGAGAAGCTGCGAAGCCATGGTGGTCCACTCCGAAGGTGTTGGTGCAAAGGCCCAAGGGCTTTGACGGCTTCGGCTCAAAACCGTCACTGTATCGAAGGCTGACTTCGGTGAAGCGAAGGCCGTCAGGCTCAAGGCTTCTCACCGAAGCTACCGCACCCCTCGCGTGCGAAGGGGGGCTTCAGAATGGTCCAAAACTGCAAAGGCTGACAGCGTCTGCTCTGCAAAAGCTGGTGCTGTCCCCTCTACGAAGCTGACAAAAGAAGCCTCCAAATAAAGTAGACTACCAGTTGTACCCCCCTATTTTGATGAGACAAAACCGGTGTAAACCCTAGGGGTAAAGTAGTCTATTCACAGGGCTGAATAGTGCCTATAAATAGTGGAGGCTGGCTAGGTCACATCAACACTTTTGAGCAGCCATTGTAGAACTCCTGTGCTAGCCGCCACACTCTTTGTATTCATCCTGTGAGTTCATTTTGTGTTCCCTGTTCAAGCAATGAAGCTTTGATTCTGTTTTCTTTTACTGCTTGAACTTGTATGCATACTTCTCTACATGCTTTGATTTCTTTGAGCACCATCTTCTTGTGAGTTTTTCTGGAGAGGTGTGTGAGAAGTCTATCTGGGTGAAGTGTGTTTTTCAGTGTCTGTTCGCTCTGTGTAAACTGGAGGCTAGACCTCTCTGATTACTAGCGAAGCACTGCTTGACTTGTGTCGAAGCCCATTTTTTCCCGTGTCGAAGTCCTCGGCGATGTCTATTCAGTGTGCGTTTAGAACTTCGAAGTACGAAGCCTAGCACCAGTTGCTGTCGCTGAGTATTTGGTCGAAGTCTGTAGGGGGAAGTCTGCTCTTGCGAAGGGTGAAGTGCGAAGCCTGCTCGAAGGCACCCTGTGTGCGGAGCCTGCACTAATTTAGCATAGCTGAATTTTCGGAGTTGTGAGTGGAGCGAAGTCTTCTTGGCTTCAAACTTTTGCTCCTTGCGAAGCCTGTTTTCGGAGCTGTGAAATACCTCCGAACCAGAACTTCGAAGGGTGTGTTCGAAGCCTGTTCCACAGAAGACAGAATTAAAACAGAAGGCTATTTTTAGTCTGAAATTTTAAAAGCTCCCATTCACCCCCCTCTGGTCATCGTTTCCGGTCCAACAATTGGTATCCGAGCGAGTTAAGATCACCAGTTGACCTTAACCGGTTTTGTGATTTGTTGGCGACATGGACAGAGTTAGTAAAATACCTCTGTTCGATAGGACGGACTTTGCATACTGGAAGGTGCGCATGGAGGCTTACTTGCTAAGCCAAGGAAATGCAATTTGGGAGATTGTGGACTCACAATACTCCATCCCTGAAACTCGCACCTCTCAAACAGAGAAGGATCAGTATAATGCCAACTCCAAGGCAAGAAATATATTGTTCATTGGTTTGAGCCGGGGTGAGTTTAATAGGGTGCAACACCTTAGGACAGCTAGGGAGATTTGGACTACACTCACTATCTTTCATGAGGGCTCTACACAGATTAAGGCTAGGCGCCAAAGCACATACAATCAACAGTATCAACTGTTTGTGCAGGCACCTGGTGAATCTATAGATGCCATGTTTTCTCGCTTTGATGCAATAGTGAGTAACTTGCGGTCCAACGGGATGCTTGCTTACAATGATCATGATAGGGCTATCAAGCTTCTCTATGCTCTTGATCGTAGCATATGGGAAGTGAAGATATCCAGCATTGAGGAGTCTGCAGGTTATGACACATTGACTTGTGATGAGCTCTTCAGCAAGCTGAAGTCCACAGAGATTGCCAAGGCATCTCTTGCAGTGTCAAGGGCGTTAAACCCCTGACTGGCCGGACCTCGGCTACGTAGCTCGTAGCCGCTGTCCGTCTTCTCCGGTGAGGTTAAACCCCTCAACCGCAGGCTTTAGAGAGAGTAGAAGATAGAAGATATTCTCATTGCTTGGTTCTTCCAGGACTGCTTACATGCTTATATAGCCAACAGCCCCCCTAATGCAAGGAAAGAGCTGCTAACTAGGAAAGGACTATAGATAGAAGGCTATCCCTGATTATGTGGCTATCAGCCCACTTATTTAGAAACTAAGGAAAGCATAGCTAATTAGGAAGGGATTAAAACAGCAAGCTATCTGCTAATTAGGAAGGGATTAAAACAGCAAGCTATCTGCTAATTAGGAAGGCATTAAAACAGCAAGCTATATAGTTTCCATCTCAAGTACTTGCCCTGATTTCCTCCTGTGCGCCAGCCGTGTGCGACACGCGTGCTGCTGCGCGACGCACGTCGCGCGCCCGGTGCCGTCTGGTGTATGTCTGGCCGTAACGTCTGGACATGACATCTCTCCCCTCCTCGAGAGGCAGCTCGTCCTCGAGCTGAAAGGCTGGGTACCGGGCTTTGAACGTGTCAACATCTTCCCAGGTGGCTGATGCCGCAGACTGCCCCCTCCACTGGACCAGGACCTGCCGAATGCCCTGAACGACGCGTCGACGGACAGCACGGTCAGGTTCTGGAGCAATGGCGCCGTGAAGGACCGGTGGAAGCGGTGGAGGTGCCTCCGGCGGTGTGCCATGGAATTTCTTCAGGAGACCCACGTGGAACACGTCGTGTAGGCGGGCCTGAGGTGGGAGAGCTAGGCGAACAGCCACCTCGTTGATCATCTCAGTGACGCGGTAGGGCCCGAAGTAGCGCGGTTTGAGCTTGCTAGAGGTGGCATGGGGCAGTGACGCCACCGGACGCTGACGAAGACGGAGAAGCACCCAGTCACCTACCTTGTACGCCACATCCCGATGGCCCTGGTCGTAGTGATGCTTCTGAACCGCCTGCGCTTGCTCCAGGCGAGCGCGGACGTCAGCGAGGAACTCCTGGCGTTCTGCCATGGTTTTTGCAACGGCCGCCACGCGTGTGTCACCAGGCTCATAGGACCGGATGGATGGTGGGTCGCGCCCGTACACGACCCTGAACGGGGTGTCCCGAAGTGAGCTCTGGTATGCCGTGTTGAAGACGAACTCCGCCCATGGAAGCCACTGCACCCAATGGCGTGGCCGATCGCCCGTGAGGCAGCGAAGGTACATGATGATGACTCTATTGGCCGCCTCGGACTGCCCATCCAACTGCGGGTGGAAGGCAGTCGTCATATGTAATTTGGTGCCCACCAAGCGCATGAGCTCGCGCCAGAATGTCGACGTGAAGACCGGGTCACGGTCAGACACGATGGACTGTGGCACGCCGTGCAGACGGACGATGTCGGCGAAGAATGCTTGGGCAACGGACTCGGCGGAGTACGGGTGCGCGAGCGGGATGAAGTGGGCATATTTGCTGAATCGGTCGATCACGGTGAGGATGACCGACTTGCCCCGTACGCGAGGAAGCGCCTCGATGAAGTCGATGGCGACGTCCGTCCACACTCCCTGTGGCACTGACAGAGGAAGAAGAAGACCGGCCGGCTGCAAGTGCTCCGATTTGTATCGCTGGCACGTGACGCAACCGCGGACAAAGTCTTGTACCTCCTGTTTCATGTTAGGAAAATGAAAATCGCGTCGGAGTCGGTGGAGAGTGCGCTGTACCCCTTCATGGCCTTCGTCATGCACAGCCCGGAGAACCTCGTGCAGGAGGGGGGATGTTGGCGCGATGTAGAGGCGGCCCGCGTACTGCACCATGCCATCGACCACCGTCCAAGGAGCCCCACGGGAGCCCGCGCGTACCTCGGCGTGGATGGCGGCGAGTGCCGGATCAGTGAGTTGTGCTTGCCGAAGTCGTGCAATGAAGTCGAAGCGTGGCCCGGACAGGACCAAGACAGTCCCTTCCTCTGGAGTGTCGCGGCGGGAGAGAGCGTCGGCCACGACGTTCGCCGCCCCGGCCTTATACTCGACGGTGAAGTCGAAGCCCAGAAGCTTGCCCACCCAATGATGCTGGGGGATTGTCGCGAGGCGCTGATCAAGTAGGTACTTCAAGCTGTAGTGGTCGGTCTTGACGAGGAAGCGACGCCCCCAGAGGTATGGCCGCCAATGCCGGACCGCCTGCACTAGTCCGATGAGCTCACGCTCATAGGCGGCGAGGGCGCGGTGACGGGGCGCTATCGGCCTGCTGAAGAAGGCCACCGGATGGCCGTCCTGGACGAGGACGGCGCCGAAGCCATGTGATGAAGCGTCACATTCGATGACGAATGGTTTGGTGAAGTCCGGCATGGCGAGGGTCGGAGCAGAGGAGACGGCCGTCTTGAGGGTGTCGAAGGCCGCTGCTGCCCCGTCGGACCACTGGAAACCATCTTTCTTGAGGAGGGCAGTTAGGGGGGCGGCGATGGTCCCGTAATTCAAGACGAACTTGCGATAGTACCCTGCCAAGCCGAGGAAACCGCGGACCGCCCGAGCCGAGCGGGGGGTCGGCCACTCATGGATGGCCCGCACCTTGGCCGGGTCCATGGCGACGCCCGCCTCGGATATGACGTGGCCGAGGTACGCGACTGAGGCTACGCCGAAGGCACATTTGGAGCGCTTGACGAAGAGTTGTTGGCGCTGAAGCTCGGAGAAGACCGCACGGAGGTGTCGCAGATGGTCGGCCCATGTCTTGCTGTAGATTAAAATGTCATCAAAGAAGACGAGGACAAACCGGCGGAGGAATGGTCGGAGAACATCGTTCATGAGCGCCTGGAATGTGGCCGGCACGTTGCAGAGGCCGAATGCCATCACCAGGAACTCATACAAGCCATCATGCGTGCGGAACGCCGTCTTGTGCACATCTTCGGGCCGCATCCGCACTTGATGGTACCCCGACCGTAAGTCGAGCTTGGTGAAGAAGCGCGCGCCGTGGAGCTCGTCGAGGAGTTCGTCGACCACCGGAATGGGGAAGGCGTCTTTGACGGTTAGTGCATTCAGGGCGCGGTAATCCACGCAGAAGCGCCATGCCCCGTCCGGTTTCTTCACGAGGAGGACTGGTGAAGAGAACGGCGAGTCGCTGCGGCGGACGATGCCCTGCTCGATCATGGCAGCACACTGCCGCTCTAGTTTATTCTTGTGGGCGACCGGGTACCTGTACGGGCGCACTGCCACCGGGGATGCGTCAGGCTTGAGGATGATGCGGTGGTCGTGGCCCCGGGCTGGCGGAAGGCCTGTTGGCTCCGCGAAGATGTTGGCGAAGGTACCCAGCAGCCCGTCGAGGAGGACATCCGCGGCTTCTACGATGGTTGTATGAAGACGTGGCGCGGTCGGTGATGGCACACCTTGCCAGCAAATGGTGCGGCCTCCGTGCTGGAAGGACATGCATTGGTGAGAGAGGTCCCAGACGATGGGCCCCCTTGCGCCGAGCCACTTGGTGCCGAGGACGACGTCATATCCTGCAAGCGGCATGACGAAGAGGTCTGCTGGGAACGGGTCACCGGCGATAAGGAGGGGTGCGTCACGGATTACGCCCTCGCAGGTGATCCGTTCGCCATTTGCAACCATGGCTGTAAGACGGGGTCGGCGTCGTAGTGGTAAGCCGGTGCGCCGCGCCGCCTCTTCCGAGATGAAGTTGTGCGTGCTGCCCGAATCGAGTAGCGCGACGAGGGATGTGGCCCCAAGCGTTACCGCAATCTGCATGGTACCTGCCGTGGGCACCCCGGCCAAGGCCTGCAGCGAGAAGCAGGGTGCCTCGGCGTCAGCCCCAGCGGTGGTGTCTTCGGTGTCGTCGATCTCTACTCCGTCGACGAAGAAGATGCGCCTGCAGAATATGTTGTGGCCACGAGTGTATTTTTCGTTACAGTTAAAACAGAGCCCCAGACGCCGCCGCTCCGTCTGTTCCTCCAGAGTTAGCCTTTTCTGGTTGCTCGAGCCGTGGGCCGGGGGAACGCCCACTGGGGGTGCCGGGAGCGCGAGCTGTAGTGGAGGTGCGGCGATCGCTGGCCGTGGCGCCGGTGGAGGGAGAAGACCTCGCGAGGTCGGCCGTGTTGGAGTCGGGGCCGACCGGTCGATCTCCGGGTTGTGGATGCGGACCGCGTGGCTCAACGGCGGAAGCAACCCGCCTGTGTACAGCTGGACGCGCTGGATCTCCTCAAGGCGACCGGCGCGAGGAAGAAGAGCCTGGAAGCGGTTTGAGTACTCTTCCACGGACCCTGTGCGCCGGCACTCGGCGAGCTCAAACAGCGGCGCCGAGCGGAGGGGCGGCCCGAACCGCAAGTTGAGGAGGTCCTTGAAGCGGTTCCAGCGCGGCGTTCCCTCGTCCTCCTGCAACTAGATGTACCATAGCTGGGCCACATCCTCGAGGTTGTAGGAGGCCATCCATACCTTTTCTTCCGCCATGGTTCGCTGTTGATGGAAGTAGGACTCGCAACGGTTGATGAAGATGAGCGGGTCAGACTTGCCATCATAGCGTGGGAAGTCCATCTTCTGGAACCTCGGCGGACGGTCGTTGTGGTGCTCGCCAGTCTGTTGGCGATGGCCGGTGGGGGATGACTGGTCGGTGGACAGGGCTTGGATTGCCCTGGAATTGGCCTCGGCGGTGGCTTGGAGCGCCTGGACGGCCTTGGCGAGGTGCTCGATGGTGGCGCGGAGGTCGTCACCCATGGCCGGAGCGACGCAGGGCGTGGTGACGCTCGGTGAAGAAGGGTCGGCGGCCGGTACTGTAGAGGCAGCACAAGAAGGCGAGGATCGCCGGGATCGTGATACCAAGTTGTCAAGGGCGTTAAACCCCTGACTGGCCGGACCTCGGCTACGTAGCTCGTAGCCGCTGTCCGTCTTCTCCGGTGAGGTTAAACCCCTCAACCGCAGGCTTTAGAGAGAGTAGAAGATAGAAGATATTCTCATTGCTTGGTTCTTCCAGGACTGCTTACATGCTTATATAGCCAACAGCCCCCCTAATGCAAGGAAAGAGCTGCTAACTAGGAAAGGACTATAGATAGAAGGCTATCCCTGATTATGTGGCTATCAGCCCACTTATTTAGAAACTAAGGAAAGCATAGCTAATTAGGAAGGGATTAAAACAGCAAGCTATCTGCTAATTAGGAAGGGATTAAAACAGCAAGCTATCTGCTAATTAGGAAGGCATTAAAACAGCAAGCTATATAGTTTCCATCTCAAGTACTTGCCCTGATTTCCTCCTGTGCGCCAGCCGTGTGCGACACGCGTGCTGCTGCGCGACGCACGTCGCGCGCCCGGTGCCGTCTGGTGTATGTCTGGCCGTAACGTCTGGACATGACATGCAGTGCATAGGAACTCCTTGCCACAGCCATTGGCATTGGTTTCTAGCACTACCGTGGCACCACTGCAGAACCAAGCACATCAGACACTTGTGTTTTTGCAGATGGTTTTGCTTTGTCCTCCCTGGTCTCCGTCACTAAGGAGCAGGTGGATACTCTGGATGATGATGAGCTTGCTCTCATTGCGAGAAGGTTCACCCGTTTTCACCATGAGAGACGGGATCATATGAGAAGTGGTTTCAGTGGTTGTTTTGAGTGTGGCGACACTTCTCACATCAAGGCCAACTGTCCTAAAATCAAGAAGAGAGATGAGAGTGAGCGCCTCAAATACCACAAGAAGGAGAGGAAACCCTTTATGAAGGGCAAGCGCGGCAAGGTGGCTAAGAGGGTAGCCAAAGCCGCTTCCAGAGCATTTGTTGCTGCTCTCAGCGACATCGACACTTCCTCAACTGAGGAGTCAAGCTCTGAGGAGGAGGAGTCTCCAAGGAAGGAGGAGAAGAAGGACAAGAAGGGACGAGATTTCACCGGCCTTTGCTTCATGGCCGACAGCGATCACAGCGGCGATGAGCTTGACTCATCTGAGGTACCACTATCCTATGACCAGCTTTCAATTAAATTAGATGAACTGAATGAAGTAGTTCTTGGTCAGGATAGATTACTTGTGCAAGCCGCTAGAGATAGAAAAGAACTTAGACTTAGGCTAGAATCTGTTTCTACTGATTATGCCATGCTTAAGTCTAGAATTAATGATGCTGAATGTGAATCTTGCAATGTTGTCATGGGAGAGCTTTCTCAATTGCGTTCTGTGCATGCTCAAACTCTTTCTGAGCTTGAGACTGCACATAAGCAGCTTTTGTTGGTGGATTCTAGTCCTCATGTTTTAAATGAATGCATGAACTGCCCCTTATTACGTGAGAGCATTAATTTACGGGATAAGCATGTTCAGGATTTAGAGGCTAGATTGGAGAGGGTCGATAGTTCTAAGGATGTGCAACCTATGTGTGACACATGCATAACCCTTAAGGACCAGCTAGGCACTGTAAGAGAGCGAGCTGAGAATCTCATGACTGAAAATGAATACCTTCTTTCTGTGGTTAACAAATGCACTGAGGGAAAGCGTAGGATGGACTTGCTCTTGGCCAAAACCAAGATGTGTGCTGATAGAGCAGGGTTAGCTCTAGGATTGGGTTTTGAGAGGATTTCTTCAGACAGTGAGAACAAAACTATTTTTACCTCACCCACTACCTTCGAGAAAGAGAGAGCTCTGTTAGACACTCCATCAGCCGAAAAGCCTACCCGGACTCCAAAGAAAACCACTCCTCCTGCCAAGAAAATCCCTCCTAAGAAAACCACTCAGCAGAAGCCTAAGGAGCCTGTGAGGATTGCTCCTATGACCCATGAGAGTGCCCCTAGGAGAGTTTTTCATTGTTCCTACTGTCAGAGGTCGGGTCATTTGGTTGGGTTCTATTTTCGTCGCATCAAGGATGAGCGACGCTCTCAGGCGTTGAGTTTCCAGGACATGCATTACCCATCTCGAGGTATGCATGAGTCTGAGTTGTACTCACGTCTTGTTTTCGAGGCTCCTCGTGCTTCTCGGAGAGGTTTTGCTCCTCGAGGTGTTCACCATGTTCCATATGGTGGTAGACCCCGAGCGAGTAGCTTTGTACCTCGTCAGAGTAGGAGACCTCGTCATGCTTTTAGATCTCAGCATGTAGGTAGACCTCGCACTTTGCATCATTCTAATTATCCTGTGCATAGACAGTCTACTTTTACTGTGCCTACTACTCGTATCACTCAGTGCTGGATGCCTCGTCATATATTCACTCACCCCAGCACTGAGCGATCGAGATTTTCTTATCATATGTAGGCACCAGATCGAGGCTTGGAGGGCACGTGGATCATGGACTCCGGTTGTTCGCGCCATATGACCGGAGATGCAGCATGGTTCTCCAGCCTCACCACAACCAAGCAAAGGGAACATATCACCTTCGGCAACAATCGAAGGAGTAGAGTGAAAGGTAAAGGTGTGGTAAGAATCAACTCGAATTTCAATCTCAAAGATGTTGCTTTGGTTGAAAACATGGGATACAATTTGCTTTTTGTATCTCAGTTGCTTGATGAGGGCTTCGAAGTGCGATTCCATCGCAATACTTCGCAAGTACTCAATTCTGATGGCGTTGTTGTCTGCAAGATCTTTAGAGTTGGGAGAGTTTTTGGAGCTGATTTTTCTGAATCATCTGGTTCTTCTCGTTGTCTTGTTGCACATTCTACTTCTGAGCTTTGGAAGTGGCATAGGAGACTGGGGCATATGAGCTTTGAGTTGCTCGCTCGTCTGAGTGCCCTAGGTCTGATCCGAGGATTGCCCAAGCTCAAGTTTGATAAGAATTTAGTTTGCGCACCTTGTCGACATGGAAAAATGATTGCCGCTTCACATTCGCCAGTCACCACAGTGATGACTGAACAACCCGGAGAACTTCTCCACATGAACACTGTAGATCCTTCTCGGGTTAGTTCTTTAGGCGGCAAGTGGTATGTGTTAGTCATTGTCGACGATTTCTCTCGCTACTCTTGGGTCTTCTTTGTTGCCAGCAAGGATGAAGTGTTTTCACACTTTCGAAGCTTGGCTTTGAGACTTTTCGCTGAACTCCCTGGTGCATTGAAATTCATTCGGAGTGATAATGGCACTGAGTTCAAGAACAGTCTCTTTGTTGACTTTTGCATGGAGCATGGCATAGAACATCAATTCTCTGCTCCACGGGTTCCTCAACAGAACGGTGTTGTTGAGAGAAAGAACCACACTTTGGATGAGATGGCTAGAAAGATGCTCGATGAGCACAGGACTCCTAGGAAATTCTGGGCTGAGGCCATGAATACTGCATGTTACATCTCAAACCGAATTTTCTTGCGCTCAATTTTGAACTTGACATCTTATGAGCTACGTTTTGGGAGAAAGCCCAAGGTTACTCATCTTCGAGTTTTTGGATGTCGTTGCTTTATCCTAAAACTTGGTAATTTGGACAAATTTGAGTCGCGTTCTTCTGACGGGATCTTTTTGGGTTACACTACACATGGTCATTCTTATCATGTTTATAATTTAGATACTAACACTGTCATTGAGTCATGTGATATGACTTTTGATGAATCATCCCCCTCTGTTAGTTCTACTCTTGAACAGGAAAATGAACACGACATGGAACAGACTATCTTCGAAGAAGAAGATCCCGGAGATTTCGAGGATGAACCCCTACTACCCTCGACATCAACCCCCGAAGCCGACCCGGCTTCAACCACTTCGGCACAAGGTCCCGAAGCAACTACCTCGACATCAGTCATCTTGGACCACTCCATCGCACAAGTTGAGTGGGAGACTGCATCCCGCCGCGAGGCTCCTTACCATGTTCAAAGGATGCATCCTCCAGAGCAGATCATTGGTGAGCTTGATCAAATGGTAACACGTTCTCATGCTCATTTCATTGATTCCGCTTTTGTTGCTTCTTTCGAGCCCTTAGATGTTTGTTATGCACTTTCTGATTCTAGTTGGATCAATGCCATGTATGAAGAACTTGAAAATTTTGAGAGAAACCAAGCCTGGACTTTAGTTGATCCTCCACCAAATGTTCATTTCATTGGAACAAAATGGATTTTCAAAAACAAACAAGGGGAGGATGGAACAATAGTTAGAAACAAGGCTAGACTTGTAGCTCAGGGTTATTCCGGTCCAACAGAGGTCGGAATTCATTACACCTTCGCGCGCTGCGTCCACAACAGATGACGTGGACTGCCCCTTGATCTGGGACTTGGTGTGGGCGAAGCGCATGACATATTCCTGAAGAGTTTCTCCCACCTGCTGCTTCACCTGAAAAAGGCTTCCAGTAGACATCGGGGCTACGAAGGTCCCCTGGAAGTTACTCACAAATTTCTTCTTCAACTTCTCCCACGACTTAATTAATCCTAGATTTAGAGACCAGAACCAACGAAGGGCTACACCTTCTAATGCAAGGGGGAAATACTTTGCCATCGTATTTTGGACCCATCCGCTAGCTTCTATTGCAAGAGCATAAGAGCGAGAAAATTCCCTGGGGTCAGCCCCTCCGGAGTATTTGTGCATCTTCGAGGCTTTGAACCTGGGATCGAAGCGCACCTTCTGCAAGTCCAGATGCATCGGAGGTTCGTCATAGAAGGAGGCGTTCTCGGTGCTCTCTTGGACTTGGGGGGCTTTGGGATAATAATCTAGGTCATCATCTTTATGCGTCTCTGAAGTAGTAGGGTTGGCCTGAGGACGACGCATGTCCGCGGCCTCCTGCCTCCATCTTTCCACCTCCTCCTGAAGTCACGCAATTTGAGCGGCCACGTCTTCGGGGGGGTTCTCACTTCCTCCGGAGGGGTCCTCCGGGTCTTGGGAACTGACATAATCAGTTCAAAGCACGGACGGAGCTCTCCGAGGGGCTCTGGTTTCTCGGAGGTTAATGACTACTTCAGGAGTTTGGGGGATGTCTGAAGGTCTTGCTCTGGAGGTCCGAGAGGACCTTTGGAGGGGGTCGGTGGCCATACTCCGCTTGGGAGGCATGACTTATGAGGCTAAGCAGGGTCCAGAGACCAAGAGCTTCGAACGGTGGTGGAAGGCGAGAAAGGCATTCGAACTGTACTTGAAGCCCCTTGCTGAAGGGTGTGCAGAATCTCGAGACACCGAAACTCCCTCTGCAAACATACTTCAAAGTACAGGCAGTGGCAGAGAACTAGCTTTTAGTACTAAGTTCCCCACGGATGGCGCCAACTGTTGGCGCAACAGATTACGCTAACAGGTTCTATAAGAGCAATAACTCACAAACGAAGTGTTTGTGAATGCGGATTATCTCAAGCCTCCGAAAAGGATAATAGCTCAGAATAGTTCGAAGTGTGTATTGAATATCGGAATATTCGATGCCCCTTACAGGGCGAGAAGGGGGTATTTATAGGTAAAATCTATAGAGAAAATACCTTTTTACCCCTCAATTACAACTGACATAGTAGATACTATTTCGGTATCCCTTATAGGGTTAATATGGTAAAAAATGCTCGAAGGATGTTTTCTACTCTGGAGGGGAAGTCTTTCGGAGGGTCTCTTCGGAACGGAGCCTGGACGGACCCTTTGGCTTCGAGCCCTTCAATTCGGAGGCAAGTCTTGGGCTCCGAGATTAAGACTTTCCTTTATCTTTGTTGCATAATACATTTGCTTGGAATCTTGGAGGATCATGAGGATGAAGTATTTTCCCCCAACACTGATATCATCTGCCCGCCACTACTGTTAGTCATACACTACTACAAACCGTCACTGTAGTGGCGTTGGGCAAAACCACTATAGTGGCGGGCCATTAGATGCCCGCCACTACAGTTGCTGGTGCTGACGGCAGCACCAGCGCCCGCCACTATTGTTGGTAAAGTAGTGGCAGTCGGTGCTGACGTCATCCCGGACCGCCACTATTGTACCAATAGCAGTGGCAGGCGCTGGTGCTGCCCGCCGCTGCTAATGTGGCCGCCACTAAAGTATTGATTACATCACTTGCAACCGCCACTACTATTCTAGCTATAAATGCGCAACTTCTTCCTCCCTGAGCTCTACTGGAGTTCGCATTTAATTTTGTCCGTACAATGGCGACAAAAATCTAGATAAAGAGGGGGGAGGCTTTGTTTTCGTTTCTTTTGAAGGATTTCATTCTAGGAGGTAAATCCATGCCGAATCTCACATTTATTTTGTATTTAATCATGTATACAATGAGTTATTAGCGTTTTTCTAATTTAGGGTTTGTGAATAGAAATTTTCAAATAATCTTCCATTTACAGTGTTACCTTCTCCCAAATGAACAAATATGACTCTCCTCACAATTATTCATCACTTGTATATTGATTTATGTCATTTTAATCTCTTTTTTAATTTGATTTATGATTATAGATCTAGAGTTATGTTCTTTGGAGAGAGAAACCAATATAGTTAATTTATTTAATAATGTTTTCTGCTTAATAAATAGTTTTAATTAAAGCATTGAGGATTTGTAATTAATGTTGTTATGAGCGATAATAAATCAATATATTTTCAATTTGTAAATTACTAAAATTAACAATAATGAATTTATTAATATTTCTTCAAATAATATATGTTTTAGATGGAGCATAGGTCCTGGATGTACTCGTCCAACGACGGAGATGTGGTGGCATATTTTAACAGAGTAACTGAATTTACTAAAGCTGCCGCACAATATGCTTCCCGTCAGAGTGAAGAGGCAATATATTGTCCTTGTAAAGTTTGTAAAAACGAAGCGATGTATCCGTGTTCTGATCGTGAAACCATACGATTTCACTTGTTGAAAAATGGTTTCGTGAAGAACTATTATATATGGACGAAACATGGTGAGATGGGCCAAAATCCGCCTGAAGATTCTGATGTGCCGCAAGATGCTTATCAACATAGAAGAGGTTGTGATCATACATCCGACATAACACATGATGATGTTGATCAACATGATGATGATGACGCCTTTGATGTGGAGGAACTGATGTGAAATGTTGCGCCTGAGGTGTTGTTGCAGAGAACTACAACCAAAGGATACGATAACTTTGAAGCACTTGACAAAGCATCAAAAAACCTTCTTTATGAGGAACGCCACGAATGCGATAAGCAGTATACTGTGTTGTACACAATTCTTGAGCTTATGAAACTGAAGGCCAGCAATGGATGGTCTGACACTAGTTTTTCAGATCTTTTACAACTCCTAAAAAAGGTTTTGCCAAAACCCAATGGTTTACCATCTGATACGTACCAAGCAAAGAAGATGATTTGTCCGTGTACTTTGGGCGTTCAGAAGATTCATGCATGCCCGAACCACTGTATCCTATATCGAAAAGAGTATGGATTGTTAGAGAGATGTCCACAGTGCAACGCGAGTCGATACAAACGTCCAAATGACTGTGTGGAGGACTACAATGACCACCAGAAGAATAATAATAAGAGGTTGCAGAAGAGGGATAAAAATGTTATTGAAGACCATCCTGGAAAAAATACGGAGAGGAAAGTTCCAGCCTTAGTAATGTGGTACCTACCGGTGATTGATCGCTTGAAACGTATGTTATCTAATCCTAGAGATGCTGAACTATTAATCTAGCATTTCGCTGGGCGAAAGAAGGACGGAAAACTTCGGCACCCTGCGGATGCTAGGCAGTGGAAATCATTTGACCTGGCCCATCCAGATTTCTCGGACGATCCTAGAAATATCAGGATGGGACTTAGCACGGATGTAATGAATCCCTTCGGTGAGATGAGGAACCCACATAGTACGTGGCCAGTCTTTCTATGCTTGTTCAACATTCCATCATGGTTGTGCCATAAAAGAAAATACCTTATGCTCACTACTCTAATTTCTGGTCCAAAACAACCTGGCAATGACATTGATATCTTTCTAGAACCTTTGATGGAGGATATGAAACGTCTATGGGATCATGGTGTCTGTGTGTGGGATGAGCACAAGAAAGAGCACTTCAATCTAAGAGCCATAATCTTTTGCACCATAGCTGACAACCCAGGACGCATATCCCTAACAGGACAGGTTAAAGGAAAGACAGCATGTGTAGTGTGTGTGGACCAGACAGAATCTATGCATCTTCCATCATTCGTTAAGATGATATATATGCGACACCGCAGATTTTTACCAAAAAACCACAAATATCGAAGAAATAGGAACCATTTCGACGGTACAATTGAGCTTGGACAGCCTCCACGAAATCGAGATGGGAAATTTCTATTCGAAATGCTAAAGAATATCAAAGTTGTTTTCGGAAAGAAGAGGAAGAAATCTGAAAAAATTTCAAAGGACGCTCCATTTAAAAAGCAGTCGATCTTCTTTAGATATTTGCCCTATTGGAAGGAGTTGGAGATTGGTCATGCTATCGATACAATGCACGTTGAGAAGAATGTCTTCGAAAGCACTATCGGTATTTTGTTAGACATACCGGGCAAATCAAAAGATGGACTCAAAGTATGAAGGGACCTTCAAACTCTCGGAACTAGACCCGAGCTTCACCCACAGGAAAGGGCCAATGGAAATTTTTCCTTCCGGCTGCTAGCTATAACCTCACAATTGATGAGAAAAGATCAATCTGCAGGTGTCTACATGGAATTAGAGTTCCAACAGGATTCTCAACGAATATAAAGAATATTGTCTCCGTAGCAGATTTGAGGATGAGCGGCTACAACACTCATGATTGTCATGTTATGCTTGGGCTATTCCTCGCCATCGCAGTAAGAGGAGTCAAACATTCATTTCTGAAGATGGTGATAACACGCATGTGTCACTTCTTCAATGTCATATCAAAGAAGGTGATCGACACTGAAGAGTTAAATGAATTACGTAAACAAATGAGGGAGACTATGTGTCAGCTTGAGATGTGCTTTCCTCCTTCATATTTTGATATTATGGAGCACTATATGATACATATAGCAAACCAAATCTTTGTTCTCGGTCCAACGTACCTGCACAATGTGTATGCGTACGAGCGTCTAATGGTTATCTTCAAGGGTTACGTATGAAATCGTGCTTATCCAGAGGGTTCCATGATAGAGGGTTACACGACTGAGGAAGTCATTGAGTGCTACGCAGATTACATAAGAGATGGAAGACCAATAGGAGTTCCCGTGTCCCGGCACCATGGAAGACTCACCGGTAAAGGAAATAAAGGCAGGAAAATCATACGAGACAATAGTTACCAAACAATAAGAGAATCACATTACAGTGCAATTCATCAGTTGGCGATTATGAGACCATATGTTGAACAACACCTGCAAGAGCTTCGTGAAAAGAATGAGGATTTGTAAAATCAATTATGTCATTTATTGTTAAAACATTTTCAAGATCAAATGAGGATTTAATTAAACATCAATAGAAAATTTATTAAACAACAATAGAAAATTTTTTAAAAATTTAATTTTTGGGGCCAACAGCAAGGTTCAAACCTCAAACCGCCTGCCGGCAGCGAGGTTCGAACCTCGAACCGCATGGCCCCAAGTGAGCCCCGCGCACCACTGCGCTACTAAGTGTTTCACGTCAACGTAGGAAGAGTATTATATGCTATATATAATACCTACCTCTATTAGTAGTGGCGGGCAGAATGACGTCAGCATGCCCGCCACTACTAAGGCAGAATGACGTCAGTATGCCCGCCACTGCTAATACACCTATATATACTTTCCACTTCCGCCGTCCGAAAACCTAGTTTCATTTCTAAACCCTAAACTCCCTTGTCACCCCCCTCCACACCCGTCGCCGCCGTCGACGTCCCGGAGCACGTCGCCGCTGCCCTCCGCCCGTCGCCGCCTTCCTCGGAGCCCGTCTCGGCGCCGCCCGCGTCGCCGCCATCCAGTCAGTAAATAATGTTAGATAACCTATCTTTAGTCTTATTTTATTCGAGCTTAGGGTTAAAATGATTTCTAATTGTTATATTAATTTATGCGTGGTAATATAATTTAGTATAATATTACTAGTAGAATGCACTATAACAATAATGTTTTTAATGTACTATAAAAAATTTCTGAGAAAAAAAAATTCCACTATAATAATACTAGCTTAGGGTTTTGTAATGTTATATCAATGTGACAAAAAAATTGCAGATGGCTCCTCCTAAGATTGAACCAAACAGTGGATCCTCAGACTCTACATCAAGTGGCGTGTGTGAGGTTTGCAAATGCGGTAAACATAAGGTACATGATGGTATAGTTTGCAGTTGTTTGGCAAAGAAAGTGATTCTCATAATGGACTCCGACTCGGAGGACGACTCGCGATCGCTGCAACCAGATAGGGTAAGTGTTGGCAGACGGAAAAATGATGAGACAACCGGTGGTAGAGGGAAACATGCCAAGGCTAGCGGTGGAAAAGGGAAGCATGTAGAGCAATGCGACAGCAAGAGGAGGAAGGAGGCAAGATCCTCTTTTTATGCAAATTTTATATTTTTATCATCCAATTCAATCATTGATAATAAGTTGTTCTCACTATCGCCGTCGCGTGTATTTTCTTGTTCAAGAACATGGAGAGAAGTTTAGACTGCCTGATGATGCCGAGTTGGTTGAGGATTGGCAAGTTGAGGCTTTTAATCTGTTTAACCAGAAATAGGTTGGGTTTGTGCCGAGGAAGAGGAAGAAGCTCCAAACCATATCTTTCTTTTGGGTTTGACCAGTAGTGCGTTTCGATGTGTAAGCTGGTTTCCCCAGCCTGGACTTGTGTTTGTTTACTTGCTTTCAAATAAACATGATGTGTCAAAAGCGAGCCCCCGCACCACCGCGCTACAAAAGTCTCGATCATATCGTAACAACATGTAATAAAAACACACTTAATAATAAAAACAGTAAACTAAGGGAGAAAAATACCAATTTTTGCAATTAGAATATTGGTGTTGTATTTTTATTGTACAAAAATGTTTCAATTTCAAAGGAAGAATAAACTATAGATAAGTTATGATGTATTTTTATTTTACATGTTTATTAATGAAATAAAAAAAGTAAAGTGAGGCATAAAAATACAATTTTCTAATTTGATAAGTTATGATGTATTTTATTGTTAAAAAATCAAGTTCAAACTAGAATTTAAACATGAATAAAAAAGTAATGAAAATTAGAATAGAAATGTAAAAAAAATGTTTGGATGCTAGCAGCAAGGTTCGAACCTCAAACCGCCTGCAGGCAGCAAGGTTCGA
Source organism: Zizania palustris (assembly GCA_019279435.1). Taxonomy (NCBI): domain Eukaryota; kingdom Viridiplantae; phylum Streptophyta; class Magnoliopsida; order Poales; family Poaceae; genus Zizania; species Zizania palustris. The sequence goes on along the minus strand of JAAALK010000290.1, from coordinate 72,275,699 downwards.
ACCTCGAACCGCATGGCACCAACAAAGCAAACCCCGCACCACTGCGCTACTAAGTGTTTCTCGACATGAGTGGCAACGTATGCTAGATAACCCCACCAGCGTCGGATTAGTAGTGGCGGGTAGGATGACATCACTAGCCCGCCACTGCTACCCTTTTAGTAGTGGCGGTCGCATGATGTCATCGGCCCGCCACCACTAAGTCAAGTGACGTACACTGAGGCAGAAAAATACCAACTTTTTAAATTTGATAAATTATGATGTATTTTTATTGTTAAAAAAAATCAAGTTCAACGAGGATTTAAACATCAATAAAAAAGTGCTGAAAATTTAAAAAAGTACAAAACAGAAAAAAATGTTGATTTGGCGCCAGCAGCAAGGTTCGAACCTCAAACCGCCTGTCGGCAGCAAGGTTCGAACCTCAAACCGCATGGCACCAAAGAAACCCCCGCACCACTGCGCTACAAAGTATTTCTCGGCTATTTGTGCAGTGTATGCTAGATAATCCCTTCCTCTACGTGGACTTTTTTGCATTTAAATACCAATTTCTGTTAATGAAAGATACCAATTTTTACAATTAGAATATTGGTGTTGTATTTTTATTGTACAAAAAGTTTCAAGTTCAAAGGAAGAATCAACTATAGGTTTTGCTTTCAAACCTAGGTCATTTCATCTCTAAACCCTAATTCATCCCCGCAGAATCTTAGGTTTCTTAACACCCTACGTGATTATTTTCTCAAAACTTTTATTTTTTGAGGATTAAAAAACTATAAAAATACAAGTTGTCGATCGAGTGTTGTGGAAACCTACATTTTTTATGATGGTTTTAAATTTACTGGATAATAATAACTAATTATAGAGTCAAAACATGAATATGGTTTTTCTATAAATTTTGGTGAATTATTTCATGTCTTGTAGTTCAAATTGAACTTATTTTGACTTTGATCATAAAAACACACTTAATGAAATAAAAACAGTAAACTAAGGGAGAAAAAGTAAAGTGAGGCAGAATAATACCAATTTTTTAAATTTGATAAGTTATGATGTATTTTTATTGTTAAAAAAATCAAGTTCAAACTAGAATTTAAACATGAATAAAAAAGTCATGAAAATTAGAATAGAAATGTAAAAAAAATGTTTGGATGCTAGCAGCAAGTTTCGAATCTCAAACCGCCTGAAGGCAGCAAGGTTCGAACCTCGAACCGCATGGCACCAAAGTAACCCCCGCACCACTGCGCTACTAAGTGTTTCTCGACATGAGTGGCAACGTATGCTAGATAACCCCAGCAGCGTCGGATTAGTAGTGGCGGGCAGGATGACGTCACCAGCCCACCACTACTATCCTTTTAGTAGTGGCGGTCGCATGCTGACGTCAGCGTATGCCCGCCACTACTATACTTTTTTCCACCCGCCCAAACTAAACCCTAGTAGTGGCGGTCGGTGACGTCAGCGGCCCGCCACTACTATGTCTTTGCCCGCCACTACTACGATAAATATCAGTGGCGGGCATGCTGACATCAGCGTGTGCCCGCCACTACTAATCCGCCTATATAAATTTTCACTCCCGCCGTCTGAAAACCCTAAGCCCTAATCTTCTCCCGCTAGTTGCTGCCGCTTCTAGAGCCCGCGCCGCCGTTGTCGTTGTCATCCCCGAAGCCCGTCACCGACGTCAAAGAGCCGTTGGTGTCCCTGGACCCCTCGCCACCACCTCGGAGCCATCGCAGTCATCCTCAAAGGCTATCACCGGAGCCCGCGTCGGTGTACCCAGACCCCTCGCCACCGCCTCGGAGCCGTCGCACACCGCCATCCCTGTCTAGGAGCCCGCGCCGCCACCCTCGACACCCGTCCCCGACGCACGCCGCCATCCCCATCCTAGAGCCCGCGTCGCCACCCTCAGAACCCGTCACCGCCGTCGCCCCGAGCTCCGCCTGTCACCGGAGCCCACGTCACTGTCCCCGGACCCCGCGCTGCCGTCTTGGAGCCATCACCGCCATCCCCTTCCCCGAGCGCACGTTGCCGTCCCCGTTCAGGTTGCTAAACTTTGTACCTACTGCTTTTAGTCTCTATATTTACCTACTGCTTTTAGTCTCTAGATTTACTTAAGTGTGATTTAAGTGTGTTGAAAGTTTGTTTGATTGTGTTGTGAGTTTTTGACCTTGAAAAGAGGATTGTCCTAACTATGTTCTTCCTGAACTTATATGTGTGTTAGCCCATCTTCAATCATATTAATATAAACTGTTTTAGTTGGTAAATTTTGCAGTTTATTCTGAATATGGTCAAAAAGCTGAAAATGATTCCTGATTGCACCATTCATCCACTGTGAAGTGGTACTCTATGTGATTAACACTGATTTTGGCATTGAGTTATCTCATGTATGTCATACCACATTACCACTTTTTGGGAATTGATTTTGGTACTGTGAAGTGGCATTGATTTTGGCATTTATTTTGGGTGAAGTCTTCTATATCTAAGTTTGTGATATAGTCTTTAATTTGACTCATTGGAGCTAAATCTGTGATTAAGTTTGGAGGAGTGTTGGGTGTTTTGAAAGGGCCATCTAATTCGAAAGAATTTTGTCGAGGCGCCTATTAACCCCCCTCTAGTTCTTGAGTGTATTCTTGAGAGAGGTAGGCCAACACAAGCTAAGTTAGGTTTCTAGGGTTTATTGTCCTTAGAGCATCTCCATTGTACTTTCTAAATGTGAATTGCTATTCAAATGGAGCTATATTCAAATGAATTGCTACTAAGGGAAAATAGAAGTGGCGGGCAGGATGACATCAGCATGCCCGCCACTGCTAATCCACCTATATAAAAGTTTTTGCTCCCGCCGTCCGAAAACCTAGTTTCATTTCTAACTCCCGTGCGCCGAACTCTGCCCATTGTCGCCGCTCCCGGAGCCCACGCCGCCCTCGGAGCCCGTCGTCGTCGTCCCCGAAGGCCGTCGCCGCCAAACTCCGCACGTCGCTCCCAAAGCCCACGCCACCCTTGGCTACCCTTGAAATCATTGCATACCACATTACCACTTTTTTAGAGGAGCATTGGGTGTTTTGAAAGGGCCATCTAATTCGAAAGAATTTTGTCGAGGCGCCTATTCACCCCCCCCCTCTAGTTCTTGAGTGAAGTCTTCTATATCTAAGTTATGCCATGAGAAATATTGCATACCACATTACCACTTTTTTAGAACAACTTTTAGAGGCCTATGATGCAAATAGTAATTGAGTTCTCTCATGTATGTCATCAAGCCGTGGGACACATCCATTCCGGTCAACAACTTCTTCTTTCTCGTGTTGCTGACAGGGAATGGATGTGCTCACGGTTCCATGGCAGCCATGAACATATTTGAAAAACAACACAAAATATGCTGAGGCCTCAACAACACAAGAGAGAGAGAACAACACAATCTCCTAACTTGAGGATTAATATAGTAGCTTTAGAAGTAATAGCTGACGACTGTAGCCAAGAAGAGTTTTCATACATTTTCCACCTTTGACACTGTGATCAGTTTACTACTGCTATTACTTCTGAGGCTACAGTAGTAAACTGATCACAGTGTCTAAGGTGGGAAATGTATGAAAACTCTTCTTGGCTACAGTAGTCAGCTATTACTTCCGAAGCCACTATATTAATTCTCAAGTTAGGAGATTGTGTTGTTCTCTCTCTTTAGTTTTGTTGATACCTCGGCATATTTTGTGTTGTTTTTCCATCTAATGTTCCATGGAAACAAAATATGCTGAGGCCTCAACAACATTATGATCAGTTTACTACTGCTATTATTTCTAAGGCTACTATATACTAATCCTCAAGTTCATGCATCCGGTTGAAGACCAACATTAGATTCTACAATTACTTTTAGAGGCCTATGATGCAAATTGTTATTGAGTTATCTCATGTATGTCATCAAGCCGTGTGACACGTCCATTCCTGTCAACAGCTTCTTCTTTCTCGTGTTGCTAACAGGGAATGGATGTGCACACGGTTCCATGGCAGCCATGAACATTTTGAAAAGCTACACAAAATATGCTGAGGCCTAAACAACACCGTGATCAATTTACTACTGCTATTATTTCTAAGGCTACTATATATTAATCCTCAAGTTTATTCGGCTGAAGGCCAACATTAGATTCTGCAATTCCTTTTAGAGGCCTATGATGCAAATAGTAATTGAGTTATCTCATGTATGTCATCAAGCCGTGAGACACATCCATTCCTGTCAACAACTTCTTCTTTCTCGTGTTGTTGACAGGGAATGGATGTGCACACGGTTCCATGGCAGCCATGAACATTTTGAAAAGCTACACAAAATATGCTGAGGCCTAAACAACACTGTGATCAGTTTACTACTGCTATTATTTCTAAGGCTACTATATACTAATCCTCAAGTTCATGCATCCGGCTGAAGGCCAACATTAGATTCTGCAATTCCTTTTAGAGGCCTATGATGCAAATTGTTATTGAGTTATCTCATGTATGTCATCAAGCCGTGTGAAACATCCATTCCTGTCAACAACTTATTCTTTCTCGTGTTGCTGACAGGGAATGGATGTGCTCACGGTTCCATGGCAGCCATGAACATTTTGAAAAGCAACACAAAATATGCTGAGGCCTAAACAACACTGTGATCAGTTTACTACTGCTATTATTTCTAAGGCTACTATATACTAATCCTCAAGTTCATGCATCCGGCTGAAGGCCAACATTAGATTCTGCAATTCCTTTTAGAGGCCTATGATGCAAATTGTTATTTAGTTATCTCATGTATGTCATCAAGCCATGAGACACATCCATTCCTGTCAACAATTTCTTCTTTCTCGTGTTGCTGACAGGGAATGGATGTGCTCATGGTTCCATGGCAGCCATGAACATTTTGAAAAGCTACACAAAATATGCTGAGGCCTAAACAACACTGTGATCAGTTTACTACTGCTATTATTTCTAAGGCTACTATATACTAATCGTCAAGTTCATCCGGCTGAAGGCCAACATTAGATTCCACAATTCCTTTTAGGGGCCTATGATGCAAATTGTTATTGAGTTATCTCATGTATGTCATCAAACCATGTGACACATCCATTCCTGTCAACAGCTTCTTCTTTCTCGTGTTGCTGACAGGGAATGGATGTGCACATGGTTCCATGGCAGACATGAACATTTTGAAAAACAACACAAAATATGCTGAGGCCTCAACAACACTAGAGAGAGAACAACACAATATCCTAACTTTAGGATTAATATGACATCAGACCTTTTTTGCATAACCAAAATTCTGATACATTAGCCTCTTAATATGAATAGTTTATATATGGTGGAAGAAGGACGTTCCATCGAGGAGCTCATCTACGAGTCTCCCGCAAAAACAAATAAAGAGGGTTCATCTGAAGGATCCTCCGATAGCGAATCTTCGTACCACTCTCCGGAGAATGAACATCCAATGGAGCCTAGGAAGAAGAGAACGAGAGAAGACGTCGATGAGGATTACATTCCCGAAGCTCAAGCGGAGGTAATTATTACGTTAGTAACAAGTCAGAGCAGCTTCTAACCGAGGATTACATTCCTGAAGCTCACATTGTCTATCATCGTAGGATCGTCCAAAGCGAGGAAGCAAGCGTCGATTATTCCAAGTCGAGAAAAGAACAACTATTGTCCACGCTATTGACTCAGCTGAGCGAATAGATGTTGAGCCCACTGCCACAACATCATCTGCAAATGCGAAAAGGAGAGGGAAACGGGAGAAGAACAAGCTGCATACATCTATCTATGAGGTTGAAGAAGTGCATGTTGATGGGGCTCCAAAGAAGCCAAAAGAAATCACAGCGAAGTGGCGTATCGACTGCGGATGTCTCGCCAGGGAGCGATGTAAGATAGTTTGGAAAAATTGGAAGACTGTCCCTGAAGCTACAAAGAACGAATTGTGGCAGCATATAAAAGCGCATTATAAATTCCCGGAAGACCGCTTAGAAGACGCTAAAGTTGCCACATTGAAGACTATCGGGAAGGCTCTCCATACATTTAGGACTAAACTGAACACACAATACCTTCAGAAAGATGAGTCACCACTCAACGACTACGGCTTTATAACGCCAAATGAATGGAACGAATTCAAAATGCAGCATTGCTCGGAAGAAGCCAAACAAGAGAGCATCATGTTCAAAGAACTTAATAAGAAGAATAAGTTCTCCCATAAACTTGGGCCAGGTGGATAAAAGGCCAAGGAGGATGAGTGGAGTAGAAAGGAGGAGGACCGTGCGGCTGGGTTACCTGAACAGTTTTCAGGTGCTGATCAGCGCACTAAGAGATGGCTCCTAGGTCGAGCTAAAAAAACACCCGAGGGCCAATATATGCTCTCCGACTCACGGACTAATGAAGTATTCCAGAAAGCACAGGAAATCGCTGAGTTGGAGAAGACTGGAAAGTTCAAGCCCGAGGGATGTAATGACCAGCTTACATCTGCTCTCGGAAATGAGGAACATCGAGGGCGCACCCGAGGTGTCTCTTCTATAGCACCCTGGAAAAATACTTTCAAGAAACAGGAGGGTGCCACATACAAGAAGCGTCAAGCACGCACAGACGACGCCGCAGAGCGCCGTGCAGAGTGAGAGCGACACTTTTTTGAATTTATTAACGAGAATCCAAACATAATGCAGGCTGCAGCTGGACAAATAATTGTGCCAGAGGTACGACTCGACGTACCAAGTAGTGTTGGCTCAGTACAAGACAAATTTCCTGTAAATTATATTAAAGAGGACACACCATGCAGCCTGCATGTACCAATAGGGCGCAAAGGGCATTCCCAAGAGGCTGCACGAGGCATTGCTATGCCTGGGGATTTATTTCACAATCGGCTTATTCCTGCTGACTATACCAAGGTTCAGGTCAATGAGATCACCAACGACAGATTTATTAATGACCCCTTGGATCTTCCAATGCCTGATGAGGGGTTTGAGACAATCGGAAATGCTCTAAATAACTTTGTCCTATGGGCGAGCCGAGATATCAAATTACTGCGGATAAGTTCTCAGAGTAAATCACCTATTGTCTCATCACAATCCCCCACATATCTTTCATCTCAGGATGTGCAAAATATAGGATCTTTATCACCTGTTGATGAGCGTGAAATAGAGGAAAAGGCATAGGAAGAGCCAGTGCCCAATAAAGTGGCAGAAGTGATAGAATCGAAAGTGACTTTTGATCCTCAAGTGACAAAGCCAGTGCCAGTGCTTGAGCCCACTGATGAGCCCAACACAAATGTGCCAGAGCCAGATCAAATGCTAGTGCTAGTTTCGGCTGAGCCTCAAGTGCTAGTTCCGGCTGAGCCTCAAGTGCCAGTTCCGGCTGAGCCTCAAGTGCCAGTTCCGGCTGATCCTCAAGTGCTGGTGGCCAAGCCCATAACAAAAGTGCCAGTGCTAGTTGCTGCCGAGCCTGAAAAACAAGATGCATGCCCAAAGCCAGCAATCCACAAGATAACTGTTCAAGCTGGGCAGTGTTCTGCGCTGAAATCTGAGATGCATAAATTTTTTACTACTATGGGGCAAACACGTTCTATGCCCGAAGCGGCTCCCATAAAGGCTCCAGTACAAAAGCATGTGGGCTCACTTTCTGTTGATAAGAGGACCTACGGAGATGAGGATTATATCGAATACGCACCAGGCAAACCATTATTACCCCAAGGAGTACTTAATTGTATGCCTTGGATGATGAAAACATTTCATGACTGGTAACTCGAAGCGTCTTCGTTAGGAGTAACACAAATAGAACTGAAGGTTCCACAAGAAATATTCAACTGCCCAGAGTTTAAGCTTGCACTATTTTTCGACGACTTCCATCGGATGTTTCGTCTGAAGCGAACCGACATCACAAGCATGATGCTCTGGTGCATGTAAGTACTTTATACTTTGTCAATACAAAGCAAAAATAAATAATGTCTTATATTGACTATTGTTTTATAACATATGCAGTTGTAATTCACGCGGTGACGAGTCTAAATTGTATGGGTACTTAAACCCGTCATTAATAAGCCAAAGTGCGCTGAACCCGACACTAAACCAGAACGATAGCAAGTACTGGACTGCGGGTAAGAAAAAATTTCAAAGAAAGATGTTCAATAAAGACGAAGACAAACTTAAGAAGAACAAAAGGAGTTGTGCCGCGTTGTATATTGCGCGGTGCATGGATCAATGGAAGGACAGAGAAATGATAAGTGGGGCATATAACTTTAAGTAAGTATACCCACTATATCCACTTAATCACGTTTTATCGATTATGAAACTAACATAATCATATATTACTTCTTTCGATAGTGATCATTGGATTGCACTTCTGATATACCCAAAGAGCTCAAGGGTTTATGTGCTCGACTCGCTCGACAAACCCAAAAAAGAATATCAAGATATATTAAATGTTATTCAGAGTGCATATAGATACTACGTGGAAAAGTTAGGTGGCCCACATGATCCACAGAGGCCGAAAGAAATGCTTATCAGAACCAACTATCTGGTAATATTATATTTTTAAATTTGTTAATTCAATTGATAAAGCCAAACTATATATCGTTCTAACTTTGTCTATTTTGAAGTGTCACAAACAATCTCTTGGTTTCGTGCATTGTGGCTACTATACTTGTGATTTCATGAGCAATAACATAGGAAAGTTTGGGCGGACAGTATCTGAGGATACTAAAGAAGTAAGTTGATTTCTTGTGTGTTAATCTAATATAACTTGCAGCGTATGTACTTATATTTTACGTATGCAGGCGTCAGGTCCATCAACCGTTGCCCAGAAGAGCCAACTCTCTGAATCACAAATGTACGAAATCGTTTCAAGGATGTGCCGCTTCACGATGCATGAGATTCTTCATGAGCTTGGAGTATTTTTCGATCCTGAGAGTGAAGTGGCCAAGCATCCAACTCTGTATGATTGGGCCGGAAGAATGAAAAGGCGAACCAATTAAGATATGAGTTAGCCTTCCAAGAAAACATAAACTGCATGAGCATGTATTTGTGAAACAATGAATGGTGTTGATGGATGGATATTGTGAAACATAAACCGGAAGAATGTAAACTTTGTAAATTTTTGAAAATTGATGAGATGGATGGTTGTTGTGTTGATGTGTTGTTGTTGTGGATGTGGATGTGGATATGTGGATGTTTTGCTGCTGTGTATGTGGATATGTGGATGTTTTGCTGCTGTGTATGTGGATATGTGGATGTTTTGCTGCTGTGTATGTGGATGGCTGTGTGAAGCATATAATTTCTTTGTTTTGGTTTGTGGGATCACAGCATTCTCTGTTATGGCTTATACACAGCAGTGGCGGGCAGATGAGGTAGCTTGCCCGTTACTACTGTTGACACAGTGGTGGCGGGCGCGCTGACATCATCTGCCCGCCACTGCTATTGATAACAGTAGTGGCGGGCAGATGAGGTCAACGCGCCCGTTACTGCTGTTGACATAGTGGTGGCGGGCGCGCTGACATCATCTGCCCACCACTGCTATTGACACAGCGGTGGCGGGCGCTCTGACCGCCACTGCTAACCAGCGATAGCAGTGGCATTAGAGCAGTGGCGGACTGGATGCCCGCCACTATAGGTCGTTTTTGCCCACCGCTACAGTGTCGCTTTGTAGTAGTGATAGCAGTGGCGGGCGCGCTGACGTCATCCGTACGCCACTGCTATTGACATAGTGGTGGTGGGCACTCTGCCAACCACTACTAACCCTAGTTACCAATGGCTTTAGAGCAGTGGCGGACTAGTTTCCCGTCGTTACTATACGTTTTTGCCCGCCGCTACAGTGGGTGTTTGTAGTACTGACATGACACCAGCAAAGCTAGGAACTAGCAGCGCTTAGGGGCACGCCACATGTTTAGCCTCACGCATGGGCACGTGGTGCTTCCCTGCATGTGGCACGTCTCCGGACGCTGCTAGTTCCTAGCTTTATTGAGTGCCACATATGATACGCAGTGATAACATGTTTTGGATTCGCTAAGTGCTACGTAAGGCATTCGCGAAGCCGTTGTCTCACCACGCACTGGCCATTATGCACTTTTTTATACTGAATGTCACGCTATGTGCTCGGTAAAGATGACGTGGCACTCGATGAAGGCTTTGAGTACCCAATAAAATATATTTGGCGAACCCTCCGTATGCAAATAATGAGTTCATCGAGTGCGATTCACCGAATGTGGCACTCGGCGAACCAGGGCGAACCAGTGCTAAGTGTAAAAAGGCTTTGTCGAGTCCATGAAACAGTGGGCGAACAACTTTTTTCCATACGGAAATTAATCTAAAAAAATTGCAATTCGCAAAGTCTCCTTGAACATGTATAGCAATTCTCGACTGAAAATCACATTGCATCCCACGGCGGCCGCGACGGAATCTGCCGCCATACCGCGCCGCGTGGAATATTCCCAAGCTAGTTCGTACGCCATCGATTGTCGCGGTCTGGCCGTTAGTTGAAATCGAGTGTCGCTCGTTTATTTTCGCGCCCAGGTCAACATCTGACCGGTCGGCCGGCACGCGCGAGCTCCGTCGACCGCTGCGTGCATTTCTATACTGCATCCACGCGTAGTTATATTATTGTGATCACTTGTCAGGTTGTGCACAGGTGCATGCATCGCCACGTACGTATGATAATTTTCAGAAACCTCGATGGCATCACACGCGTATGGTTACGTACGTTAGCTAGGACGATGCTTTTGCTTCTGCAACCTACCTAGTGACGAGTACGACGACTACAAATGATGGTAACCGAAACCGATTCTATTGCTGTGATTATATTATATATTATCACTAGCTGCTATCAGCTGTACGTCTGCTTTTGCACTTTGACGGTACTGAATCAGCCCTAGCTTGGCTAATATATATATAGTTAGCTCGCGTGGTTTCGTTAGGTCTGACAGGCATGCATGCTTCCGGGATGGACAACAAGAGTTTAATTTATTCGTACTGATTGCACATGTTGTCAAATGACAACTGGCCGGCCTGCAGCTTATAATTCGTCGTTACCTAGGAATTTTCAGGGAAAATAAGTGAACTTAATTACATGTGCCTGCCTAACGAACTGCGTCTTCGATCTAGCTTGCATGCGTTACACACGCAACGCACAAAGATATTCGTATAGGCACAATCGACACACACACACAGAGAGAGAGAATATGTGTGCTAGCGCTACAGGCCATAGATGTACGCAGGTTTTTAAGATAGATGCATGCATGCATGTACTAAGTACGTAACTAATTACTTGATAGGGTTTAATATCATTTCATTTTCGTAGTATTTTGGTGGCTTTTGCTTGAGCTATCAGCTTAATTCTTCTCCTACATGCAGCACAAGTTCGGCACTTTCCCTCTTTAATTTGTCTCAGCTCGTTCCCTCGTAAGCAAATCAATTATTGATCGATCAATGGACTCGCAGCACGCATGCATCTAGCTAGCTAGTGGAGTACTAATCTATCATATTATCGAGTGTTCTCTAGCTGCATGCAAGCTAATCCAAGCTAGCACGGATGCACTTGTTTCCTCTTTGGAGTATGGCTTAATCATCTGTCACCACTTAATTGATTAATGCATGGCATGTATGTACTACACATAATCGCCGCTGCAGGGTTTGATAGTACGTAGATGTTTCATTAATTTGCATTTTGCAAGACGAGATTAGGAAAGGAGATACGTCAAGTAAGGTCAACGCACATTATTCATGTGCATATGTATATACTCCATCTATATCGATCTGTATCCTATATATTTTTACATCAATTCATCTGCACATTCAACCGGCGACAACTGGAGTTGGGAGAGACCACCAGCGATTATGTGTAGTACACATAAATTCATGTACTCTGTACGCGCGTCGACCACCAGCAAAAATATATAGGATACAGATCGATATAGGTACATGGAGTATATATGTACATGAATACTGTTTGTCGACGTTACTAACGTATTTGATGGAATGCTTAAGGGATCACTAGGGACAAGGATGACCGGGCGTACCTTACGATTGCCTCTGTGTTTACTTTAGGTGAGAACGCCATGGCCGTTGGTGGCATCCAGTCTGGCGAACGGTGATGAAGAGAGGCTTTCCATCACTTCGGCACACTAGCTTATAGATCGGATCGCATTTGGGATTGTAGGACAGAGCTTGTGCACACGAACAACAACCGGTTTATGGTGCTAGCCTACCCATTTTATGTGTGTCACGCGACAAGGGCCCCTTCAATAGATTTAGTTGGGGTGCCCCCGATCAGAGCACTAGGAGATCAGGAGGTTTGTTTGCTAAGTCAGAGTCACCAAGGAGGAGAGCGACTTGGTCCCCCTCTCCTCCCCAAGAGCTAATACTAATATTCTCGCCCTAGATCTCATCTTAGTTCTTAATCTAAATTTAACATAATATCTATTTCACTATAGATCAATGCATAGAGCATGTTGCATCACAATAGTCAGTTACGTACTACGTCACTCAACAACTAATATGCACATTTCCATTTTGAAACAGATTCTTATCTTATTTTAGGCCCTTATAAAGCCATCGATCATAAGCTTTCCCTTAAACCATGCCGGCTAAATGTTCTCCGAACACACTGGGAGGTAAGTCTTTTGTGAGTGGATCCATAAGCATTCTCTTGGTACTAATATGCTCTAGACTTATAGTTTGATCTTGGATTTTCTCCTCAACAACATAGTACTTAATATTGATTTGTTTGGTAGCAATACTCTTCTTGTTGTTATGGGAGTACTTTATTGTTGGCTCGTTGTCATAGTATAACTTAAGTGGCTTTTCAATATTGTCGATCACTCTTAATATCGGGAATAATATTCTTAAACCATAGTGCATGTCCGGTGGCCTCATAACATGCTACAAACTCGACATACATCGTGGAAGATGTCGTCATAGTTTGTTTTGAGCTTTTCCATGACACAGCTCCCTTTGCAAGTGTGAATATATAACCTGATGTGGACTCCTCAATTTCCACACATCCCGCAAAGTCTGAGTAACCTATTGTCTTTAGGTTATCTAACCTTTCATATGTCAACATGGGGCCTTTTGTGCGTTGTATATACCTCAAAGATTTTTTAACTTCTTTCTAGTGATCTATATAGCAGAATTTTTCTAATATCTGCCAAGCATCTCAGTGGAAAAAACTAAGTCAGGGCGAGTACATACTCGAGCATACATTAGGCTTCCGACAATAAAAGCATATGGAACCACTTTCATTTGATCGATCTCATATTGGTTCCTAGGACACTGAAAGTTCCCAAACTTATCACCCTTGACTATCGGAGCAGACGTAGGTTTACATGCACGCATACTATATTTCTTGAGTATCTTTTCTAAGTATGCCTTCTGCGATAATCCTAATACCCCTTAGTCCTATCTCAAAGAATCTCAATTCCTAATACATAGGAAGCTTCTTCAAGATCCTTCATGTCAAAATGAGAGGACAAGAAATTCTTACTTTCTAATAGTAGATTGGCATCACTACTCGCTAGTAGAATGTCATCCACATACAAGACTAGGAAAATAAATTTTCCATTCTTGAAGTTAACATAAATACAATTGTCCTCTTCATTATCCTTAAAACCAAATTTTCTAATGTTCTCACCAAATTTGAGGTACCACTGCCTAGAGGCCTATTTAAGTCCATAAATGGACTTAGTTAAATGGCATACCAAATTTTCTTTCTCTTATATGACAAAACTCATGGGTTGTGCCATATAATTCTCATTATATCCCCGTTGAGAAATGTCGTCTTTGCATCCATCTGATTTAACTCTAAGTCATAATGTTCCACAAAGGCCATAATGATTCTAAATGAATCCTTAGATGAGAAAGACGAAAATGTCTCATTATAGTCTATTCCTTCTCTTTGAGTGAAGCCTTTAGCAAGAAGTCTGCCCTTAAATATTTCTACATTCCCCTGGAAGTCACGTTTGACCTTGTAGACCCATTTGCAGCCTACTATTTTGGCTCCTCTAGGAATTTTTCTAATTTGCAGACTTTGTTGGTACTCATAGACCTCATCTCTTTCTCTATGACCTCAAGCCATTTAGATGAGTGAGGGCTTCTCATAGCTTCTTCAAAAGAGGCGTGATCACCCTCCATTTGAATTTGTTCACTCATATAGACTTCATAGTCATTAGGAATAGCTTATCTTCTCACTCTTTGTGATCTTCTAAAATTCTCTTATATTGGCACATCATTTTCTAAGTTAGGGGTTCTTCTTCTTGTTCTTCATTAGCAATATCTAGAACTAAAGGTTCTTGAATAACAGGAGCCTCATGAACAACAGGTGCCGCTAATGAAGGTCCAACCTTAGGCGCTGGACAAATAGATGCCACCACAGGTACATGAAAAATTGGCTATTGAATCATAGGAGTGGGTACACAGACCCGCTTCTCTTCAAGACTAATTTCTCTAGGTACCGTGCTTCCCCTAATCATATTGTCTTCTAAAAAGACTGTGTCTCATTTTTACAAACGTAATATGTCTGTTAGGACAGTAGAAACGAAAAACCCTTAGACTTATCTAGGTAGCCAATGAAATGGCAACTCACTGTCTTAGAATATAACATACTAATATTTGGGTTAAAAAAATTTAGCCTAAATAGGACATCCCCACACTCTAAAATAATTTAGAGAAGGTTCTCGTCCAGTCTATAACTCATATGGTGTTTTATGTACCAATTTACTAGGGACCCAATTAAGAATATGAATGACAATTTTTAATGCCTTCATCCACAAACTAATCGGTAGAGTGGAATAACTTAGCATGCTTCTCACCATGTCCATTAAGGTGCGACTGCACCTTTCTTCCACTCTGTTTTTCTGAGGTTCACCCGGTGTAGAAAATTGTGCTACTATGTCATTTTCCTGTAGAAACCTTGCAAAAGTTTTAGTAACTTGGCCATATGGGGTATGACGACAGTAGTACTCCCCCACGGCTAGATTTTACTATTTTAATATTTAAATCATACTGATTTTCTACTTCAGCCTTAAATATCTTAAATCTATCCAGAGCTTCTGATGGCTCTTTAAATGGATAAATATAACCATAACGCAAATAATCGGTTGTAAACATTATGAATGAATCATAACCATCCACTGACACTATAGGAAATGGACCGCAAAAGTTCATGTGAACTAATTAAACTTAGTCATAGTAACTTTATCACCAACGTTAGTTAGGAGATAAAATTATTACAATAACAAAATTGTACTCATTTTCTAAAATTCCTTTCTTAATTTGTTTGGCATTGCCTTTAATGCAGTCGATGCATTATTTAAATCATCGCTCTTAAATCGATGCATTTTCTAAAATTCCTTTCTTAATTTGTTTCTCGGCATTAACGGGGCTGAGCCTTTCATACATTGATGGCTTTCGTGGTGATAGCCTCCAACGAATGCTTGACTTCTCCTTATCACGCGATCATAACCTATTGTCGTGGGTCCTCTAAACGCTTCCCCACTCACCTATGCTTTCACTTCATTCGGGGCAGGTGTCCATCGATGGTAGGTACATCCCTTCATTCCGGTAGAACCCGAAGAATTCACAGTTCCAGTGGAGGTTAAACCGAGGGTGGTTTCGGTCATCTCCATAATCTGCTTCTTCCCTGGTTCTTCTTTTCTACTTATTGACTAGGCTCGATGAAGTGACTAGATCCTTGCCGGTACGCTTGTCTCTTTCTGCATTCCGGTCATCATGATGGTGTGCATGCACCATGTTTATTGGGAAGGGATGCTCATCGATGTTCATTAGCCTCTTTCTATCATCAAACTTAATTCGGCCTTGATCCACAGCCGACTGGATATGCTACCTGAATACTTTGCACTCGTTGGTGTGATGCGACGGAGAGTTGTGCCACTTATAGTATTTTTTCTTCTTGCATGCTTCATGTGTCTGAGGGCGATGTTTTATCATCAGCCATCTAAAGGTGATACCATTGGTATCGATTGTTTCTCTGCTTCCGTGTAAATCCTCAAGTATTTATCCATATGTTCGGGGAATATTTCTTCGAATACTTTCCATTTAATGCTTTTCCGAATACTTCTCCATTTAAACTTTCAAGTAGGTAGGCATTACCAGGAACAACTCGATATACCCAAAAGGGTCCTTCCCTATTAGGCGACCACTTACCAAATCGATTGTCTTTAGACCCGATCGCCAGGATAAGCTTCCAAACGATGTCTCCTTGTTTAGATTACTTGGCTACTGTTGACGCAGAAATGCGCCCCCGCACTTGGGCCGGTTCAACATCCAAAAGTATCGCAACGATACCTACGCCGCGTTCTGACTACCCTGGAATCGTGACAAGGGATTTGGAGTCACCAGGCAATCAGATAAATAATTAATATTTTAATCCGATTGGCCGAAAGTATTAATAGCAATGTAAACAGTAACAAAACGACCAAAATACCTGGAATCAGCCAATTCGGAGGCCGATTCGGAGTTATAGCAGATACTGGTCTGAAGGGTCCTTGAGACGCCTTCGACCTCATGTCCGGTCAGACCGGAGGTACAACCCCGGTCGGACCGAAGGGCTGCGAAGGGGATTCGGGTGGTGTCCTGAAGGTAGGTGCGAAATACGACTCCGGCGATCGGACCAGCGAAGCCTCGTCGGTCGGACCGACCGTGCTACTCCGGTCACACCGAGCGAAGGGACCTCCAAAAGTTGCCCTTCGACCGCGCAGAATTCCGGCGCGCAGGGCTTCGGAGGGCTCGGACTTCGGCTTCGGCGTGCCCGGTGCGAACGGTCCTGGTCAGACCGGTGGAGTACCATCAGTCGGACCGGCTGTTGCCGACAACGGCATGACGAGGGGCTCCAGTCAGATCGGTGTCCCAACGCCGGTCAGACCGGGGTAACAGATCTGATCTGTTAAGCCTCGGCAACCGTAGCAAATGATCTCCAATTACTCCCAAACTTCGCAGGGATGTTTAGGAGAAGGGAAAATTACTCGCATGACATTATAATTTTCAGAAATTGCCTACATGCCACTGTCAGTGACTGTGGCGGCCCCCATCTGGCAGTGACACAACGATGGCATTTTGGCAAACCGTAAAAATCATAATGGCACAGAAAAAATTAACCCTTAGGAGAACGATTAATCTGCAAAAACAATAGGGTTAATTTTTTCCGTGCCATTATAATTTTTGCGGTTTGCCAATATGCCATCGATGTGTCACTGACATATGGGGGCCGCCACAGTCACTGACAGTGGCATATAGGCAATTTATGAAAATTATAATGGCATGTGAGTAATTTTCCCATAGATTTCACAAACAATTCGATCGGAAGGCCAAATTGCCGAGTAGAGCGATAAAAACCGATAAAAAGGATAGCAATCCGTTACGTGGATTAACGGGAGGTTCACAAGCGAACCAGCAAGGGTTACCGTGATTACGGACGCGGCAGACGGAGGGCTTTCAAGCAAACCCATGAAGATGCGGAAAAGTAAAGAAAGTAAAAACGATTCAAAGCTAGGGCTTTGGATTGGTATGTCGGGGGGGCTTTTAATCAGCCTTCCCCCTAGTATTTATAGGGGGGTGGGCAAGTTATCCCTGGCTAGAGATAGAGTTAGATGCGTCGAAAACTCTGTTGAGATAAGTTTTGGGCGAAAATACCTCGAATCCTACTCGGATCCAAAATCCAGACCCTCGCCGGTCTGACCGAGCCCATGGATCCGGTCTGACCGGACCTGGCCGGTTAGACCGGCCTACCATAGCCGGTCATACTGGCCTTTGCCAGGTTGACATATTTTCGGTCAAAAATACTATTTTTCAGTATTTGCCTAGTTTGACCATTAATGCCATTTTTTGCTGTAAACACATGCCCCCCTGCCTTTTAGCAAACTTAGTGAGCTAAAAGCACGATGGGCCTTGGGCGATACCTGCAATATTGACCTTTTAACACTTCAAGCGATTTGCCACACACTTGGGAAGTACTTTTTTAAATATCTACCATTAAAAGCCCTTCGAAATCGCTCTCCTTGTAAAGATTCTAGGACATATGCATTGCCCGGAGCGATTCCGACTACCTTAAAAGGTCCTTCCCAACTAGGTGATCATTTACCGAATTTTGAACTTCGAGTGCCTAATGGCAAAATTGTCTTCCACACCAAATCATTGATTTGAAACGATTTTGCCTTGACCTTCTTGTTGTAGGCCCTAGCTACTTTTCTTTTATCTCTCTCTATTGCCTCTAGAGCCTTCAACCTCTTATCGGTCACCTCTTCTAGATTATCCTTTAGAAGTGTCTCATATTCATCGACCGATAAGCCATCTTGCTTAAGAAATCTAAGTGAACCAAGATCCACCTCTACCGGTAGAACGGCTTCTTGTCCATATACTAACTCATAAGGACTGACTTTAGTTGCACCATGCTTTGCAACTCTACTAGCCCATAGAGCTTCAGAAAGTACCTCGTGCCACCTTTTTGGAAACTCCTCAATCTTTTTCTTGATAAATTTAATTACAGTTTTGTTACTGGACTCGGCCTTACCATTGGCTTGAGCATAATATGGGGAATAATTTACCAATTTGACCCCATAGTATTCGGCAAAGTCCCTCACCTCTTTAGCGACAAATGAAGTACCTTGGTTCGTAGTGAGAGTTTGGGGGATGCCGAATCTATGTATAATGTGTTTCAAGATGAAATCAATCACCTCGTTGTGAGTCATGTTCTTGAGCGGCACGGCCTCGGTCCATTTGGTGAAGTAATCTATTGCCATCAACACGAACCGATGCCCTTTCGAGGACGGAGGATGAATTTGGACGATGAAGTCTAAACTCCAACCTCGGAACGGCCATGGTTTGATAATAGGGTTAAGTGCCGACGCGGGTGCTATCTGAATATTCCCAAACTCCTGACAAGCTTTGCACCCTCTATAGTACCTAAAACAGTCTTCAGTCATAGTCGGCCAATAAAAACCTGCCCTTTTGAGCATCCAACTCATCTTTGGGGCCGACTAATGAGTACCGCAAAGCCCTTCATGTACATCACCTGCAGCAACTCTAGCTTGATCGGGGTCCAAACACTTCAAAAGTACCCCATCAATAGTTCGGCGATACAACACATCGTCGAGCAAAACAAATTTGAAAGCTTGTCGCCGAACTTTCCGATCAACCTTTTGGCTTGGGTTTCTCAAATATTGGACGATTGGGGTCCTCCAATCGTCCTCACTAACTAGAGGAGCAATGGCCAAATTCCCGCTAGAACTGGCTTCAAGATTCATCATTTGGACCTGCCCCCCGAGCACTAAACCTTCGTGACAATGGTCGGTCGGACCGCCCCTGTTGGCCCGGTTAAACCGGCTATTGCCAGTTATCTGGCACAATTCGGTCTGACCATCCTGACATGGTCGGTCAGACCGGGTACGCAAGGGCGGTCGGACCGTGCCCACAAAGCCGGTCAGACCGACAGTACACTACAAGAAAAACAGAAATTTTCGTCGGTCTTTTTAATTTCCGTCGGCTTTTTCAAAAGCCGATGGAAATTAATTAACTTCCGTCAGCCTAAATAAGCCGACGGAAGTTAACTTAACTTCCGTCGGCTTTAACTGTGGCCGACGGAAGTTAACTTAACTTCCGTCGGTTCAACCCTCAGCCGACGGAAGTTAATTTTTTCCCAAAAAAACAGCAATGCTCTATTTTTTCCCCGCCCGGCACGCGCCTAGGTTTTCCGCCTCTCTCCCTCCGCCCGGCCGCCTCCCATTCGCCGCCTCCCATTCGCCGCCTCCCCACATCTCTCCCTCCGCCCGCCTCCCCGCCTCCCGGTGGCCGTCTCCGCGCCCTCCGCCCCCCTCCCCGCCTCCCGGTGGCCGCCTCCACGCCCTCCGCCCGCCTCCCCACCTCCCGGTGGCCGCCTCCACGCCCTCCGCCCGCCTCCCCGCCTCCCGGTGGCCGCCTCCGTGCCTCCCGGTGGCCGCCTCCGCAACCTCCGCCTGGTGAACTCCTCCGCGCCCTCCGCCTCCCGGTGGTTGCCTCCACGCCTCCCGGTGGTCGCCTCCGTGTCCTCCGCCCGCCTCCCTCCTCCCGGTGGACGCCTCCCCGGTGGATGCTTACGCCGAACGTGAAGAAGGACGATGACGGGACGCTGGGGAGGCGCTCGCAGTCGAGCTTGAGGAAGGTGAAGTCCTCCCCTCTCTTGGCCTGGCTCCGTCGCGATCTTCTCGCGGGGGGACGGGGGCGGCTGCCGCGAGCGGGGGGCAGCCAGGCAGCGCCGCGGCGGTCTCGGGCGCCGGGCGCGCTACGGGGCGGGAGCGGGGGCAGCGAGCGAGCGAGCTAGGCCGGAGCCTGGAGGCGGCGGCCTCAGCGCCGCGACGGTCTCGGGCGCGCTGCGGCCTGCGGGGCGGATGTGGGAGCGCTCACGGCGGCGGCGTTGGGGCAGCGGGCATGCAGTCGAAGCAAATTCCTCTTTTGCAAATTTTCTTTTTTTTTGGATTTTTTTAGTTAACTTCCGTCGGCCAATATTAACCGACGAAAGTTATTGGCCTATTGACAGGAAAAAGAAAAAACAAAAAAAACGTAATTTTTGTCGGCTAGGATTTGGCCGACGGAAGTTACCGATTTCTTGGTAACTTCTGTCGGCTAGGTTTGGCCGACGAAAGTTAGCTAACTTCCGTCGGCGGCCGACGGAAGTTAGCTAACTTCCGTCGCCTCGCTTCCGTCGGCCAAAGGCCGACGGAAGTTAGCGTTTTGCCGACGGAAGTTGGCTTCTTCCGTCGGGAAAGGGCTAACTTCCGTCGGCTTTGGCCGACGGAAGTTGCCTGTTTTGTTGTAGTGGTAGGACCCTCAGGCGTTACATCATCTCCAAACATTGGCTTTTTCCGCGTGTAGAATTTGCCCCTCCTAATTTGATAGCCTGATGCTTGTTGAGCCAAGTCATTTGCAAGTGAGTTGGCCTCTCTCGACACATGAGTGATCTCAAAATCATCAAAGGTAGAAATTAAGTCTAAACACTTGTCCAAGTATCTATTTAGCAAACCATTAAAACATTGAGCGAGCTTGGCTACTTGTTGTACGACTAATAATGAATCACCGTATGCATGAACATACTTCAAACCCATGGAGTTTAGCAACTCAAGACCTAGCAACAGGGCTTCGTATTCGTCTTGATTATTAGTTGAATGAAATTCTAAACAGGCCGAGGTCTCAAAGCGCATACCACTTTGTGATATGAGTATCACTCCAACACCTTGGCCATTTTTGCAAACCGAACCATCGAAGTAAAGTTTCCATGGTAATGCTTCAATCAAGGTGACTTCATCGCTCCAATTGACATCTACGTGGTGATCCACTATAAAATTAGCAACGACTTGGCCTTTCATAGCTTTCAACGGTTCATAAGCCAAATCATATTTGATTAACGCATACGCCCACTTGCCGATTCTACCACTTAGAATCGTCTTTTGCAACATGTATTTTATGACATCCGTTTGGCAAGTGACAATACATGTGCTGGGGAGAAGGTAATGACGTAATTTGATACATGCATAATAGAGGGACAAACATAAACGCTCCACAAACACGTACCTTGTCTCAGCGTCTAGAAGTCGACGACTCAAGAAGGTGATGATGTACTCTTTTCCTTCGACGTCTTGAGTCAACACGGCCCCAATCACGCTCTCCTCCGTGGCAATATAAAGCCGAAATGGGATCCCGGCCTTCGACGCCCTTACCACTGGTGGCGTCGATAAGCACTCTTTGATTTTCTCGAACGCACGTTGCTAGCTTGTCCCCCAAGTGAACTCGACTTCATTTTATAGCCGGAGTATTGGGACGAAAGCATCAATTTTTCCAGACAAGTTGGATATAAAGCGCCGCAAATAATTAACCTTGCCTAGCAATTTCTGTACATCTTTCTTACATGTCGGCGCTATGCATCCCCTAATTTTCTCAAGCCTCTTGGGATCAATTTCGATGCCTCTTTCATGAATCATGAATCACAAGAACTTACCCACCGACACACCAAAAGCACATTTGAGAGGGTTCATTTTCAAGCCATATCGGCGCATTCTTTCGAAAGCAACTTTCAAATCGGCGAGGTGGTTCTCCATAGCGTCCGATTTGACCACAACATCATCTATATAAACTTCTAACATAACCCCTAGCAAGTCATGAAAGATTAAGTTCATGGCACATTGGTATGTGGCGCCAGCATTCCTTAAACCAAACATCATTACTACCCACTCAAACAAACCGACAAAACCTGGGCAGCGAAAAGCCATCCTAAAGACGTCTTCTTCAGCCATAAAGATTTGATTATAACCAGCGTTGCCGTCAAGAAAACTTAGTACCTTATGTCCCGAGGCATCGTTGATCAACATGTCGGCTATCGGCATGGGATACTCGTCTTTCAGAGTAGCCTTGTTTAAATCCCTGAAATCAACGCAGATGCGGATCTTGCCACTCTCCTTCTGCTCGATAGGCATGATGTTAGAGACCCATTCCACGTACCTACATGGCCTAATAAAACCTGCTGCTAATAGACGTTCGATCTCCTCTTTAACTCGGTCATGAATGGCCGAATTGAAGCGGCGCGGCGGCTGTTTATAAGGCCTAAATCTGGGTTTGATGTGGAGCCTATGCTCAACAAGCTCTCGGTTTAGCCCGGGCATCTTGCTGTAATCCCATGCGAAGCAATCAACATATGATCGAAGCAACTTTATTACTTCGGCCTTTACATCATTATTCAGATTCTGATTTACAAACGTCGGCCTTGGAACACTACCATCTCCTATGTCTACTTGTTCCAAAGGGTCAGCCGACGAGAAGCCTTGACCTAATTTCTCTACCTGGCTAAAGTCTTTGATGGCTTCGGCGATACCATCTTGAGAAGTCCGATACTGCTCCACACGAGACTTTAACCAATCAAGATTAGCGCTAGATATTCTCCTATCTTAGGCACAACCGAGCCACACCGGTCGGCTTCATGGAAATAGGAACGAACCTCCCCTCTGATACGCTGACAAAGTCATAATCCGAGAGATCTCGTCCCGACAAACACTCTATCTCATCATGGGTGGCATCACCGGACGCATCGGCCAAACTAACATGGGCCGATGTATCGGCGTACACTATCTCAACATCGTCGCCATCCCATTGTATGAGGCGCTGATGCAAGGTGGATGGTACGCACTGATTTGCGTGGATCCAGTCATGCCCAAGCAATACATTATAGTTACCCTGTACGTCGACGACGAAGAAAGCGGTAGGCAGTGTCTTGTTTCCCACCATCAGTTCCAAGGACAATACCCCCTTGGCTTCTGTTGTGTCGCAGTTGAAGCTGTTGAGGGTGACGTTGGTCTTCTTTAGGTCGTCTTCGTCTTTGTCGAGCTTCCTTAGAAGGGAGTACGGCATTAGGCTCACGGTGGCACCACCATCGACAAGCATCCTCGAGATGGGCTTCCCGTCGATGTGTCCCCTTATGTAGAGGGGTCTTAGGTGATGGTTCGTATCTCCGGTCTTCTCGAATACAGCATCTCATGGGCCGAGGTCTAGCTGAGCGACCCCGGTCTCCTCCTGCAGTGGAGAGAACTCGAAAGGCAACATGACGACGCCGACGTACATTGCTTGAGGAGCAGGCCCCTCGGAGACGGGAGTGTAGTCGTCGTCGAGTAAATCGTCTTCATCGGAGCTAACAATGGGGGCCGAGTCATTGATTATGACCGGCCTGGGTCTCCAGACTTTCTTCACGGTGGGCCGAGGACGGATTTCCTCAAAAAGTGCGTCACGTGCCTCCTCGGCCTTCTCTTTTCGTATCTCATGTGCGCGCAAGTGTTGCAACCTCCTTTTTTGCGACTTGGACATCCCTGAGGGCGCCCATGATGGCTGAGGACAGGTGTCGGGTGCCACGGTCTTGCTTCTAACATTTTTAGCCGAAGGGGACTTGCTTTTATCGGCCTCAAGCGCCTTGTGTTTGCCATGAAAGGTCTCCTGCTCCTGATCGGTCGGACCGGCCATGGCGGGCCGGTCAGACCGGGCTGTGCCGAAAACTATCGTAAGGCCGGTTGGACCGGCCATAGTAGGCCGGTCAGATCGAGCTTCAGCCGAGTCTTCGCGCATTCCCGTTGGGGTATCCCTCGGGATTGGGACCTCCTGGGATCCAACCCTGATGACTATAACCTCCGAGGCATCTCCATATCCACCCTTTTTGGTGATATCTCGCGGAGCCCGGTTCCAGGGGACCACGGACAAGCGATGAACAATGTTGTTATCCTGTGCCAGAGTGTAAGTGTTCGCAGCCGAACATTGCACAAAATTCTCCGGTGGTGGACGCCAAACTGGAGCCATCGTCCAGTAGTAGGACGGTGGCATCGGGGGCTCTAGCGGCCTCGCCCAATGAGTGCCGAACCCGCAGACTAGTTGGGGGTCTGGCCATGTCGATGGGTCTTGCCAAGCCAGAGGTAAATTAGCCCATGGAGGAGGCGGGCCCGACCACTAGACGTCGAATCCCTCCGAAAGCTGCAAACCGCTCAAAGGGGGTGGGTTCGGCCACTGAGGCCCGGACCCATCCAGAGGCTGGAAACCCTCCGGAGCAGGTGGACTCGGCCACTAAGGCTCGAAGCCCCCTGAAAACAGGGGCCAAGCCGGAGGAGGGTTCGGCCAATGAGGTCCGAACCCTGTCGGCTGCTGCATCCACTCTGAAGGAGTGTTCGGACCTTGAGGTCTGAACTCATCACTCATGAGGCCCATCCTCCTAGGGGGCTTCGACCGTCCCGAAGCCTGTGGGAGAACGCCTTTTCTCTCGGACCTTCGCTGGTGCTTGTCCAAGAGCATTTTGTACGTCACCCTCGGCCTTCCGCGATGTTTGGCTAGAGATGATGACTTAATATTTTATTTCCACACTCCTACCTCTAGATTCTTTGGTACAAGTGTGCATGTGCGAGCGTCTCCTATGACGATCGCCTTTACCTTAGCCGACTCGGCCTGTTCTGGCCAAATCAACAACTTCTTCCCTTCTAGATCGACGTTGTTCATGGGGAAAGGGTCTTTGTCTAATTTTATTTTTGGATTTGCTTCTATTTTCAATCGTCCTTCCTCTATGGCCGATTGTACCTATCGATGAAAAACGTTACAATCGTTAGTGTAGTGAGAATGCGAGTCATGCCACTTGCAGTAGGGACGCCTTTTTAACTCGTCGGCGGATGGCATGACTTGCCCTTTTGGCAGCCGTAGAAGTTGATTTTTCAATAGGAAATCAAATATCTTATCACATTTAGTTACGTCGAACGAATATCTAACTTCATTAGGCTGACTCTTAGAGGGAGATGGCCGCAATTCGGAGCAGGTGACGGGCTTGGACTTCGTGCTCCAAGTCCATTCGGCCGTGTAGGTGTCGGCCGGATCCTCTTCTCCCTCAGATCCTTCCTCGTCGGAGTGCCCAATAGTGTGGATCTCAGCCCTTGGTTTGTTAAAAGTTTTGACGAATTTTCTATCTTTGGCCCGGCCTTCCTGGACCAGGGCCTGCTGCAATACCTGGCTAACGTCCAAGAGGTTTTGATTATCTATACGCTCCTTAATTTCTGCTCGTAGGCCATTGCATACTAGATCTGCTAGATCCTTTTCCGATATGTTTAGGCTAAAACATTTATTCCTGGTATCTCTAAAACGTTTAACATACTCAGAAACACTTTTGCTGGATTTTTGCCTAACCGCTGTGAGGTGTGATAGTCTAAGCTCGGTCTCACCTGTGTAAAAATAATCATGAAACTTCTGCTCCAGTTGAGCCCATGTTTGGACGGAGTTCGGCGGGAGTGCCGAAAACCAAGTGAACGCAGTGTCGGATAACGACAGGGAGAATAATCTGAGTTTTAATGCATCTGATCCGCTAGCTTCGCCACATTGTGCTAGAAACTGGCTAACATGTTCTAATGTAGATTTACTACCCTCGCCATCAAAT
This sequence comes from Zizania palustris, assembly GCA_019279435.1. Lineage (NCBI taxonomy): Eukaryota > Viridiplantae > Streptophyta > Magnoliopsida > Poales > Poaceae > Zizania > Zizania palustris. The sequence continues at coordinate 72,249,818 of JAAALK010000290.1, read as the reverse complement.
TTCGTGAAATCTGGGACTCTATAACCACGAGGATATGGAATAGTGTCAAAGTGGTCGGGATATGGTTTTCGATAAACCCTATCTCTATCCCGAGGTGCAAAGCCGGTGCATTCCCTAAATAGTGCGCGAATACGCTCCTCGATACTGTCATGATCTAATGCTTGCGTGTGCCCTTAATGTGGTGGCGGGACGCGTGGTGGTATATCGACATGCTCTGGCCTATGCTGTGGAGTGGGAGTATGCAGTGGAAGCAGCGGCAGCAGAGCAGGCATGGGCACAGGTGGTGGTGGTACCTGGTATGCAGGGTTTGCCTGTCCATAAGATTAGTCATGTGTTTTGGTTGTGGAGGAAGTAGCCAGAAACGTGATGGTTTTTCCGGTATTACCGTCGGTTCTGCTATAGATATGATGTGCTGGCGGAATACTAGTAATCGGTGCCGGCGAATCGGCCTCAGTAAAACCGAATCTTCTAAACACTACCGCCACTTGTGAGAACTGCGGGTTCCAGTTTATTGGCTAGTGAGGCGTTAACTGCTTGATCAACAGACGCAGCTATCATACGGTATACTTGTGAGGCGGATAAAGGGGGTGATGACGGGCGTATTTGGGCCAAGTTGAGGTTGTCACGCATGACGAAGCCCGAGCGCGTTTTTATGCAATATCTGAGCATCAGTTCTTCGAGTTCTCTCTTTTTCGCTTCGATCTTTGCTCGGTCTTCCTCAGATATGTCCGCCATGGTGGGTGTTATAATGTTGCGGTCATCGATGTCCGTGCTTCCCACAATGTTCATCGGTGATGTAGTGGAGGTAGACGTAGTAGACGTACCCGCCGCTGATGTAGAGCTAGTAGTCATGGTTGGCGTTGTCCCCAATGGAGTCTCCAGAAAGTGTGTTGACGCAGAAATGCGCCCCCGCACTTGGGCCGGTTCAACGTCCAAAAGTATCGCAACGATACCGACGCCGCGTTTCGACTACCCTGGAATCGTGACAAGGGATATGGAGTCGCCAGGCAATCAGATAAATAATTAATATTTTAAACCGATTGGCCGAAAGTATTAATAGCAATGTAAATAGTAACAAAACGACCAAAATACCTGGAATCAGCCAATTCGAAGGCCGATTCAGAGTTATAGCAGATACTGGTCCGAAGGGTCCTTGAGACGCCTTTGGCCTCAAGTCCAGTCAGATCGGAGGTACAACCCCGGTCGGACTGAAGGGCTGTGAAGGGGCTTCGGGCGGTGTCCCGAGGTGCGAAGTATGACTCCGGCGATCGGACCGGCGAAGCCTCAACGGTCGGAACGACCGTGCTACTCCGGTCACACCTGGCGAAGGGACCTCCGAACTTTGCCCTTCAACCGCGCGGAACTCCGGCGCGCAGGGCTTCGGAGGGCTCGGACTTCGGCTTCGGCGCGCCCGGTGCGAACGGTCCCAGTCAGACCGGCGGAGTACCGTCGGTCGAACCGGCTGTTGCCGACAATGGCGTGACGAGGGGCTCCGTCAGACCGGTGTCCCAACGCCGGTCAGACCGGGGTAACAGATCCGATCTGTTAAGCCTCGGCAACCGTAGCAAATGATCTCCTGAGTAGAGCGATAAAAACCGATAAAAAGGATAGCAATCCGTTACGTGGATTAACGGGAGGTTCACAAGCGAACCAGCAAGGGTTACCGTGATTACGGACGCGATAGATGGAGGGCTTTCAAGCAAACCCACGAAGATGCGGAAAAGTAAAGAAAGTAAAAACGATTCAAAGCTAGGGCTTTGGATTGGTATGTCGGGGGGCTTTGAATCGGCCTTCCCCTAGTATTTATAGGGTGTGGGCTAGTTATCCCTAGCTAGAGATAGAGTTAGATGCGTCCAAAACTCTGTTGAGATAAGTTTTGGGCAAAAATACCTCGAATCCTACTCGGATCCAAAATCCAGACCCTGGCCGGTTTGACCGAGCCCATGTATCCGGTCTGACCGGACCTGGCCGGTTAGACCGGCCTACCATAGCCAGTCAGACCGGCCTTTGCCAGGTTGACATATTTTCGGTCAAAAATACTATTTTTCAGTATTTGCCTAGTTTGACCATTAATGCCATTTTTTGCTATAAACAGGTACTACCTTTTATTATAATACCTGGCTACCCTTTCTTTGTTTTCCTCAATCTTTTCCAAGGCTCTCAACTGGTTCTACGCTAAGTCATCTAAGCCATTCTTGAGCCAATATTATTTTCCCAAGGTAGTATTGCTTCATGGCCATATACTAACTGATATGGTGGCACTTGCGTGTACTCGTGATGAGCCATCTATTAAGCCCAACGTGCTTTCTATTGGGACCGATGCCACTACATCGGTTGTTGTTAATCTTCCGTTTTATCAACTTGATCAAGCTCTCATTTGATGCTTCAGCTTGCCCATTGTCCTGCGCATAATACGGCGATGAATTTAGGAGTTTCATCCCCATACTGGCTGCAAAACTATGGAATTCTTAAGCTACGAAGATTGACCCTTGGTCTGTCATGATAGTCTGTGAAATCCCAAAACGATACACTATATGCTCCTTGATGAACTCGATGGCGTCAGCAGAAGTTACCCTTTTGAGTGGAATGACCTCTACCCATTTAGTAAAGTATTCAGTGGCTGCCAATATGATTTTTTGTCCTTTTCTTGATACTGGGTATATCTAGTCGATCATATCAATGTCGCATCCTATGAAGGGCCACGGCTTAATTATCGGGTTCATCGCCAATGCGTGTTCTCACTGAATGGCTCCAAACTTCTTACAATCTTGGCACCCCTAAAATACTTTATTTCATCATCTCTTGACATCGATCATGATACTCTTTTAGGACGTCGTCTTTGCACTCGTACTCGTCTGATAATTATCTCATGACTAATAAAGAGTCACCCAATATTTCCACTGCATCTACGCCGACTTCTACCACTAACTGCAATCCTTTCATCACCGCTTCATACTCAGCTTGATTGTTTGTGGAGAAGGGCTTGATGGTATACACGAATTCAAATGATGCCCCCAAGGGGAGATGATCACCAATCCTATGTCGCACCTATGCCGACACACTGATCCGTCAAACAATAATGTCCATGGTGCTGGCTTGATGTACGTTATTGCTCCATCTCTGTGATGGACTATGAAATTAATTATTGCCTATGCTTTTACCACCTTTTCCTATTCATATCGGAGGAAAAACTCAGTGAGGGTGAGCAGCCATTTTCCAATACATCCCTTTAGAAATGAGGTTGATAGCATGTATTTGATGACATTGGCCTTGCATACGATGGTACACTCTGTTGATAGCAGATAATGCCTCAACTTGGTGCATGAGAAATACAAATATAAACAGAGTTTCTCCACTATGGGGTATCAGGTTTCAGCATCCAACAACCTCCTACAGAGTGAAAGATCACCCTTTCCTTTTTATCGACCTCTTGCACCAAGACCGATCCGGCGGCTTTGTTATCGGCCAATAGGTATAATCTAAATGGAATTCCTTTTTGTGGCAGTATTAGTACTAGAGGTGAGCTCAAATATTCCTAAATCTTATCAAACGCTTTCTACTTCTTCTCTCCCCATACAAATTCCTGATGAGGCTTTAGTTTCAGCAATGGAGTGAATGGCTCTATTCTTCTTGACGGGTCAGATATGAATCTTCTTAGAAACTTTATCTTCACAATCAGCGACTAGAGCTTGGTCCTATCGGTAGGGGGTTGAGTATTTTTATCTCCTCGATGTTGCGCTGGCTTATCTCAATTCCTCTTTTGTGCACGATAAACTCCAAAAACTTGCCCACCGATACTCCAAAAGCACACTTCTCTGGGTTCATCTTCAGTCCATATCTCGTGGCCCTCTCTAGAACTCGATGTAAATCGGCCACGTGGTCTTGAGTGCTGCTTGATTTTACTATGATTTCATCTATATATATCTACACTAACATGTCGATCAAGTCATGGAAGACGTAGTTCATGGCTCTTTGGTATGTTTCTCTGGCATTTTTCAAGACGAAGGTCATCACCACCCACTCGTAGAGTCCGATGGCGCCTGGACACTGGAAGTTGTCTTGTGGATGTCTTCGTTGGCCATAAAAATCTTATTATACCCTGCATTCCCATCCATGAAGTTGATGATCTTGTGACCCATTGCAACGTCTACTCAAAGGCCTGCAAAAGGCATCGAGTATTCGTCTTTACGGGTTGCTTTGTTCAGATCGCTAAAGTCGACGCATATCCTAAACTTCCCACTCTTCTTCCATATGGGTATGATGTTCGACACCCACTCTGCAAATCAGCACGGCCTTATAAACCATGCATCATTTAACCTAGTTACCTTGGCTTAGATATGTGGATGTATCTCTGCCTTGAATCACCGAGGTGGCTGCTTGAAGGGCCGATATCCCTGTTTTATCGGGAGTCGATGTTCTAGGATCAACCGGTTCAAACCTAGCATCTCATGATATTCTCATGCAAAGCAATCCTAATATTCTCGTAACAATAGAATTAGCTAATTTTTTATTTCATCGGGAGTTGAGCACTTACAAAGGTTGGTCTCGGTCGGTCACTAGGTCTGATGTCTACCTCCTGTAGTTCATCGATTGAAGTGAAACCTTGACCGAGTTTACCTTCCATCTCATCGACGGTGCTTTTAAAGTGCGAGTCAAGGATGTTCATTGCTAATTGGTTTGACTCCATCACTTGACACCTTGAGAAAATCACTGTCCCATGCTCTGCCTGATAGGCAGTCAACTCCTTCCACCTCCCACAATGACAAATCGGCTCCTGCTACATTTACCTATTGGTCGGCAAGGATAATATCTACCTGGTCACCGACCCGATGTGCCAGGCTTTGATGCATTGTGGATGGGACACAACAATTGGCCTCGATCCGATCACGTCCTATAGCAAGTTATAGGAGCCTTTTCCTTCAATGAAGAAAAATGTGGCCGGTGTTGTCTTGCTACCAACTGTCAATTCCACGTTTAGTACATCCACCGTCTCTGATGAGTTACCACCGAAGTCTTTTAGTACCATGTTTGTCTTGATCAAATCTTCTGGCCCTTTCCCCAACTTCTAGAAGGTAGCATACGACATTAGGTTGATGGTTTCCCCTCCATCTATCATCATCTTGGACATCGACTTCCCGTTGACTAGTCCCTTCATATAAAGGGGCTTTAGGTGTCGATGCCTAGGGTCTTCTAGCTTATCGAATACCGCTGGCTAGGGCATCATCACTAGCTACGCCATTGCCTCGGTCTATGTGTCATCGCTATCAGGGACAACCCGATATTCCACAGGGAGGAAAACACCATGTTCACCTCTGCATCTTTCGTGTCATCCTGCTCGGCCTTCTCCTTAACCCACCATTCGCTCTTGATTTTCATAGGCCGATAAATCTTGTATTCATGATTCGATCCCTTCAACTCCTTCTGCCGCAACCATTACACTCTTCTCTTCTGGTTTTTCATAAAGATTTTGCTTGGGCACCACTACGGATCACTTATTATCGCCTTGCCATCGTTCGATCGGTTTATCCTCCTCGGCATTAATGGGGTTGAGCCTTTTCTACACTAATGGCTTTCATGGTGACAGCCTTCCACACATACTTGACTTCTCCTTATCACGTGATCTTCCCCTATTACTATGGGTCCTCCGAATGCTTCCCCACTCACCTGTGCTATCACTACTTTCGGGGCAGGGGTCCATCGATGGCAGGTGCATCCTTTCATTCTAGCAAAACCTAAATAATTCATAGTTCTAGTGGAGGGTAAACCGGGGGTGGTTTTGGTCATATCCATAATCTGCTTCTTCCATGGTTCTTCTTTTATATTTATTGACTAGGCTCGATGAAGTGACTCGATCCTTGTCGGCACGCTTGTCTCTTTCTGCACAACGATCATCAGGATGGTGTGCACGTACCATGTTGATCGGGAAGGGATGCCTGTCGATGTTCATTGGCCTCGTTGGTGTGGATCTGCTACCTGAATACTTTGCACTCGTTGGAGTGGTGCGATGGAGAGTTGTGCCACTTGCAGTATTTTTTCTTCTTCAGCTCATCAACATATGGTATCACATGGTTATGCGGCAGCTGGATCTATTTCTCCTTGAGTGGCAGGTCAAATATCCTATTTGATGAGGACATCACTTCACATGATACACACATGGAGCCTCCACCTACAATTCAATTACAAGGACCAATCACACGCGCCCGTGCCCGTCGCTTGAACCATGAGGTTAATTCTTTCCTTAGCAACTATGTTAATATTTGTTTGGACGGGATGCTACTGAATACTAGTGATATTTTGTTGCTTAGGAACATGGGAGATGGAATAAAAGAGTTGGAGTTGAAGACGGAGTCGCACGGATGATTTGAAGTCAAGAAATCGCTGGTTCGGACTACATCGACCACCATGCACCAAAATGGGCATAACTTCCTCATACGATGTCCGATTGGCGCGTTCTTGGACTTTTTGGAAAGCTGAGGAGAAGACGGATCGTTTGCCATTTGTTTCGTCTCATTTGGAGTCTCGAGTTGACCTGTGTGTTTGAAACAGTCCTGCGCGACAGAACTGGGCCGTGTTGGGCCATAGTCTGAGTCTGTTTGCCTTCTACTGAGTCTGTTCGCCTTCTACAGGCTGCCCACGCCCTATATATTCACTCCAGCCGCCTTTAGGGTTAGGTTTTGCTTTGTTTGCATCTACACTTGTGTGTTTAGATCCCGCCCCTTGCACCGGACCGATTGGCTGCTGCATAGGCATCGTGAAACCTCACCTTTTCATCGTTTGTCTGTGATTTGGCATTCGATTTGTATCCTCCCTATTCTTGCTTGTGTTCTTGGGTTCACTTGCAGGAATTAGCCTTCGTGGCGAGGTCAATCGCGTTCTGCGTGGTTGATAACCAATGGAGATAGTGGTGTAACGATTGCAAGGTTTTGATCCGCCGGACCGGAGGCTTGGATCACCAACATCGAGATTCTCCACCAATCCAAGTTATCCTTTACCTAGCGGAAGATCGAGACCAATCCCCCATCACTATTGGCTTTATTGGTGTCGAAGTCATATTTTTCCTCCTCATCAGACACCTTCACCCAGGGACATGCAACCGACTTCTTGATTGTCAGAATCCGAAGGGTATAACTAGGCGTATGCGACCTTCTTTTGGTACTTCTCCCTCCTTCCATCTTGGAATCGACTCTCGTGCGCTGATACCCTCTGTACCCGATGCGAGAGGCTCTTGAATTCTTGCAATGAAAACATCTCCTCTATGGGGTTCAGGAGTGTAGGACCGAAAGTAGCGACCAGAGGGGGGTGAATGGGCGCCTAAAAATTCTTTCGAATCAATGGCCTGTTCCCAATACCCAACACACCTCAAAATACTAAGCAGCAGAAAATGAACAGAAAGCCTAAGTCTAAAGGTATCTAGCCTAGAAGCAACTGATGTCAAACAGAAAACTATCAAAGAAGTGCAACTAGGTAGATAAACAAAGTATGTCAGGCCCAAACTTCCCAATGAAATGATCTAAGTATATGTAAAGTGAAATGAGAAGTTACTGTTCAGATTTGTCTCCTGTTCGGAACTCGGCGAAGCCTGCTTCGCCTGTTGAGGTCTGCTTCGGAGATGGTTGTCAAAGCCTGCTTCGGAGGTCGGTTACGAGGCCTGCCGAAGGCAGTTGAAAATGCCGAAGGTGTTTTGATCTAGCCTAGTTCGAAGTGGTAGATGACGAAGTATGCTTCGAAGCGAAGTATGACAAAGTCGGAGCCTGCTTCGAAGTATGTACTTCGAAGGCAAGGCTTCGAACACAGCTTCGAACCAAGTGCTTCGAAGCTAAACCTTCGAACAGAAAAACTTCGAACGCAACACACAGACGGACAACCTTCGAATAAAGAAGCGAATCCTGTCACGCAACAAAGGCATCAAATTCGAAGTCTACACTCTACCTTCGAAAAGAACAAGCTTCGAAAAGAGAAGCAAAGGCTGACACGCGACAAAGAGACCAAAATGAAGCCTAACAGACCGACAGGCTTCGAAGGTAACTTCGAAACCTATCGAAGTGTGGACTTCGAAGAGCTCGAGGCGGAGTACCTTCGCACCGTCGTTCGAAGTATGTGACGCTGTTCGTTCAAAACGTACTTCGCATCTAGCAACTCAGGACACAGAACAAAGTTCGGAGTACCAACGAAGCCTTCGAGCAAATCAGGTCGAAGCCTGCCTCACGGAGCTGAGGGGCTTCGAACAGAGAGGATGGCTTCGCCAGAAAAACAGACAGAAAAGATGCTAGGGCCTGTCAACTTCGATCAAAAGGCTGAGCAGTAGAAAGAAAAAAGCTGGCACAGAGTACTGTAGCTACAGTAGAGGAGTACTACTTGCAAACAGCAAGAACTAGTACTCTGTTCGTGAAGAACAGAAGCAAAAGAGAAGCTTCTGCTCACGAAATAAATCCAGGCTGTGCCTGTCGCCGAAACATTAACTCCTCAAAACAAACAATGCACACCGAATGAAATCAACAGGGACCAAGGCTTTAATGCATCCAAAAGATTCTAACAAATGCAAGGCAAAATGGAATGAGCAAAAGCCAGGCGGCGCACACAGGAGAGAGAACGTGAGAGACAAAATGACCCAATAGATTAAAAAGTGAATTCTGGAAGGGGGTGGTCCAAACCCTAGGGATTGGGGTCCTATTTATAGGCTGCCCACCACTAGGAGTATTCTACCAGCCCCTTAGGGTTTTTACAGATGCAAGAATAAAGGAAAAGACTCTACTGCCCTTAGGTATTTTTACAGACACGACTGACTGACTGTGGGCCTAGAGTTACAGATGACTTATCCGGAAGCTAAGCTTTCGTAGCGACTACGGCTTCTCTTCTGGACAATCGGATACAAGATCGACGGTTGTCAGTTTTGCGCCGAAACTGACAAAGCCTCCACCGACTTTGCACCAGGTACCCGGATTGGGCCGGTCCGATTCCGCAGCTCTCTCAGTCCGGCAATCACTCACCGCCCGTGTACCTGAGTCAACCCTGGTCAACAGCCTAGTGGGTCTTCTACTGCTTCTGGCCCATGCACCCGGATTGGGCCAGCCCGACTTCGCAGCCTCCTCTGCCCGACAGTCGCTTGCTGCCCGTGTACCTGAGTCACACGCGGCCCATAAAACAGCAGATCTCTTCTTCTTCTGTCCTCTTTGACTATTGTTGACAATGACTCATCACTTCTGGAGCCATGAGGCCCACGCTATTCAGCATGGCTCCTCAATCTCCCCCTTGATGAGTGCATTGTCAACACTCCTCTTCTTCAGCTCTTCAGCACCTGCGAGCAACTGTGGAAACACGAAAACAAAACACAAAAAAACAAAGAAGAAGAAAAATAAGGTAAAGGTTTAACCCTAATGACCAAAAGCCGAACAAAAGCAAGAAGCGGTCATTATGGTTAACCAAAACGTAAAAGCTCAAAATGAGTGCGATTTTCAGAACAACAAGGATATCAACAGAGTAAGAACAAGCGAGACAAAAACTCCCCCTTAAACTCTGATCCCCAATTTTCTCCCCCTTGTTGACAAGTGAACTCATCAAGCACTCAAAAGAGACATAGACTCCCCCTGAAACGCAACTTCCCCTCAAAATATGCAGTGATTTCAACTGGAGTGCATAAGGAGTGTAGAAAGCATGCTTCTCAGATATGATTGACTGCAATTACAACATCTAATAGATACAGCAAAATACATACTGTAACGATACATGGCATGATCAGTGCAACAGATGATATCTAAAGAAAGTCATTTGCACACATTTTTCAGTTTTTGCAAACAAAAACATCACCACATGTTCCAATAAACAAGCAAGGTAAAGCATGAGATGCAAAAGCTAACTGATATCTACCAAGATAAGCATTGTCCAAAACAAAGTGCTTCAGCAAACTTGTTATTATTTCAATTTTCAAGCTTTTTCTTTTTCCTTTTTCATTTTTGCCAGGGGTTATTTGCATGTCAAACCTTATGCTGACCGACCAAGTCAAGCCTAGGCCAGAACTGGACCATCAGAAGCTTAAGACATTGGTCTTGGCATACACTACAGTGTCCTAGTTCATACCAAAGTGCTATGGTACGCAGTCCAGAACAATGCAATGCGACAAGACAAACCCACCTGGATCTTTTCAAGTTTAAGCATAAAAAGGCATGGAATTTTCATTTTTCTGGTTTTTCATTATTTTATAGCACATTTCCATGATTAAAGCATACAGATGTCCAAGTTGCATATTTGCATCCAAGTCAGGAACTAGCTGCGAGGCATGTAACAGATAGCAAGAACATTCAGCCTACGCATGCTAGTTATCAGAAGCAATGGTGATCATTTTTCAATTTTAAAGCATAAAAAGTCATGCATATGACAGATATCAGACTTATCAAGCAAACTGAGACAAGACATGATCATTGACAAGTAATCAAAAGCATGTACCAGCTAGAATAAGTAAAGCAGTTCAATCATATAACAGAAGCAAGCTCAAAAGTGTGATATGTGAATATACAAGATATGAACACACACAAAAAGACTCAAGAAAAGAGTAAAGAAGAAAGAAAAAACTGACGCAAAATATCCTAAAAAGGATATACAACACCCAAATCCCCTCGTAAACGCTCAAATGTAGACTGATCTAGGGGTTTGGTGAAAATATCAGCCAACTGATGATGGGTATCAACATGAACAAGGTCAATGACACCTTTCTCATATTGATCCCGCAGAAAGTGAAAGTGCACATCAATATGTTTGGTTTTTGAATGGAGACACGGGTTTTTCCCTACACTAATAGCACTAGTGCTGTCGCAAAACAATGGAACCCTGGTAGGAAAGAACAACCCAAAATCTCGTAGAGTGGAAATCATCCAAACCAACTGTGAGCAGCAGCTAGCAGCAGCTACATACTCAGCCTCAGTTGTCGAAAGAGCAACTCCAGATTGCTTTCGAGAAGACCAAGAGACAAGAGACGAACCAAGAAACTGGCAAGTACCGGAAGTCGACTTGCGATCCAACCGGCACCCACCAAAGTCGGCATCCGAAAATCCAGATAAATCGAGAAATGATGATGCTGAATAGAAAAGACCAAGATCGGGCGCATAAGTGAGATACCTGAAGATGCGCTTGACAACCTACCGGTGAGACGCGCGTGGTGAAGACTGAAAACGCGCGCAAAGTCCCACGGCGAACTAAATGTCCGGTCTTGTCGCCGTCAAGTACAGCAGCGAATCGATCATCCCTCGAAACTCTCTTTCATTGACCTTGACGCCGCTCTCGTCCTTGTCCAGACCCCCAGATGTGCCCATCGGGGTCATCTGCGGCTTCAACTCCCCACCAAAGTCAAATTTCTTAAGCATATCGCGAGTGTACTTACCTTGGTGGATGAAGGTGCCGTCCTTGGTCTGCTTGATCTGGAGCCCTAAGAAGTACTTGAGCTCACCCATGAGGCTCATCTCAAACTCACTGTGCATCTGCTCAGAAAACTTGGACACAAAATCATTAGTAGTACCGCCAAAAATAATATCGTCCATGTAAATCTGAGCAACTAAAAAATCTGAAGCGACTCTGAGCAAAAAGAGAGTTTTGTCCACAGAACCTATCACAAAGCCCTTCCCAACAAAAATTGATTTAACCGGTCATACCAAGCCCTGGGGGCTTGCTTCAACCCGTATAAAGCTTTGTGCAACTTAAAAACATGTCGAGGAAACTTAGGGTTCTCAAAGCCGGGGGGCTGCCTAACATAAACTTCCTCCTCTATGAACCCGTTCAGAAAAGCACTCTTAACGTCCATTTGAAAAAGCTTAAAACCTTTCGAAGCGGCAAAAGCTAAAAGAATGCGAATGGACTCAAGACGGGCAACAGGGGCGAAGGTTTCTTCAAAATCAATACCTTCCTTCTGGCAATAACCCTGGGCAACTAGTCGAGCTTTGTTGCGCACCACAACCCCATCTTCACCTTGTTTGTTCTTGAATACCCACTTGGTGCCTATGGGGTTGCATCCTGGTGGCGGCTCAACTAATGTCCAAACCCGATTGCGGACAAAGTTCTCTAGCTCTTCTTGCATAGCATTAATCTAATTAGAATCAGAAAGAGCATGAGAAACGTCTCTGGGCTCAAAAGATGCAACAAACGCAGATTCAGCAAACACAGCAAGAGAGGCAGAAGAACGCAAAGTTCTCTCAGTCAAATCACCTATGATGAGCTCTGAGGGATGGTCACGCTGAACTGCTCGGGTTCCCTGGTGATATGAAGTCACCTCACCAGAGTCAGCAGCTGGCACCTCTGGACTCGACTGAGGGGGCTCGATCATAGTGGACGAAGTGATCAGAGGTCTGCCCTCATCCTCATTTGAAGTCTCAGAAGGTGTGGGCTCTGCGGGGGATTCAGAAGGCCCACCCTCATCAGCAGCTGGAGTATCCTCATCTTCCTAGAAGATGGACTCTCCGAACTCATCATCACCAAAAAGCTCAAAAGAAGGAGTCAAAGAAGGCAAGGACTCATCAAAAGAAACCTCACAAGTCTCGACAAGCAGCTGGGATTCGAGGTTCCAAACACGAAAACCTCGAGAATGCAAAGCGTAGCCAAGAAAAACACCATCCCAGCAACGAGACTCAAACTTGTCCAAATGCCCTCCCTTCTTGAGCACAAAGCACTTGCAGCCGAACGCTCGCAAATGGCTCACCTTGGGCTGTCTGCCAAACCGCAGTTCATATGATGTCTTACCAAGGTAAGCTCTAAGAAAGATGCGGTTGGCCAGATAGCAAGTCGTGTTCATGGCTTCAGCCCAAAAACGCCTAGGAGTCTTGTGCTCATCGAGCATCGTCCTGGCCATCTCGACTAGCGTGCGGTTCTTTCGTTCACAACGCCATTCTGTGAGGGAGTGTAAGGAGAAGAAAACTGATGATCCAGACCCTGATCACTACAGAAACTGACGAACTGAGAGTTCTTGAACTCAGAGCCGTTATCGGAGCGAATTGCTCGCATCCGACCATTGTTCTCATTCTTCAGCTTCAAAATCAGGTCATGAACAAAATGAAAAGTCTCATCCTTAGACTCCAAAAAGAAAACCCACGAGAATCGAGAAAAGTCGTCAACAATCACAAGTGCATACCACTTCCCACCGACTGAGCGTACCCGAGCTGGACCTACAGTGTCCAAATGTAAAAGCTCGCCAGGATACGAAGTCATCACCTGAGTCACAGGTGAGTGAGAAGCAGCAACCATTTTCCCATGACGACAGGGATGACAAACTAAATCCTTCTCCATCTTAAGCTTGGGCAATCCTCGGATGAGGTCCATAGAGCTCAACCTGACTAGCAGATCAAAACTCAAATGACCTAACCTCCTATGCCAATTCCAGAGCTCAGAGGAGGATCCAGCAATCAAACAGCGAGAAGGGCCAAAAGAACTAGAGAGGTCAATTCGAAAAACTTTACCGAATGGTAAGATCTGGCAAATCAAAGACCCTCTAGAATCAACCACAGAAGAATTGCCCTTCTTAAAACGCACTTCCAAACCATCCTCAAGAAGTTGCGAAACAGAAATCAAGTTGAAGTTCAAATTTTTAACCAAAGCAACATTCTTCAAAGAGAAATGATCTGAAATGCGAATTGAGCCTATGCCACTTACTTTCCCTTGACCGCTGTTCCCGAACGTGATGTATTCTTTGGAGCTCGGGGGAGTGAGACTAGAGAACCATCTGCGATGTCCCGTCATGTGACGAGAACATCCTGAGTCCATGATCCAAACGTCCTCCAGTCCCCGATCCTGCACAATCAGTGGCTGTAAGTGGGAGCAAATGGTCTGGCACCAGGTTTAGCAAAGGACCTAAACCAGTGTCGAGCCATCTGCTCAAAAGATGGAAAGCGAAAACCATCAAAAGAGTTTGGACCAAAACGCGGCTCAAAGCGCGGTCCTCGGTTCTGCCTAACCCTGCGGCCACGAGGTCCAGGACCGTAGCCAACACGACCTGGAACTCTGCCGGAACGAACACCACCAACTAGAGCACGGGCAAGAACGTTGTCTCCTCTACCACCACCTACACGACGCTGCCTGGCCTCCAGCCTCTCCCCACGTCGAGGAACACGCAGTCTACCACCCTGCTGGTAGAACTGCTCTTGACTATTACGAGCCCTTACTGCTCTCTCAACCCGCTTCCTCCTGAAGTAGAATTCCGCAAGATGCCCGTCTCTCTAACGGTACTCACAATGATAGGTGGGCTTCTTGGGATGTGGTTGAGGCTTGGGATGTTTGGGCTTGGTAGTGTTTGGTGTGGTCTTCTTGGGTTGAGAGGGTCCAGGAAGAGAGTCTAGAGAAGAGTGGAGGTGTTTGGGCTTAGGAACCCAGATAGGCTTCTTGGGTGGAGCTTTGGGTGGTTCATGAATCACTCCATCCTTGGGCTGACAAGCCTGGGAGGTCTCAGTGGAGTGAGTCTTGGGATACCTCTGCTCTGGAGTCATTTTGCTCCACTCCACTGTCGGCTAATGGCACTCTCAAAGTCAGCCTTGGTGTAGGTATAACCTACCCCAAACCCACCCTGCCTCTTGAACTGCTGGATCATCATGCCAAGCTGTGGCTCTCTGGCACTGATCCAACTCAGGATAGAACGAAGGTAAAAGTTCTCATTCTGAGAATCTGCTAGCTCCTCTCTCAAGGAAGCTAGAACCTCCACCTGAGACAAGCAGGTCTCACACTCACTCTCTACTTGGACAGACTTTTCGGCTTTCAGCTTGATCAACTCCATTCTAAGAGACAGACAGTTATCACAGACAGTGGGTGGAACTGACAGTGTCTCAAGCTCAAGCCTAGTCTGGGCAAGCTCAGCTCTCAACCTTTCCAAATTACCCAGATGTTTATCACCCTTGGATTTTAGCTCAGCTAAGGCAGCTAGATGAGATGGGCAATCAACACAGGGTGCGACGACAGTGGCTTGAGCATCTTTCAGCTCCAGCTGAGCGCTTTCAAGCTCAGTGGCCAAAACGTCCCTCTCATCAACCCTTTTTGTGTACCTGGACTTGAGAGTCGACAGGTCACACAGAAGCACCTCACACTTCGGGCACTCACTGCTATCACCCAAGCAAGGGGAAGAAGATAGACTCTCAATTATGCCGTTGGCCACGGCAAGCTCACTTTCTAACTCATCTATCCTCTTCTTAGCCCCCCTAAGCAGTTTTTCCCGATATTTCAACTCCTGACGATTGCTCTCAAGTAAATCAATGATTTCGCACTCGTAGGATGATACCTTGTTGTCGTCGCCGGAGTCGTCGGAGGAGCTCTTTTCTTCCTTATCCCCAAGAGCCATTGAACAGAAGCTCTTGCGGGATCTTCGGTGCTGGTGTGAGCGGCTCTTCGGCTTGTCTCCGAAGGCCATGAAGTAGAGGCCCGCCGGATCATCCTTGCCCTTCCCCTTCCTGATGACGATCTCCTCATCGCTTGAGCTTGATGAAGAGGAAGAAGACGTGGACTGCTTGGAGTAGCTCTTCTCCATCTCGGCGAAGAAGGCCTTGTCGCGCTTCTTGTTCTCTCGCCGGTAGTCCTTCAGGGCCTTCTTGAAGAATCGGGTCTTCGGCTTGCCCTTGTTGAAGGATGAGCTCTCATGCTTGCCGGAGTCGTGGAAGCTGCCACCGGTGCCCTTCTTGTGTCCATTGTGCTTGGGGCAGTCGGCGATGAAGTGTCCTGGATCACCACACTCAAAGCATCTGGATTTTGTGTCATGTCTTTTGAACATTCTCTTGTCATAGACACGACGCACCCGGTTGTTAAACAGACACAAATCATCATCTCCCAAAGACTCAAGCTGGTCCTCAGTGATAAACATCAAAGAGAACCCAGCACAGCTCACAGCAGAGGAATCAACAGAAGGTGTAGCAAGGGCCAGGGATTTTGATCCAGAACCAGTGAGATTTGATCTCAACTGGATATCTACCTCAGTGGCCTTCAGCTTGCTAAATAACTCAGAAATGGTCAAGGTATCGTAAGAAGTGCTCTCAACGATAGAGGATACCTTGATCTCCCAGATCTTTGGGTCCAAGGTATGGAGAACCTTGAGCGCCTACTCATGATCTGAGACTAACTGAGCACCCTCAGCCTTGTTGTCCCGAAGCTTGTTTATGATCGACTGAAAATGACCAAACAAAGCCTCAACAGATTCACCCGGCTTCTGTGTGAAATTCTCATATTCACGCCGGTAGGTCTGATAGAGCCGAGCCTTCACCTGTGTTGTTCCCTCATGGTGTGCCTTGAGGGTAGCCCAGATCTCTCTCGCAGTGGAGAGATGACTCACACGCTCAAACTCAGTGGGACCTAAACCAGAAAAGAGAATGTTCACAGCCTTACTTTTGCTCAGATGCTGAGCAATGATACCAGCAGTACCCTGCTCAGTAACTGGCAATATGACAAACGTGGTGTGAACGCAAATATCCCAAATGTCCGAACCCTGGCTCATAAGATAGGCTCGCATGCGAGTCTTCCAATAATTATAGCCATACGCTTCCAAGGACAGGACCTTGCCAGGAGACGTCATGGTCACTACCGGGGTTTAGAACCGGTTAAGGTATGGAAAAAACCTAACCAAGATCTGATACCACTTGTAGGACCAAAAGTAGCGACCAGAGGGGGGGTGAATGGGCGCCTAAAAATTCTTTCGAATCAATGGCATGTTCCCAATACCCAACACACCTCAAAATACTAAGCAGCAGAAAATGAACAGAAAGCCTAAGTCTAAAGGTATCTAGCCTAGAAGCAACTGATGTCAAACAGAGAACTATCAAAGAAGTGCAACTAGGTAGATAAACAAAGTATGCCAGGCCCAAACTTCCCAATGAAATGATCTAAGTATATGTAAAGTGAAATGAGAAGTTACTGTTCAGATTTGTCTCCTGTTCGGAACTCGGCGAAGCCTGCTTCGCCTGTTGAGGTCTGCTTCGGAGATGGTTGTCGAAGCCTGCTTCAAAGGTCGGTTACGAGGCCTGCCGAAGGCAGTTGAAAATTCCGAAGGTGTTTTGATCTAGCCTAGTTCGAAGTGCTAGATGATGAAGTATGCTTCGAAGCGAAGTATGACAAAGTCGGAGCCTGCTTCGAAGTATGTACTTCGAAGGCAAGGCTTCGAACACAGCTTCGAACCAAGTGCTTCGAAGCTAAACCTTCGAACAGAAAAACTTCGAACGCAACACACAGACGGACAACCTTCGAATAAAGAAGCGAAGCCTGTCACGCGACAGAGGCATCAAATTCAAAGTCTACACTCTACCTTCGAAAAGAACAAGCTTCGAAAAGAGAAGCAAAGGCTGACACGCAACAAAGAGACCAAAACGAAGCCTAACAGACCGACAGGCTTCGAAGCTAACTTCGAAACCTATCGAAGTGTGGACTTCGAAGAGCTCGAGGCGGAGTACCTTCGCACCGTCGTTCGAAGTATGTGACGCTGTTCGTTCAAAGCATACTTCGCATCCAGCAACTCAGGACACAGAACAAAGTTCGGAGTACCAACGAAGCCTTCGAGCAAATCAGGTCGAAGCCTGCCTCACGGAGCTGAGGGGCTTCGAACAGAGAGGATGGCTTCGCCAGAAAAACAGACAGAAAAGATGCTAGGGCCTGTCAACTTCGATCAAAAGGCTGAGCAGTAGAAAGCAAAAAGCTGGCACAGAGTACTGTAGCTACAGTAGAGGAGTACTACTTGCAAACAGCAAGAACTAGTACTCTGTTCGTGAAGAACAGAAGCAAAAGAGAAGCTTCTGCTCACGAAATAAATCCAGGTTGTGCCTGTAGCCGAAACATTAACTCCTCAAAACAAACAATGCACACCGAATGAAATCAACAGGGACCAAGGCTTTAATGCATCCAAAAGATTCTAACAAATGCAAGGCAAAATGGAATGAGCAAAAGCTAGGCGGCGCACACAGGATTGGGCCAGCCCGACTTCGCAGCCTCCTCTGCCCAACAGTCGCTTGCTGCCCGTGTACCTGAGTCACACGCGGCCCATAAAATAGCAGATCTCTTCTTCTTCTGTCCTCTTTGACTATCGTTGACAATGACTCATCACTTCTGGAGCCATGAGGCCCACGCTATTCAGCATGGCTCCTCAAGGAGTCCATGGAACGCTAGCTCTGCAATTGGGTATCGTTGAAGCTCAAACTGTAGCACCGGCTACACACGTCCTGGATACTCTGAACGTAATCCTATATCAATTCGTCCAACTTCTGTTGCACTGCTGTCAAATCAGTGAGCTTCATCTCATGCATGCCGGCGAAGAAATATTTGTGGAACTTCTTCTCTAAATATGCCCATCCTCTAACATAATTCACTGGTAGTGACAACAACCATGCAAAAGTTGATCCCGACTGTGAGAGCGGGAAGAACTGAACCTTTAGTTCTTTGTCGATCGATGCCTCTCAACACTGGGCTAGGAAGCAGTTGATGTGCTCGATCGTGGAGACCGAGTCTTGCCCTGAAAATTTGGTGAAGTCGGGCATTTTTTATCAGCTTGGCAGTGCCACCCTATCAAACCACACTAGGTAGGGTCATCGATACATGTATGTTTAATCCTTGGGTTTAAGTCCAAACTAATCTCGAATGACTTCAATGACCCGATTCACCCAATCTTCCTCTTGCTGGCCTAGCAGGGGGTACCGGTCAGACGCTAGGGCCTACGGGTACTGGTCCAACCGAGCAGCACTGTACTTGTATTATTCTTCATTGACGTATGGTTGAATCCCATAATACGCAGTTTGGTGGTACCCTAGAGGGATACCATCGGGTGCCCCCCTTGGCTACACGAGGTTGGGAAGCATGTTCCTTGCGATGCCATACGGGGCTCAAAGTGTGTCTTGCCCTGCTGGACCCTGCGGAGCAGCTGCGTGATGAGGCGCCGGTATGCCCCTCTCGAGGCCATATGCACCATGTGGTGGGTTCTATCTCCCTATCCCTTGAAGCATAGGAGTCATTGGTTGGACCATCGTGCTTCTTTCTAGACTGAACAAAACGTTCGGTGGTTCCTGCCTCATCGGCCTTGGTGGCAGTGGCATCGAGCGAGTGTGTTGTGGATTTTGCAGTAAACGTGGATGGTTGACAGGGAAGTATATCGGACCTTGCATCGGCTTGTGAGCTATTGTACCGTCAACGGTCTTCGTGATCAACCCATGAAAGGTGTTGACGAACAAGTCAAACCGATTGATGAGGGTGTGGTGGAGAGCGTTGTCGATGGCCTCTTGAAAACTGATCTGATGGCTTTCAGTTTGTTGGATGATCTCTTCGGTCAAGGTTGGCTTCGACAATTGATTTCTATCGATGGGGCCAGATCAGGTCATGCTGAAGGACTCAAGGCACAACTTCTAGTAGTTGTTCACATGCTCCTGCACCTCTGCTCTCTGCTCGTCAGTCAATGTTTCCAAGGTTATCGGGATTATGTTACTGTTGTTTAGTTCACCCGCCATAGTTGAGTTGTCTGAGGACGGTTCCACCAGGCATGCCAAAAAATGTGTTGCTTTCGTTTTTTGTCACACGCATGGCCTAGGAGATTTGCTTAACTCCCACTACCACCGAAATGGTCTTTAGTAACCCGAAGGTTGCGCCTGAAGCCCCTTCACATTGCACCATGCCGGAGCCTCTGGCCGAAGCCTGCGCGCCGAAGCTTACCTCGTCGGTCTGACCGAGGGAGCCTCACCGGTCAGACCGCTTGGGGCAACACTTCGCATCAGCCTTTGGGACATCGCCCGAAACCCCTTCGTAGCCCCCCCGGTCCGACCGAGGTTGTACCTCTGGTTTGACCGGGCCTAAGGCCGAAGGTGCCCTAGGGACCCTTCGTGCCAATTTCTGCTGTAACTCCGAATCAGCCTCCGAATTGGCCGATTCCAGGTATTTTGACCATTTTACTTCCGTTTACCTTATTACTAGTACTTTTCGGCCAATTGGATTTAAATATTAATTATTTATCTGATTGCCTAGCGAATCCAAATCCCTTATCACTATTTAGGGTAGTCGGAACACAGCGTTGGTATCGTCATGGTACTTTTGGACGTTGAACCGGCCCAAGTGCGGGGGCGCATTTCTGCTTCAACACACTTTTTGGTGACTCCGCTGGGGACAATGCCAATCATGACTACAACCTCTACGTCGACAGCGAGTACCTCTACAACGTCTACATCCACTACATCGCCGATGAGCACTATGGGGGGCGTGGACATCGATGATCGCAACATTATGACGCCCACCATGGTAGACATATATGAGGAAGACCGAGCAAAGATTGAAGCGAAGAAGAAGGAACTCGAAGAGCTGATTCTCAGGGATTGCATAAAGACACGCTCAGGCTTCGTCATGCGTGACACCCTCAACCTAACTCAGGTATGCCCCTCATTACCCCCTTTATCTGCTTCACAAGTTGACCGTAGGATAGCTGCATCTGTTGATCAGGCGGTTAGCGCCTCGCTAGCCAACAAACTAGAACCCGCAGTTGTCTCGCATGTGGCAGCAGTATTTAGAAGATTCGACTTTACTGAGGCTGATTTATCGACACCAATCACTAGTATTCCGCCAACTCAGCACATTTATAGTAGAACGGACGGCAATACTGGAAAAACTATCATGCTTCTGGCTACATCATCCATAGCTGAAACACATAACTACGTTTATAGCCAGTCAAACCCAGCTTATCATGCACCGCCACTGCCTGCGCCCATGCCATCTCTGCCACCACTGCTCGCGCTGCATGCTCCCATGCCGCAGCATAGGCTAGAGCATACCGATATACCACCACGCATCCCGCCACCACATGAAAGACGTGCACAAGCAGTAGACCATGACAATATTGAGGAACGTATTTGTGCGCTATTTAGGGAATGCACTGGCTTTACACCTCGAGATAGAGCTAGGGTTTATTGAAAACCATATCCCGACCACTTTGATACCATTCCATACCCTCACGGTTATAGAGTCCCGGACTTCACTAAATTTGACGGTGAGGGTAGTAAATTCACATTAGAGCACATTAGTCAATTTCTAGCACAATGTGGCGAAGCTAGCGGGTCGGATGCATTGAAACTCAGGTTATTTTCCCTATCATTGTCTGCCACCACATTCACTTGGTTTTCGGTGCTCCCACCGAACTCCGTTCAGACATGGGCTCAGCTAGAGTAGAAGTTTCATGATTATTTCGACACAGGCAAGACCGAGCTTAGGCTATCACACTTCACGGCGATTAAAAAAATCTAGCGAAAGTGTTTCTGAATATGTCAAGCGCTTTAGAGACACTAGGAATAAATATTTTAGCCTAAACATATCAGAAAGAGACCTAGCAGACCTCGCATTTAATGGCCTACAGGTAGAAATTAAGGAATGAATGGATAAACAGAATCTTCTGGACATTAGCCAAGTCTTATAACAGGCTCTGGTCCAAGAAGGCCGAGCCAAAGATAGAAAATTCGTTAAGGCTTTTAATAAACCAAGAGCTAAAATCCACACGATAGAGCACTCTAATGAGGGAGAATCCGAAGAGGAAGAAGATTCGGCCGATACGTACATGGTCGAATGGACTTGGAGTGTGAAGTCTAAAGCCGTCACCTACTCCGAATTGCGGTTGTCTCCCTCTAAGAGTCGGCCTAATGAAATTTGATATTCATTCGATGTAACTAAGTTTGATAAAATATTTGATTTCCTATTAAAAAATCAGCTTTTACGATTTCCGAAAGGGCAAGTCATGCCATCCGCCGATGAATTGAAGAAACGTCCCTACTGTAAGTGGCATGATTCGCATTCTCACCACACTAATGATTGCAATGTTTTCATCGGCAGGTTCAATTGGCCATAGAAGAAGGACGATTGAAAATAGAAGCAAACCCAAAAATGAAATTGGACAGAGACCCCTTTCCCATGAACAACGTTGAGCTCGAGGGGAAGAAAGTAATGATTCGACCAGAACAGGTCGAGTCGACAAAAGGGAAAGCGATCGTTGTAGGAGACGCTCGCACACGCACACTCATACTAAGAAATCCAGAGGTAGGAGTGTGGAAAGAAAATGTTAAACCACCATCTTCGACCAGGCACCACAGGAGGCCAAAGGTGACATACAAGATGCTCTTGGACAAGCACCAACGAAGGTCCGAGAGGAGGAGTGTTCGGCCACGGGCTCCGGGACAGTCGAACCCCCCTAGAAGACCGAGCCTTGCGAGGGTTGAGTTCAGACCTCAAGGCCCGAACCCCTCTTCGGAGTGGGTACAGCCTCCGGCAGGGTTCGAACCTCAATGGCCGAACCCTCCTCTGGGTTGGCACCAGCTTCCGGGAGGGTTCAAACCTCAGTGGCCGAACCCACTTCCTCTGAATGGGTTCCAACCTCCGAGAGGATTCGGACCTCATTGGCCAGAGCCATCCCCTCTGAGTAGATTACAGCCTCCGGATGGATTCGGCCTCCAGTGGATGGACCCATCTCCGCCATGGGCTAGCTTACCTCTGGCCTAGCAGGATCCTTCGTTGGTCTGGTCCGAGGTACCTTCGACATGGCCGAGCTTCCAACAGGCCAACGGGTTCAGCACCTAGTGGGCAAAGCCGCTAGAGCCTCTGATGCTGCCACCCTACTACTGGATGATGGCTCCGACTTGGCCTCCGCCACCGGAGAACTCTGGGCAGTGTCCAGCTACTAACACTCACATTCCTTCTAGTGTTTCCCAGTGGCAGATACGAGGTCCAGCGCAGGATGAGAGTATTATTCACCGCCTGTCCGTAGTACCTCAGAACCGAACCTCGCAAGAAGGCGCCGGAGGGGATGAACGTGAAGATGCCCTGGAGACCATAGTCATCAGGGTGGGATCCCAAGAGGTCCCAATCCCGAAGGGTGCCCCAGTAGGGCGGCGCGAAGGTACATCACCGAACCCAGCCAAAGCCCTGGCCGAAGCCCGGTCGAACCAGCCTACTGTGGCCGGTCCAACCGGCCTTACAGCTGTTTTCGACACAGGCCAGTCCGACCGGCCCACCATGGCTGGTTTGACCGACTAGGAGTAGAGGACTTCTTATGGCAAGCGCAAAACATTAGAGGCCGACCAGAACAAGTCTCGTTCAGGCAAAAATGCTAGAAGCAGTACCGTTCCTCCTGGCACCCGTCCTCAGCCATCGTGGGCACCCTCAGGGATGTCCAAATCACAAAAGAGGAGGTTACAATGCTTTCGGGCACAAGAGATATGAGAAGAGAAGGCCGAGGAGGCGCGGGATGCACTTTTTGAAGAAATCCGTCCTCGACCCGCGGTGAAGAAAGTATTGAGACCTAGGCCAGTCATGGTTGATGACCCAGCCCCCGTTATTAGCACTGACGATGATGACTTGCTCAACGACGACTACACACCCATCTCCGAGTGATGGGGGAGTGGTCCCGATCTTCCGCTAGGTAAAGGATAAACTTGGGTTGGTGGAGAATCTCGACGTTGGCGATCCAACGCTCCGGTCCGGCGGATCAAAACCTTGCAATCGTTACACCACTGTCTCCGTTGGTTATCAACCACGCAGAACGCGATTGACCTCGCCACGAAGGCTAATTCCTGCAAGCGAACCCAAGAACACAAGCAAGAACAGGAAGGATACAAATCGAATGCCAAATCACAGACAAACGAAGATAAGGTGAGGTTTCACAAACGCCAATGCAGCAGCCAATCGGTCCGGTGCAAGAGGCGGGATCTAAACACAACAGTGTAGATGCAACAAAGCAAAACCTAACCCTAGAAGTGGCTGGCGTGAGAAATATATAGGGCGGCGGCCTGTGGAAGGCGAACAGACATGGGCTGTGGGCTAGAAGACGTACAGACTCAGATTATGGCCAACACGGCCCAGTTCTGTCACGCAGTACTGTTTTAAATACACAGGACTACTCGAGACTCCAAATGAGGTGAAACCAACGGCAAACGATCCGTCTTCTCCTCAGCTTTCCAAAAAGTCAAAGAACGCGCCAATCGGACTTCGTATGAGGAAGTTATGCCCATTTTGGTGAAAGGTGGTCGATGTAGTCCGAACCAGCGAATTCTTGACTTCAAATCATCCGTGCGGCTCCGTCTTCAAGTCCAACTCTTCTATTCCATCTCCCATGTTCCTAAGCAACAAAATATCACTAGTATTCAGTAGCATCCCATCCAAACAAATATTGAAATAGTTGCTAAGGAAAGAATTAACCTCATAGTTCAAGCGACGGGCACGGGCACGTGTGATTGGTCCTTGTAGTATTGTAGGTGGAGGCTCCATGTGTGTATCATGTGAAGTGATGTCCTCATCACCGAGGGGCCTACTCCTCAGGTGATGGACGTCGGTGTTGTCATGCTACCTTTCGAGTTTGCTCCACTACAGGAGGAGGTCGGGGTCACACAGCTAGACCTCAGCCTGCGGGACGCCGTGTTCGAGAAGCCTGGAGATACGAGTCATCACCTGAGACCTCTCTACATAAGGGGACACATTGACGAAAAGCCGATCTCAAGGATGCTCATCGATGGTGGCTCCACCATGAACCTAATGTCGTACTCCCTTCTAAGGAAGCTCGGCAAAGATGACAATGACCTGAAGAAGACCAATGTTACCCTCAATAGCATCAACGGCGACATGACAGAGGCCAAAGGCATGCTATATCTGGAGCTGACAGTACGGAACAAGACGCTACCAAATGCCTTCTTTGTCATCGACATGCAAGGTAATTATAATGTATTGCTTGGGCGTGATTGGATCCACGCAAACCAGTGTGTTCCGTCTACCTTGAACCAGCACCTAATACAATGGGATGGAGACGAAGTCGATATAGTACACGCTGATGCATCGACCCATGTTAGCTTGGCCGATGCATCCAGTGATGCCACCCATGATGAGATAGAATGCTTGTCAGGGCTGGATCTCTCAGATTATGACTTTGTCAGCGTATTAGAAGGGAGGTTCGTTCCTATTTATGTAAAGCCGGTCGGTGTGGCTCGGTTGTGTCTAAGGTAGTGGAATGTCTAGCGCTAATCTTGATTGGCTAAAATCTCGTGTAGAGAAATATTGGTCTTCCCAAGACGGTATTGCCGAAGCCATTGAAGATTTTAGCGAAGTAGAAAAATTAGGTCAAGGCTTCTCGTCGGTTGATCCTTTGGAACAAGTATACATAGGAGATGGTAGTGTTCCAAGGCCGACGTTTGTAAATCAGAATTTGAGTAGTGATATAAAGACCGAAGTAATGAAGTTGCTTCGATCATATGTTGATTGCTTCGCATGGGACTACAATGAGATGCCCGGATTAAGCCGAGAGCTTGTTGAGCATTGGGTTCCTATCAAACCCAGTTTTAGGCCTTATAAACAGCCCCCGTGCTTCTTCAATTCGGCCATCTATGACCGAGTTAAAGAGGAAGTTGAACGTCTATTAGCGGCAGGTTTTATTAGGCCATGTAGGTACACAGAATGGGTCGCTAACATCGTGCCTGTCGAGAAGAAGGAGAGTGGCAAGATCCACATCTGCGTCGACTTCAGGGATTTGAACAAGGCCACTCCGAAAGATGAGTATCCCATACCAATAGCTGACATGTTGATCAACGATGCCTCGGGACACAAGGTACTAAGTTTTCTGGATGGCAACGCTGGTTATAATCAAATCTTTATGGCCGAAGAGGACTTTTTTAGAACGGCCTTTCGCTGCCCCGGTTTTGTTGGCTTGTTCGAGTGGGTCGTAATGACCTTTGGTTTAAAGAATGCTGGCGCCACATATCAATGTGCCATGAACTTAATCGGATGATATTGTGGTCAAATCGGATGCTATGGGGAACCATCTAGCCGATTTGAGAGTCGCTTTCGAGAGAATGCGCCAGTATGGCTTAAAAATGAACCCACTCAAGTGTGCTTTTGGTGTGTCGGCGGGAAAGTTCTTAGGATTCATGATCCATGAGAGAGGCATTGAAATCGATCCTAAGAGGCTTGAGAAAATTAGAGGATGTTTAGCGCCGGCATGTAAGAAATATGTGCAAAAACTGCTAGGCAAGGTTAATTATTTGCGACGCTTTATATCTAACTTGTCTAGTAAAATTGATGCTTTTGTCCTGATACTCCGGCTAAAAAATGAAGCCGAGTTCACTTGGGGGCCAAGTCAGCAACACGCCTTTGAGAAAATCAAAGAGTGCTTATCAACGCCGCCGGTAGTAAGGGTGCCGAAGGCCGGAATTCTGTTTCGGCTTTATATCACCACGGAGGAGAATGTGATTGGAGCCGTGTTGACTCAAGACATTAAAGGAAAAGAGTACATCATCACCTTCTTGAGTTGTCGACTTCTGGATGCCGAGACAAGGTACGTGTTTGTGTAGCGTTTGTGTTTATCCCTTTATTATGCATGTACCAAATTGCGTCACTATCTTCTCCCTAGCACATGTGTTGTCACTTGCCAAATGGATGTCATAAATTACATGTTGCAAAAGTTGATTCTAAGTGGTAGAATCGGCAAGTGGGCATATGCGTCGATTGAATATGATTTGGCTTATGAACCGTTGAGAGCTATGAAAGGCCAGATCATTGCTAACTTTATAGTAGATCACCATGTAGATGTAAATTGGAGTGGCGAAGTCACTTTAATTGAGGTATTACCATGGAAACTTTATTTTGATGGTTAGACTTGCAAAAATGGCCAAGGTGTTGGAGTGGTCCTCGTATCACCGAATGGTATGCACTTTGAGACCTCGACCCATCTAGAATTTCACTCAACTAATAATCAAGCCGAATATGAAGCCCTATTGTTAGGTCTTGAGTTGTTGAACTCCATGGGTGTGAAATATGTTCGTGCATATGGTGATTCTTTATTAGTTGTGCAACAAGTAGCAAAACTTGCTCAATGTTTTAATGGTCTACTAAATAGCTACTTGGACAAGTGTCTAGACCTAATTGCCACCTTTGATGATTTGGAGATTACTCATGTATCTAGAGAAGCTAACTCACTTGCAAATGACTTGGATCAACAAGCATCATGCTATCAAATTAGGAAAGGTAAATTCTGCACACGAGAAAAGCCGATGCTTGGAGACGATGTATCATCCGAGAGTATTAACGTCGGTCTAACCGGCCTTGTAAGCATGGTCAGAATGCCCTTGCATTCCCGGTCCAACCGGCCATGTCAGGCCGGTCAGAACGACCTGTGCCAGCCATCTGGCAATAGCCGGTCGAACCGGGCCAACATGGCCGGTCCGACTGACCGTGGTCAGGAGGGTTTAGCACTCAGGGGGCAGGTCCAAATGGGAAATCTAGAGGCCAATTCTAGTGGGGATTTGGCCATTGCTCCTTTGATTAGTAAGGATGATTGGAGGGTCCCAATCATTCAATATTTAAGAAATCCTAGTCAAAAGGTTGATCGGAAGGTTCGGTGACAAGCGTTCAAATTTGTTTTGCTTGGCGATGTGTTGTATTGCCGGACTATCGACGGAGTACTTTTTAAATGTTTGGACTCCGATCAAGCTAGAGTTACTGCAGGTGAAGTCCATGAAGGGCTTTGTGGTACTCATCAGTCGGCCCCTAAAATGAGTTGAATGCTCAAAAGGGCGGGTTTTTATTGGCCGACTATGACTGAGGATTGTTTTAAGTATTATA
The DNA here is from genome assembly GCA_019279435.1 of Zizania palustris. Lineage (NCBI taxonomy): Eukaryota > Viridiplantae > Streptophyta > Magnoliopsida > Poales > Poaceae > Zizania > Zizania palustris. The sequence goes on along the minus strand of JAAALK010000290.1, from coordinate 72,222,269 downwards.
GAGGGTGTGAAGCTTGTCAAAAGTTTAGTAATATTCAGCTAGCACCTGCATCGATGCTTAATCCTATTATCAAACCATGGTCATTCCGAGGTTGGAGCTTAGACTTCATCGGCCAAATTCAGCCTCCATCTTCAAAAGGGCATCGGTTCGTGTTGATGGCAACGGATTACTTCACCAAGTGGACCGAGGTCGTGCCGCTCAAGAACATGACTCACAACGAGGTAATTGATTTCATCTTGAAGCACATTATACACAGATTCGGCATTCCCCAAACTCTCACTACATACCAAGGTACTTCGTTTGTTGCTAAAGAAGTGAGGGACTTTGCCTAATACTATGGGATCAAATTGGTAAACTATTCCCCGTATTATGCTAAGGCCAATGGTCATGCCGAGTCTAGTAACAAAACTGTGATTAAACTAATCAAGAAGAAGGTTGAAGAGTTTCCAAACAGGTGGCATGAGGTTCTTTTTGAAGCTTAATGGGCTAGTAGAGTTGCAAAGCACGGTGCCACTAAAGTCAGTCCATATGAGTTGGTATATGGACAAGAAGCCATTCTACCGGTAGAGGTGGATCTTGGCTCACTTAGGTTTCTTAAGCAAGATGGCTTATCGGTCGATGAATATGAGACACTTCTAAAGGATAATTTAGAAGAAATGACCGATAAGAGGTTGAAGGCTCTAGAGGCAATAGAGAAACATAAAAGAAGAGTAGCTAGAGCCTACAACAAGAAGGTCAAAGCAAAATTGTTTCAAATCAACGACATAGTATGGAAGACGATTTTGTCATTAGGCACTAAGAGATCGAAATTTGGTAAATGGTCGCCTAGTTGGGAAGGACCTTTTAAGGTAGTTGAAATCACTTCAGGCAATGCATATGTCTTAGAGTCTTTACAAGGAGAGCGATTTCGAAGGGCATTGAATAGTAGATATTTGAAAAAGTACTTCCCAAGTGTGTGGCAAAACGCTTGAAGTGTCAAAAGGCCGATACTGAGATTATCGCCTGAGGCCCGTCATGCTTTTAGCTCACTAAGTTTGCTAAAAGGCAAGGGGCATGTGTTTATAGCAAAAAATGGCATTAATGGTCAAGCTAGGCAAAATACTGAAAAATTGTATTTTTTTGACCGAAAATATGCCAAACCTGGCAAAGGCCGGCCTGACCGGCTATAGTAGGCCGGTCCAACCGGCCAGGCCCGGTCAGACTAGACCCATGGGCTCGATCAGACCGGCCAGGGATTCAGAATGTGAATCCGAAGTGGATTCGAATTGTGTTTGTCCAAATCTTATCTCAACCGAATTTTGGCCAAATCCTACTATATTTTTAGCTAGGGACCACCAGCCCACCCCCTATAAATACTAGGGGTAAGGCCGATTCAAGATCTCTCTCCAATCTCAAAAATCCAAAGCCCTAGCTTTGAATCACGTTTACTTTTCTTTACTTTCCGCATCTTCGTGGGTTTGCTTGAAAGCCCTCCGTCTACCACGTCTGTAATCACGGTAACCCTTGCTGGTTCGCTTGTGAAACTCTCGTTAATCCTCGTAACAGATTGCTATCCCTTTTATCGGTTTTTATCGCCATATTTGGTAATTCGGCCCCTTGGCTGAATTTTGTTTGATCTTTGGCTGTTTTTGCAATTCAATTGCCTTCCTAAACATCTCTGCAAAGTTTGGAGGTGTTTGAAGATTATTTGCTAGGACTACAGAAGTTTGGCAGATCTGATCTGTTACTTCGGTCCGACCGACATTGAGACTTCGGTCTGACTGGGCCTCGTCACGCCATTGTCGGCAACAGCCGGTCCGACCGAGACCCTCTGCACCACGCTGCGCCGGAATCCGAAGGTTGCGCCCAAAGCCCCTTCGCATTGCACCACGCTGGAGCCTCTGGCTGAAGCCTGCATGCCGAAGCCTACCTCGTCGATCCAACCGAAGGAGCCTCACCGGTCAGACCGCCCAGGGCAACACTTCGCGTCAACCTTTGGGACATCGCCCGAAACCCCTTCGCAGCCCCCCGGTCCGACCAAGGTTGTACCTCCGGTCTGATCGGGCCTGAGGCCGAAGGTGCCCTAGTGTAACGCCCAGATTTAATAAAACCTAGACTTTATTGAAATTCCACATAAAATCAATAAAAACAATACATTCATCACACGACCACATACCATACACCAAGCATTCATGGTTCGTAGACCATATTATTACAAAAGTGTTAAATCAAAGAGAAACTAATAAAATAAATGTCCTAGATGAACGCCTCCTTCCAGTCTCGCCTTGACTGGGTCACTACTCCAGACCTTCATCCTTCTCGTAGTAGATGGCCTCTAGTGGTGTGAGTAGACGGGGGTGAGTGCAATCATACTCAACAAGCCACCGCATGAAAATATAATGTAGAGTAATAACAAGGAAGGTAGTGGCTACTTTTGCGGAAAAGCATATTTTGTAAAGTTTTTAATGAAAGCAGGTTATTAGTACAGAAAATTAAACATGTGTAATGCATCATCTTCTAACTCGAGGGGTACAGTCAGCCCACCCTCGCTCAATAGTCCTTACATGCCATGAACCACACGATCATTCACACAAAAGTAAACTAACTGCGAGAAGTCACACAACCCGCCCTTGACCATGGGCACGGCTATTTGAAAAGGTTATACTCTGATCAGAGGTGTACTACTGTACCCACAAGGCACGCACTCATCCACGCACACCAAAGTGTACGAGATGACCCATACCACGGGAACTCATGCCAAAACCTTTAGCATGGAACACACCAATTCGATAACACCCTCTTATAGGTTTCGTATGGTGCCCCGACGCGTCGGGCCAACACCATACCCTCCCTTGAGCCTCGTCGGTACAAGTCACCTGCAGGTTGCCCCTTGCCCCCTCCACTATGGTGCTTCAAGTTGGTACGATCCATACCTCTAGTTAGGACTTACCCATTAGACTTGTGGTTAGTACGGAAGTGCTTTGCAACAGATCCCGCAGACCAGTCCTTATAGTGCCTTGGGTGTGACCAAACAATGCCCTAGCTTGCACCCGGAACCCACCATACTTATAACATAGCCAACTCCAACAGAATCTAGAGACGAGAATAACGGGGAAATCATATAGTAGAATCCAACTATATACGACTCGTTATCATATAGCAGTTGTGTCGGTACATTGGACACTATCTAATATAATATTGTAAGAGTGAAAAGGAGTTTAGGCTCAACAAGCATGGCTTGGGTTTACACAAAAGGACGGGGATCTAATAAATATAATTTAGGGCTTGATATTTGACTAATGCATTTATATCCTATGAGTTATAGCGATATTTAAATAAAACATGGGCTCAATTATGATCAAAATGGGGGTTGTGACTTTCCTTGATCAGAAAATGGCGATGGTGGAACCTCGGGGTAGAATTCTAGATCCTCGACGGGGTCGTAGTCTTCTCGGTACGTAAAATAAATACGACATTCAATAAACAATCCAACCACCACAAAATATAAACCTACAAATTTGTTGGTTTAAACAAGGGGAATAAAGCCTTAAATATTCTGAAGTCATGTCCTAAATATTAATGATTAATTTTTAAGGTTTTTTCTGAATTATTTAAAGAAATATGGATTTATTCCTAAAGGGGTTTTTATTTTATTATTTGATAAGATTATATTGTGAAAAATAAGCATACTATTTTTATAGCATAATTGTGTAGAGAATAAAAAGACAGATTTAAAAAAATTTGAATGGTGAAATTTGGAGTTAAAATGAGCAAGTTATGAATTTTCAAAGTTTAAACCAATTTCTGGATTTTTATTTAAACTGAAAAACAGTCTCTGGTCCACGGTGAACCAGGTTCACCATGAACCCGTGACTGTGCGCGTGGACCCGATCGACCAGAGCCATTCAATCGAGATCCGAGAGCTGGAGGCGAGGCGGGGGACTTAAGTGGCGATCAACGATCGAGATTAAAAGGGACCGAACCGGTACGCGTGGACGCACGAGATTGATCCCAAGTTTTAAATAACGATCGATGGCTCAGATGAGCCGATACCGGTTCAGCGCGGATCAATGGCTCTGATTAAATCCCGAAGGGATCTAATCAATGTCGTTCGATCAGGATCGTGCAGCTAGGACTTCGTCCGGCACGGCACGCGCTGAAGGGGTAATTACCCCCCCCCCCCCCCTTCGTTCCTGACTCCGGTGGGCTTGGGCGCGGTGGCGATGGCGATGGCGATGGCGAGGGGGCTAGGCCATAGCTCTAGGCAGAAATGGATAGAGGAAGGGGAGGGGATTATGACCGTACTAGAGACAGTGGCGACGGGCGACTGATGATGACCGGCGACAAGAAGGAGCGGCGGAGCTTTTCGGGTCTGACGTCGATGATGAGTTTCGGCAGTGATCTGGCCCAGCGGAGGTAGGTCTGGGGTAGTGGGTGTGGAGATAGTCCTGGCGGTGGTATTGGTGAGGGCAGCAAGAGCTGGAGGCACCGGCGAGGGGCTGCCGGAGTTGAAACAGGGGGCGGCGGAAACTTGGCATCGCAAAGCTACGGGAGAGCATGGCTAGGGCTGAAACGGGGTGGGCGGAGTGCGGTGAGGGCGAGGGGTTTAAATAAGGGCTCGCCGGTGTCGATTTGGTAAGAAAATCGAAGGAAAGCCGAAGCTTTACCTTCCAAATTCCGGCGAGCTTGCCTTACACGCGAGAGCTTGCCATAGAGATGAAACCGCGTCAGATTCCAGGGGAAAGAGGTCGTCAGTGGATGGTAAGTGTGATTCGAGCGCCAATTTTGGCAGGGGGACCGGCGGCGACGAATTTGGAAGGGGCCTCGTCGGTGAATGGAAAGGGGATCCCTTTCCATCGGGGAAGATGACCCTGAAGGTGGCCCCCTCCTATCAGCGGCCGAGCAAGAGGCAGAAGCGCCGACAGGCAGGCAGTGAGAGAGGGACGCAGGTGAGCAGCTGACGGGTGGGTCCAGGCAGATGTAGGCGGGAGAGAGAGGAGGGGAGCGGCGCCGACAACTGGGTCCCACATGGCAGTGAGCGCGGGACTGGATTGGGTCGGGGTGGAGATGGATTCGGGGTTGCGGCCCAATACTTTTTAAAAAGTATTTTCGATTTAAAATAATTCCAGATAATCAATTATTTGTTTAGTGCTTGAATCTTTGTTGCTAAAATTTTGTAAAAATTCCTAAAAATATTTCTTGGCCTCTAGATTCCACCATAAAATTATCAGCTTTAAATTTGAAGTATTTCCTCTTGTTTAGCTTTAATTGGGTTCTTTTAGCCTTTTCTCTAATTAAATAATTCCTTTTCAATTTATAAAATTTATTTCCCTCATTTTTATTTTATTTTTAATTTTGGGGTGTTACACCTAGGGACCCTTCGGGCCAATTTCCGCCGTAACTCCGAATCGGCCTCCGAATTGGCCGATTCTAGGTATTTTGACCATTTTACTTCTGTTTACCTTATTACTAGTACTTTTCGGCCAATTGGATTTAAATATTAATTATTTATCTGATTGCCTGGCTATTCCAAATCCCTTATCACTATTTAGGGTAGTCGGAACGTGGCGTCGGTATCGTCACGGTACTTTTGGACATCGAACCGGCCCAAGTGCGGGGGCGCATTTCTGCGTCAACAATATTTTTAATTATCCAATATATTTTATTCTAAAATTAATTCATATTTTTGTACGACACAATACGTGAAATAATTAGAGTTGTATCTTGATTGTTTTATTATTTATAGTTTGCAACAACACTAAGCTGGATGTATCTTGATTGCTGTACTTGTAATGAGTACTTAAGTGGGGTGAAGTTCTTCCAATGAAACACCCATACAGAAGAATGAAGCTATAGTTTGATGGATCCATAGAGAAAGGAGGACCTCCTAGGTATTTCAGAGGTACAGAGGTATACAACCAGGTAAAGAACATAAATGTTATACTCGGAAAGCGAAAATGATCTTCCACAAGTTGTGATGGAATGTGGAACAATCAATCAATTTTGTGGGAGCTTTAATATTGGAAATATCTCGATGTTCGCCATTCCATCGATACAATGCATGTGGAGAAAAATGTGTGTGACAGTCTCCTTGGAACAATGCTAAATATGCCAGGTAAAACAAAAGATCATGAGAATTCTAGAGCAGATCTTAAGGGGATGGGTTTATGACCAGAGCTACATTCACAACAGACAGATAGAGGAAAGTTTTTGCCTCCATCTTGCATCACCCTTTTTAGGAAGGAGAGGAAGGATTTTTGTGAATTCTTGCATAACATTACAGTTCCATCAGGTTACTCATTGAATATCAACAAACTTGTCAAACTGAAGGAACTTAAGATGGTTGGTAGAATGAAGACTCGTGATTGTCATGTGATGTTGACTGAAATGATTGTTTTCGGAATAAGAAATGTGTTACCGGTGGGGGTAAGAGAGGCAATAATGAGTCTGTGTTTTTTCTTCAATGCAATTGGACATAAAATCGACCCAACAATGCTAGCAGAATGAGATAAAAAACAACACTTGACTCTCTCTCTTCTTGATATGTACTTTCCTCCATAGTTCTTTGATATTATGGTGCATCTTCCCTCACATCTCATGAAAGAAATATTAATTCTTGGGCTTGTTTTCTTGCATTAGATGTACCCGTACAGAGATACATGGGTGTTCTAAAGAAATATGTTAGGAATTATTTTTCACCTGAGGGTTGCATCGCACAATGTTACTCTAGTGAGGAGGGAGTAGAGTGTTCTGTCGAGTACACGGACCTGAATAACCCAATTGGTGTTCCTCACTCTCACCATGAGGGTAGACTAGCAGATCAAGGGATCCTAGTCAAGAAAACAATAACTCTAGATCAAAAAGCATATGACCAAGCTCATTTCCTCGTGTTGCAATAATCGAGCAAAGTGTTGCCATCAAAGGTAGCAATTATGTCTAAACATTTATCCATGTAGCTATTTAGCAAACCATTAAAACATTGAGCAATTTTAGCCACTTGTTGTACCACTAACAGAGAATCACCATACGCATGAACATGTTTAACACCCATGGAACCTAGCAATTCAAGTCCCACCAATAAAACTTCATATTCGGCTTGATTATTGGTGGAAGGAAATTCTAAACGGGCCGAGGTCTCAAAGCGCATACCACTAGGTGATATGAGAATTACTCCAATACCTTTGCCATTTTTGCAAGCCAAACCATCAAAATAAAGTTTGCATGGAGCTACTTCAACTAGAGCAATGTTGCTACCCCAATTGACATCTATGTGATAATGACGATTTGGCCTTTCATAGCTCTTAGAGGTTCATAAGCAAAATCATACTCAATCAAAGCATAAGCCCACTTCTCTATTCTACCACTTAGAATCGGCTTTTGCAACATGTATTTTATGACATCGGTTTGACAAGCAACAATACATGTGCTAGGGAGAAGATAGTGACGTAATTTAGCACATGCATAATAAAGTGATAAACACAAACACTGCACAAACACGTACCTTCTCTCAGCGTCCAGCAAGCGGTGGCTCAAGAATGTGATGATGTACTCTTTTCCCTCTGCTTCCTGAGTTAGCATGGCCCCTATACGCTATCCTCTGTAGCAACGTATAGCCGAAACGGAATTCCAGCTTTTGGTGCTCTTACCACGGGCGATGATGACAATCACTCTTTAATCTTCTCAAAGGCGCTTTGCAGACTTGCCACCCAAATGAACTCGGTCTCATTCTTTAGCCAGAGTATGGGGACAAAAGCAATGATTTTGCCAGACAAGTTAGATATAAAGCGACGCATATAGTTCATCTTGCCTAGCAACTTTTGCACATCTCTCTTGCATGTCGGCGCTTCAAAGTTTCTAATCTTCTCAAGCCTCTTAAGATCAATCTCAATACCTCTTTCATGAATCATGAATCCTAAAAACTTGCCCACCAACACGCTGAAGGCACACTTGAGTGGGGTCATTTTTAATCCATACTGATGCATTCTATCAAAAGAAATTCTCAAATCAGACAAATGGTTGCCCATAGCATCCGATTTGACTACAACATCTTCTATATAGACCTCTAGCATAACTCCTAGAAGGTCATGAAAGATCAGGTTCATAGCACGTTGATAAGTAGTGCCAGCATTCTTTAAACCAAAGGTCATGACAACCCACTCAAACAAGCCGAAAAAACCAGGGAATTGAAAGGTTGTCTTGTAGACATCCTCTTCTGACATAAAAATTTGATTATAACCAGCGTTGCCATCAAGAAAACTTAGTACCTTGTGTCCTGAAGCATCGTTGATGAACATGTCGGCTATCGGCATGGGATACTCGTCCTTTGGAGTGGCCTTGTTCAGATCCTTGAAATCAATACAAACTCATATTTTGCCGCTCCCCTTCTTCTCTATAGGCACAATGTTAGCAACTCATTCAGCATACCTGCATGGCCTAATAAATTCAGCCTTGAGCAATCGTTCTACCTCCTCTTTAACTCTATCACACACGACCGAATTAAAGCGGCGAAGGGGCTATTTATAAGGCCTAAACCCGGATTTGATAGCCAGCCGATGCTCTATGAGCTCACGGCTTAGTCCGGGCATCTCATTATATTCCCAGGCGAAATAATCAACGTATGATCGAAGCAACTTTATTACTTCGGCCTTTTCATCAGCCTATAAATATTTGTTTACAAAAGTCAGCCTTGGAATGCTACCATTGCTTATATCGACCTCTTCTAAAGGATCGACCGACGCGAAACCTTGTCCTAACTTTTCTACCTCGCTAAAATCTTCAATTGCTTCGGCAATACCATCTTTAGAAGACCGATATTGCTCCACCTGAGATTTCAGTCAATCAAGGTTACTCTTACTAGACATGACTACTAGTTTAGAAATAGTCATGCTACACCAGCCGGATTTACAGACACAGGTACAAAATGTCCCCCGGACACACTAACGAAGTCATAATCTGAGAGGTATTTACCTGATAGACACTCTACTTTATCATGGATGGCATCGATAGGCACATCGGTCAATGCTACTTGGGCTGAAGTATCCACTGGTACAACCTCCACATCATCGCCATCCCACTGCATTAGGCATTGGTGCAAAGTAGAAGGAATACAACAATTTGCGTGAATCCAATCACGCCGAAGTACCACACTGTAGTTACCTTGCACATCGACGATGAAGAATGTCGTCGGCAACATTTTGTTGCCTATCGTCAACTCCAGGGAGAGTACGCCTTTTGCTTCTGAGCTCTCGCCATTGAAGACATTGAGAATTAGGTTGGTTTTCTTTAGGTCCTCCTCGCCCCTGCCGAGTTTCTTCAAAAGAGAGTGCGACATTCAATTGACAGTGGCGCCACCATCAACAAGCATCCTGGAGATCAGCTTTCCATCAATGTGCCCCTTGATGTAGAGAGGCTTTAAGTGACGAGTCGTATCCTCGGGCTTCTCGAAAATAGCATCTTGTGGGCCGAGGTTCAACTGAGCGACCTCGGCCTCGTCTCATGGTAGTGCGAACTCGGTGGGAAGCATGACGACGTTGATGTCCATTGCTTAAGGCGCAGGCCCATTGGAGATTGGCGTGTAGTCATCGTCGAGCACGTCGTCATCATCATCGCTCGGAACGAGAGCCAAGTTGTTCACCTCAACCGGCTTGGGCTTCCATATTTTCTTCATGATTGGTCGAGGGTGGATTTCCTCAAAGATGGCGTCTCGCTCATCCTCGGCCTTCTTCTCGCGCATTTCTTGTGATCGCAGACGTTGTAGGCACATTTTCTGTGATCTGGTCATGCTCGGAGGTGCCCAAGTTGGATGTGGCTTAGTATCAGGAGCCACCAACTTGTTCATGTGATTTCTGGCCGAATGGGAATTTCCCGGGTTGGCCTCGTATTCTTTGCACTTGGCAAGAACCTCTCTGTGCACCATGTCGGTCAGACTGGCCTCGTTAGGCTGATCGGGCCGGGCTTCGGTGATGGCCTCGGCCAGACTAGGGGACTTACCTCTATTGACATTCGGTGAGGGGGCCTTCGGGATTGGGACCTCCTGAGACCCTACCTTCACTGTGATAGCTTTGGACTCCCTCTCCCTCGCCTCTTCGCGCCCATCTTCCTTGGCTTCGTACTGCGTGAGTCGATTCGAAGGTACCATGGATAGACTGTGGAAAACGTTCCCCTTCGTCGTGTCCATTTGTCCCTACCAACCATAATACTCTAAAGGAAAACATGGGGCAACATTATACTGTGAAGGGTACTCCGGCGGCGAGGTGCAGTTTGGAGCCCATAGGGACCCCGTCCAGTATGGCGAGGGAATTAGGGGTTCTAGTGGCTTCGCCCACTGAGAGCCAAACCCATTGCCCGGAGAGGGGTTCGGCCAGGTTGAAGGTATTTCAGACCATATCAGCGAAGGGTCCTGCTAAGCCGGGGGTATGTTCGGCCATTGCGGGCCAAGATCTCCCACCTAGGGGTTCGCCCAGAGAGGGGGTGGGTTCGGGCACTGGTGTCCAAACTCACCCAGCGGAGGGTTCAGCCATTGGGGCCAGAACTCATTATGCGGAGAGTTTGGCTATTGGGTTCCAAACTAGCTATGCGGAGGGTTTGGCCATTGGGGTCTGAACTTACAATGCGGAGGGTTCGGCCATTGGGGTCCGAACTCACCATGTGGAGGGTTCGGCCATTGGGGTCCGAACTCACCCTTCGGGGGGTTTGGCTGTTGGGGTCCGAACCCATCCTCCGAAGGGTATGGCTGTCTTGGTCCCTTCGGCTGTCTTGGCATTTTTGGCTGAGGGCCTATTTTCTCAGCTTTCTTCTAGTGTTTATTCAACAGCATCTGGTACGTTACCTTTGACTTCTTGTGAGCCCTGGCCGAAGGGGACGTGTTGATGTTCTTTTTCCACACTCCTACTTCAGTGTTCTTTGGTACGAGTGTGTGTGTGTGATTCTCCAATAACGACTGTTTTCCCCTTATATGACTCGGCATGTTCTGGCTGAATCAGAACCTTCTTCTCGTCGAGGTCGACGGTGTTCACGGGAAAGGGGTCTTTGTCCATCTTCATCTTTGGACTAGAATCTATTTTCAATCGCCCTTCTTCTATGGCCGATTGAACCTGCCGATGGAAAACATTGCTGTCATTAGTACAATGAGAATGTGAATCGTGCCACTTATAGTAGGGGCGCTTCTTTAGTTCGTCGGTGGTCGAGATGACCTAGCCCTTGGGCAACCTGAGAAGCTGGCTCTTTAAGAGGAAATCGAATATTTTATCACATTTAGTCACATCAAACGAGTATTTAACTTCGCTGGGCTGACTCTTAGTGGGAGACGGTCGTAGCTCGGAACAAGTGATAGGCTTTATCTTGGTGTTCCAAGCCCATTCGGGCACATACATGTCAGCAGAATCTTCCTCTTCCTCCGACTCTTCCTCATCGGAGTGCTCCATGATTTGAACTTCAGCTCTAGGCTTATTAAACGTTTTAATGAATTTTTTATCGTTGGCTCGGCCTTCTTGGACCAGAGCCTGCTATAGGACTTGGCTGACTTCTAAAAAGTTTTGGTTATCTGGCGTTTCTTTAATTTCCGACCGCAATCTGTTGAAAGCTAGATCCGCCAAATATATTTCTAAAATATTGAGACTAAAACATCGGTTTCTGGTATCTCTAAAGCATTTGACGTACTCAGAGACACTCTCACTAGATTTATGTTTGACCGATGTCAAGTGTGAAAGCCTAATTTATGTCTCGCCTATATAAAAATAGTCATGGAACTTCTGTTCTAATTAAGCCCATGTTTGGACGGAGTTCAGTGGAAGTGCTGAAAACCAAGAGAAAGTGGTGCCAGATAGTGAATGAGAAAACAGTATAAGTTTTAATGTGTCCGACCCACTAGCTTTTCCACACTGTGCTAAGAATTGGCTGACATGCTCTAGTGTGGTCTTGTTACCCTCACCGTCGAACTTGGTGAATTTAGGGACTCTATAGCTGCAAGGGTAGGGCATGTTATCGAAGTGATCGGGGTACGACTTTTGGTATACCCTAGCCCGATCTTGAGGTGTGAAGCCGGTACACTCTCTAAATAGCGCGCGGATCCGCTCCTCAATGTCATCTTGGCCTGCTGCCTGCGCGCGTCTCATGCGGGGGCATGACACGTGGTGGTATGTCTGTGTGTTGGCCGTGGGGCTCTTCCTTTCATGCTGGCTTAGGGCATATAATGTGCTCGGGTCTATGCAGGTGCGTAGGAGTGTGCGACGCAGGTAGCGTGGGAAAAGCTGGCATAGGTGTAGGTGGAGGTGGCGCATAATAAGCAGGGTTAGCTTGGCCGTAAGTGTAGTGACTTGTCTCGGCAATAAATGTTGAGGCCAAAGACGCGATGGCTTTGCCAGTACTACTGAAAGTTCTGCTATAAATGCGATTTATTGGAGGTACGCTAGCGATTGGAGTTGGAGGAACAACCTCGGTAAAGCCGAACCTTCTAAATGTTGCCTCTACCTGAGAGATAACTGTCGAATCTAGATGGTTGGTTAGTGAAGCGCTAACGGCTTGATCTACGAATGCGGCTATCTTTTGCTCAATCTCTAAAGAAGATAAAGGAGGCGACACTAGAATTACTTGAGTGCGGGTGAGGTCGGGGGTGTTGACGTCGCGCTTGATGAAGCCCGCGTGTGTCTTGACATAACTTCCGAGCATGATATTTTGGAGCTCTTTCATCTTTGCCTCGATCTCTGCTCGACCTTCCTCGGGGATGTCTTCAAGGATGGGCATCATGATGTTGTGGTTGTCGATCTCTGTGCCCCCATGGGATCCATCGACATGGTAGACATAATAGTCATTGTAGAGGTACATGTAGCCAATGTAGATGTACTTGTCATGTTGGCGTAGCCTTCCCTAGCGGAGTCGCCAAAAAGTGTGTTGACACGAAAACGTGCCCCCACACTAGGGTCAGTTCGACGATCCAAAAGTGTGTGGATACTTAGGGATGAGCCTAAGCGTAACATAACACTAACATCGCGTTTCTACTACCCTTAACCGTGGCAAGGGGATGGAGTCGCCAGGTAATAAGATCACACAAAAATAATCCAATTAGCCGAAATATATAGGTAAAATAAACCAATCGGCCGAACGGAGCCTGATTGGCACGACAAAGTCCGGTGCGGAGCACTGGCACGATTCCGACATGAAGCAACTCTGATGCGAAGTAGCTCCAGTGCGCAGGACTTGACCACACCGACAACAACGTGATGAATCCGACACGGACGGACGAAACGAGGACTTGTCGAAGGGTTCTCTGGCGGCCTCCGAAAACAACTTCCTAGCTTTGGAAACCTTCGGCGAAGGGGGCTCCAAAAGTGAAACCTGTAGCAGAACAAAGATCAAGTGCCAATTCGTCCTAGAGACCAAATTACTAAGTGTTGTAGTATACAAAATGGAGGTAGCAATCTGTTACATAGATTAACGGATGGTTCACAAGAGAGCTAACAAGGTGATAGCAATCTGTTACGTAGATTAACGGATGATTCACAGGAGAACCAACAAGTCTTACCACTGTTACGGTGTGGCCGACGAAGGGCTTCCAGCGCAAACCCACAAAGGTGTACTTATTTAATGCGGAAAGTAAAGAAAATAAAGGTATGGTTCAAACTAGGGTTTGAAGAGTTGATCTGTGTTTTGGGATCCTATGAACCGTCCTCACCCCTGTATTTATAGGGCTAGTATTCTTATCTCTAACTCTGATATGATAAGATTCGTCCTAATCAAGATTAGAGATAAAACAACTAGAATATGTATCAGACTCCTTATCCGAAGTCAACCCGGAGTGGGCCTTCGACAGGCCCGCCAAAGTCTGCTCCTTAGGCCAAAGCTTCGGTGAAGCAAGCCGCCGAAGGGGCCTTCGGGCCAAAACCATCTTGTGAAGCAGGCCACTGAAAGGCCCCCGAGGCCTCATGCAGATGGGCCTCCGGCACTTCAGGGCTTCGGCCTATACCAGGACTTGTTTATTTTCGGCCCAAAATTACCAAAATTGATATTTTGACAATTTCGACCATTAGTGCCATTTTTTGCTATCAACACTTTCAATCTACTGTTTCTTCTCTACTTTTTCCCTAGCATTACTTTACTTGCTCTAGCATTACTTTACTCCTAGCAGTAGCCCTTTGTCAATTTGATCAGCAAATTTTTCATATTTTCGCCACGTTATCGTGAATTCTTTGTGGCTTTGATCTAAAAACCTTATGTTTCACCCCTACATAGGTTTTATCGATTATCTTTGGGTAATTAGGTCCCTAGGCCGAATTACCATTAATTCCATATGTTTTGAAGAAGCCAAAGTGTTCATCTACGTCGCCAAGGACCTCCTACATCCACCTGAATCATCATCGTGCATGCCGGTGAGCTAGGGAGTCCTCTTCCCTAACTGTCGGTCCGACCGGCCAAGTCCTGCCAGTCTGACCGAGCTATGCTGGAAATAGCCGGTCCAACCGATGAGGCACCGTCGGTCTAACCACCCGCACTCTGACGGTGCGGCCACCTGCACCCGGTGTGACCCCTCTACATCCGGAGCGACCATTGGAGCGTCATCGGTCCGACCGCCCATGTTCCGCCGGTCCAACCGACCATGCACCGGAGGCTCCCTTCACACCACACACTGGAGACCCTCTGATAGCCCCTTCGCATCACATATCGAAGGTCTCTGGACTCCGAGCCCCTCACACCCCTTCGGTCCGACCGGCAAACCGACGTTAGTTCGACCAACCATGTGCGGAGGCTTCATATCGCCTTCGCACCATGCACCAAAGTTTCCCTTCGTCCACCCCACGTGAGGCCCTCAGTCTGGCCGAAGACCTACACTCGGTCTGATTGGAGACCTACACTCAGTCTGACCGACCAAGGCACCGTAGGCCCCTTTCAGAGCACCCGCTGCATCAGACGCCGAAGGCCCCTTCAGCGAACCCCATCGCACCGCCGGTACGACTGGCGGTGTGCCTTCGGTCTGATCGCTAGTTACTTCGGTCCAACCGGCCTTGTTCTAGCCAGTTTGGTTTTTTACCCACAACTCGGTTAGTCGAATAATTTTATTCTAATATTATTTGATTGCCTGGTGACTCCGTTATTCCCTTTCCACTGTTTAAGGGTCGTCAAAACGTGACATCGACATCGTGTTATGCTTAGGGATTTATCTCTTAGTATCCACATGCTTTTGGATCATCGAACCGACGTCGGTGTGTTTGGCGCTTTGTTGTTAGATTTTAGCATCGCAGCACTCAACCCTGGTACCACCACGCCACCAACAACGGCCAGCCTAACCACCTTCTTGGATGGTCCGATCGACCCATGCCCGATGGCAATGATCAGCCACCAGGACGGTGCGACCGCACCTCCGACAAACGTCAGTCTAACTAGACCCTACCTCCCTACGGTTTTTATATCACCACCTACACTGATGTGTCCATTGCCCACACCTGTTGTACCCCTAGCTACCCCACATGTGTATTGGTCTGGACACGTACTCTGTTATGCTACACCGACTCAAAATTACATGTTTCGCCATGTCGATAATGTTTTGGCACCCCTTATTAGTCCTTCATGATCGGTCTATTTTCATGCACCAGCAGCAGATGTTGATACGCATTATACGCCGATTAAGGATAACAATCCCACTACCAGTCCTCATGGCCAGTGGGACAACCCTGCTCATATTGTAGTTGTGCCCTCTCCCTTTAGGCAGATAGCACAACAAGATAGCAATACAAGGCCTAAAATTTTGAGGAAGAAAGTGTAAACCACGCTCAGGAAGTATTTAGAAGTTGAGTCAAAGGATCAGATTAATCAAAAGTCGTATCCTATATATTTTGAGTATTGCAAGCTTCTCGATGGTTTCGAAATGCCGGAATTCACAAAATTCAACCGCAATAATGCTGAGACCACAAGCGACCATATAGCACGATTCTTAGTCCAGTGTGGTGAGGCAAGTAGTTACAATGAGCATAAGTTTAGTTTTTTCTCTTTATCTTGATGCGCAACTTCTTATGAATGGTTTGTGTCTTTGCCCACTCATTCTATTTTTACTTGGGAAGATTTAGTCCAAAAATTTCGCATGCAGTTCTTTCCTAGTGAAATAGAGTGTCAGTTAGATACTTTGAGATTGGTTAAACAACATACCAGTGAGACCATTGACTCCTACATTTAGAAGTTCCTAAAAACCAAAAGTCGATACTCTAACTTGACTATTAGCGATAAAGATTTAGCTGATCTTGCACTTGATGGTTTGCTTGTCCACATTAGAGGAGTTATGCATGGTCAGACTTTCATGGATATTGGTTAGGTGTTACGAAGCGCTTTGGCTATTGAAAGCCGATTCATGGACAAGGGCAAATCCAAGAACGACCTAGAAGGGAATGCCGGTGAGCGATCATCTGGCAAAATTAAGAAATTTGATGTCGATACAGCCGAATGGACTCGGACTGATGAGTAAGATCCATTCGTATGCTTTAGCTTGAGGCCAACACCTCGAAAGAGTTTAGGAGGTAAGTATACCTTTGATCTAACCAAGTGTGATAAGATATTAGACTTTCTTTTGGAGAAGGGACATATCAAGGTGCGTGAAGGCCAAGTCATCCTATCGGGGGAGGACCTAGGAGGCCATACGTACTATAAGTGGCATGACTCATACTCATACTATTAGTAAGTGTTATGTTTTCCGCCAACAAATTCAATCGGCCATCAATGAAGGATGATTGAAGTTTGAAAGTGATCCTTCTCTCCTTAGTATTGATTGCAACACCAAGTGCTGATTCGGCTCAATCAAGCCGAATCAACTAAAGGAAAGAATATTGTAGTTGGAGATCCTCGGTCTGATACACATAATTCTATGGACAAAGAGAAGCCGCTTGGCAACAAGACATCTGAGCGATCGAGAGTTACTTTTGATACTCTCTTGAAAAAGTATGAGATTATGGCTGAGCAAAGAGCAACTGGTCGGCCTAACAAAGCAAGACGAGATCCATTCCATAGAGAAGGATTTGGTCATAGTCCTAAGTAATTGGGGCCTTCAAGGACATTCTACTTATATGGTTGTCCAATGATGCCGTGGGGGACATGCCCAATGCCCCAGTATGGTTGTGCTTTTCAATGCTTTGCCCCATGGATGCTGGTCTCACCACCCCAAATGCCACTCCACTAAGAACCAGCAAAGATGGAGATATCGGCAAAGAGGCAAGGATATGGTCATGCTCAAAAGAGTTGGCCTAGGTCTTCGAAGATGAAGGGAAGGGACCGAGGATGTAAAACCAATGAAACAACCATCGTTAATAAAACAAGTAATTACAATGACCCAACCCTCGAAGAAGTCCTCCTGAAGCAAGACGGAGGCAACGACGAGAAGACCACTGAAGGTATAGTTGTCGGTCCGACCGCCGCCTTGGGGCCGGTCCGACCGACCATAGTGCACCGGTCTGACCAGCCTACTATAGTCGGTCCAACCATATGTTTTCAGATTCCCGACAATAGCCGGTCTAACCGGCCCAACATGGCCGGTCCAACTGACAATGTATAGGAAGATGATCAAGATAGGCACAAAGTTATCAAGGCTGATTCCAGTATTTCCCATTCGGCTGAAAGTTCCAAGAGAAAGTTTGGGGCCTCGAGTTCGAAGCCGCTACCTTCGTGGGCACCTCTGGGAATGACTAAGTCTCAAAAGAGACGCCTACAACGTCTTCGTGCCAAACACCTTAAAGAGAAGAAGGTCGAAGAGTTCGAGGGTAACATACTCAATGAGTCCAAATCCTTAGCAAAGACGCGACAGGTGTGGCAACCGAAGTTGATTGAAGAGCCAGCTTTTAGTCTCATTGAGTAAAGAGTAGATCCCACAAGGGACTGGAGGGCAAAACTAGTAAGAGTACTAAAGGCCGAATTGATAGAGAAATTCGGCATTTAGTCCCCTAGTTCGTGAATTTATATTAAGTTATACAAATCATCCTCAAGATTTCAAATCTTCTAACTCGTGAGATGGACGATTTGGTTGATGAACAAACGACGAGTATTTCTTAAGGGCGTAGTAATGCACTTGAGAAATCATATGGCCGATGGTAGTGATCGTCATTAGCAAATTATGCTTTTGGCTCACTAGTTTTCCAAAAAGGCAAGGGCATGCGTTAATACCCAAGTTTGTCACTAAAATGGTTAAATGACAAAAAAGCCAAAAATGGGTGTCACCTCAGCAAAGGGCTGATCCAATTACCAGTGTGAGGCCGGTCAGACCGTATAAGGACCCTCGGTCCGACCGGCCATAGTTGTCCAGTCTGACCAGCCAAGTAGGTCTGCTCTGACCGGCGCACGGGCCCTGTCCGACCGACAGAGGCCGAGTTCGAACCCTAAACGAGAGATTTCGGGGTATTTTATCTCTAAACCTATTCTAACAACCCAAGATCATATCCAAATCAATTTTTAATCATCTCAAGACGTGGATAACCCCCAAAAGCCACAAGACCAACCCCTATATAAAGGCCCAAGGCCGATTCAAGCCAAGGCCCCCCGATGGCACTACATTGAATCGTTCTTTTCGCTTTCAATCTACTATTTCTTCTCTACTTTTGCCCTAGCATTATTTTCCTTGCTCTAGCATTACTTTACTCCTAGCAGTAGCCCTTTGTCATTTTGATCAGCAAATTTTCCATATTTTCGCCACATTACCGTGAGTTCTTTGTGGGTTTGATCCAAAAACCTTCCGTTTCACCCCTGCATGGGTTTTATCGATTATCTTTGGGAAATTCGGTCCCTAGGCTGAATTACCATTAATTTCATCTATTTTGCAGAAGCCAAAGTGTTCATTTACGTCGTCAAGGACCTCCTATATCGACCTGAATCATCATCGTGTGTGTCGGCGAGCTAGGGCGTCCTCTGCCCTAACTGTCGATCCGACCGGCCAAGTCCTACCGGTCTGACCGAGTTGTGGCGGCAACGGTCGGTCCAACTGACAAGGCACCATTGGTCTGACTGCCCGCACTCCGACAGTACGGCCACCTGCACCTGATGCAACCCCTCTGCGTCTAGTGCGACCATTCGGGCGTCGTCGGTCCGACCGCCCATGCTCCGCTGGTCCAACCGACCATGCACTGGAGCCTCCCTTCGCACCGCGCGCCGGAGACCCTCTGATCGCCCCTTCGCATCACACATCGAAGGCCTCCGGACTCCAAGCCCCTCGCACCCCTTCGGTCCGACCGGCAACCCAAAGCCGGTCCGACTGACCGACCATGAGCGGAGGCGTCGCATCGCCTTCGCACCATGCACCGAAGTTTCCCTTTGGCCACCCCCTCACGAGGCCCTCGGTCTAACCGACCAAGGCACCGTAGGCCCCTTTTGGAGCACCCCCCGCATCAGACGCCGAAGGCCCCTTCGGTGAACCCCTTCGCATCGCCGGTTTGACCGGTGGTGTGCCTTCGGTCTGACCGGCCCGCCTTGGCCGGTCTGACCGCCAGTTACTTCGGTCCAACCGGCCGTGTTCTGGCCGGTTTGGTATTTTACCCACAACTCCGATAGTCAAATAGTTTTATTCTAATATTATTTGATTGCCTGGCGACTCCGTTATTCCCTTACCACTGTTTACGGGTCGTCGGAATGCGGCGTCAGTGTCATGTTACGCTTAGGGATTTATCTCTCAGTATCCACACGCTTTTGGATTGTCAAACTGGCATCAGTGTGTTTGGCGCTTTGTCGTCAGATTTTAGCGACAACAATAGTGTTCAACGAAATGATCTGCATCGATATGCCAGACCAAAAATCTCTATGACCACATGGAGATCAAGTAGGACTAGTGCGAGGAAGTTATCTACCAGTTCTACTCTAGACACTTTCAGACCATGGATAATGATGAGTCATCTTTCAACTAGCGACTAGAGGGAGTTGAGTATGAGCTGCTATCATGGGCCTAGACGCAAATGACCTCACAACATATCGTTTGTACATCGAGCCCATGCTTGGAGCTGATGTAGTGACATTTTTGCATGAGCCATGTTTCGTGTTTGGAGGAAAGATAGAGGGTATCTCCCTTGTATTCTCCATTTTGAACAATCTATTCCAAAATACCCTAATTCCTAAGCTTAGTGATAGGACATCAGTGATGTGCAATGCTCGCAATTTGCTGGTGGTCATGAGGGAGGACCGTGGTACGTTCAATGTTTCTTGTTTCCTTTGGAGCAAGATCTATACCACCTCAGTCTCTCCCACCAAAATTTGTGTGTGCGCTCCATACATTCAGCTCATGATCGATAGAGCCACCAGGAAGAAGATGGTCCACAAGGTTGTGCACCATGGGTACACACCTCAGGCACCACCTTCTAGAGAGTCTCCTCATTAGTCCTCCTCATCAGCTCTATCTCCTTCCAGGCCTCAGCATGCTCCTCGTAGATTAGCACCACATCCTAGCTCCTTTATCACCCATCAAGAAGATTTTATTGGCCATATTTGATATGTGTTGAAACAACAGTTGTCAACAAGTCAAGGAGTATGAAAGGCAGAGCAAAGTGATCAACTAGCTACTTCAACTATCAAGCGAGCCTCCCAGGGAGCCTGTGTTTGATTCTGAAGAGGAGAATAACTTCACCGTCTACACCAACCCCTATTCCTATTACTTCAGATCTAGAGCAAGGTTGTCCTAGCAGCATCAGCAGCAACCTCCTAGTAGTTCCCCCTCGCAATTAGACAAAGCTAAGGGTGATGACTCCAAGTGAGTCATTTGTTGTATTGTCTACTTTTTGTATCCTTGATGCAAAGGGAGAGAATTGCCAAGAAGTCATCACAAGTCAAATTGCTTAGTTTTTGGATTTCTCATCTTTTGATTCTAACTTTGTATTTTGTGTCATGGACAATGTGATGTAATAGTGTTTACCCTTATGTGTTGGCACGGATAGTTGGTATGTAATGTAAAGGTTTTATGTTTATGGTTAATTATGTCAATTTTGATTTCATGTCCTAAATGTTTTATGTCGTGTTTACTATTTTTGTATATGATGCATAAATTTAGGTGGAGCTTTAGTTCGTATTTTCATCTTAATAGCAATTTATTTTCATTACGTGGATCATATTGTCATAAACCACCAAAAGGAGGAGATTGAACGTGCATCTTGATGCATCTAGGCCCCTAATTAGTTTTGGTGTTTCAATGATAATACTGATCAAATGCTACTAATGTGATTGCTAAGATGATTGCATGAATTAAGAAATAAAGTGGTATTGCAACTCTTTTGATTGTGATGAAATGAGTTATTTCTTTTACTTAGGCTCAAGTAGGGCTTATTGCTAATTTTTTACATTTTCTTGAGTCTAAGTAAGTCATACTATCAAGAGGGATGATCGGACTATCTGAAACACTCATTGTGTTTCAATTTTATTTAGTCCGAATTACTTGGTTAAGCCTAGACTGTCTGGATGAACAATACATGATTTTTTACCTTAACTGACAGATTTGGTGGAGGAGTATAAATACCCTTCCACTCCATAATAAGGTGGGCATGATTTTGCAACCCTAGACCTCCTACCATTCTTCCTTATGCGTTCTCTTAGATCTTGAGGTAAGAAGAGTGTTCTCCCACACAATCTCTACGTGTTTTTGTTGGATCAATCTCTTGAGAGTTGTGTGGGCTCTTAGGGATCATGATCTCCTAGATAACTATGTGTCGATCCGAGAGTATCCAAGGATTGTGGGTGGCCAGACAAGTTTGTACAAGGCCTCACCTCGGCTTCAAAGAGGTAACTGAGTAGAAACCAAGACTTACGATGGTAATGGCTTGGTGAGGATTAGGATTTAAAGAGACCTGGCTCTTAGTGGTTTTCTCAACGGAGACGTAGGATCGGAGGATCCGAACTTCTGAAAAAAGCCTATTATGTCCATTATTGTTCTTGCTAGTTATAATTTTTGTTCATCTATTATTTTCTAGCAAGCTTATGTCTCGTTGAATTCATGGAGTAGCATATCCTCCACGTTAATTATATTTTCAAAACTATTGTGCCTAGACCATCCGATTTTACCCAGATAGTCCAACCCTCATATAGTTTTATTTTATTTCGGCTCTCGGAGTATTCAACTAGAGTCCAGATAGTCTGGGTCCTAGAGGTTTAAATTAATATTTTGTTGTTGAGAATTTTCTAATTGCCTATTCACCACCTTTAGGAAACTTTCACGTGCCTAGCCACGCCCCACCGCATCATGCCTCACCGTGTCGGCCCGACCGTTCTCGGATGCACCCCACCACGCCTGGTCATGCCCCGTCGCGTCGTGCCATGCCACGCCTAGTTGTGCCTTTTTTATTTTCAGTTTTTTGTTTGCCGAGTACCAAACTTCGGACACTCGATAAACCATTTGTCACACCACCGTTACACAATTGTTTTCGTTGAATGTCAAATTTAACACTCAACGAAGTGTTCATCTAGTGCACGATGAAAAATACCCCGCGAACCCCTATTTGCCAACAGCAGGAGGATTGCCGAATATTATTCGTCGAGTACAATACTTGGCGGACAATTCGCCGAGTGCATTGTAGCCTTCATGAGTACCTATGGCACTTAGCAAAATCTTGTTTTCCCGTAGTGTATATTTATATAACTATTCATATAATAGTCATTGTTATAGGTATTATAGTTTTGTTTTGTACTGCTCATCAGAGTGAATACAGGAGTTATTTTTTTCCCTAGGGTTTGGTGGCAGATGGATGAGAGAGGGGGGAGAGAGCCGAGAGCGGTGTAGATCGATATGTAGTCAATTAAGCACAAGTTGTGCGCAACACCGGGTGAGTGAGAGGGAGATACAGTGTCTGCATATGCGTATGCTCGGCTGTCGTCTACGAGCTCGCTCTCTAGCTACTATACATGCATGCGTCTGTGAGTATGTCCATGTAATAGATGAATGCGTATATGTATACGTACGTACGCAGTAGCTCTCCCACCTACCTCGATCTTAAACGGTTTCAATTAATACCCGCAGCCTGCCGCTCATCAGCTAGCTGCTATCTAGCTTGGTGTACATGAAGGCGAGAGCTCGATCAGCTGATTCCTTCTCCATATGCATGCACGCATGCTGCTTCCTTTCCACGGCACATGCATATGTACAGCGTACATATACGTAATGTGCCGTGCCGTGCCGTGTTTCTAGATACGCCATGTTTTCACTTAATCATGCATACATATATAAATACATTCAAAAAAATATAGACACATATATATACACATATAAAGATGCTTATATATAGATATACACACACGTATTGATAATATATATGACAATTTGTAAAATTAACTAATTGAGGTGACAAGCATCCGAACGAAATTTCGGCAATATAAACTCGTTGTTCTCCAATTGCACACTTGACAATGATGCAATGGAGAACAATAGGGTTATGACACCAAAATCTTGTTTGGACTCATGGCTCGTCATAAATACCACACTCTATCGTCCACTATGAGGCTATTCAAAAAAAGAACGATTTCGGACCTGCACATTCCACATGCATGGCACATGTGTGAGCCATGTCGGTCCGAAATGGGTGACACATAGGTTCCGCTACACTACCGATGTTTTTGTGCACTAGAACAATATGATGTCAAAGCATATTAGCATATTAATAGGAATTTCGAAACTCAAATCTTGATTGAAACCATAATATTATTCAGATTTAAGCAAGCATATATACAACAGATTAGCATAGAATCAAATCAAAGCGTATGGACCAAGTGTTTGTCTCAAATCATTTCCCAGTTTCCACCACCAATATTGCATATACATTTCCTTAAATAACTTTATTATGTAGAGCGAGTATTTGAAACCAAAAATCAATAAAAACTAGTAGAAGCGTAGTAATTTCAAGCCGCATGGATTGAAGAGGGCGTACCGGGATCATGGGGATCACTGAAAGAGTTAGATATGAGGAATTTGTGCGTCGACGATTCGTCCTCACCTCGTGAAAGATGGCGTCAGAGCTGAGGGCGGTATCCCCGACACGTGTGGCGTTGGGCTGGCGCTGATGCGCGGTACTAGATAAGCCTCTACTACTGCTAGTCAACGACAATGCTACTCTCTCTCCGATCACCGGCGGCGGCGGCAAAGTTAGTGGCGGTGCGGCTCCGGATGTAGTGAGAGCCATTAGGGTCGGCGTGATCGGAGGGCAGTGATGGAGGCACGGAGGTGGATATAGGGGCAACGACTACGGCATTGGAGGCATGGAGGTGGTGGCGGCGGCTTGAATCGATTTGGGGAAAAAGGTAGGGCACGCGCGGTGGATAGCTAGGGCATGGGGGCCGATAAACTTACCTTCCGTCGGATCACCCCAATGCCGATGGAAGTTAAGGAAAAAAGGTAGGGCGTCGTGGGTGATAGCTAGGGTGTAGGGGGCTGAAAAACTTAAGTTCTATCGACCCACCCTTAGTCAATTTAACGGATGTTAATGATTTATTTCATCCACTCAACCTAGTCGCCGAAAGCTATTTTTCTTTTATCAGCTTTAGAAAAAACCAACGAAAATTGATTAAGCCATCGAAAGGCTTCGATTTTACTATAGTGTGAAACCACGCATGACAGGTAAGATTATGAAAGGCTTCGATTTTACTATAGTGTGAAACCACGCATGACAGGTAAGATTATGCCTCATCACAGCTAATTTGCAACGACAATAAAGTATAATCAAAGTGATTTCTTTGTCAGACTACAGTTATTAGTCGTCAGTTATATATATATACATGTTTCTTAATTATTAGTTCTTACCTACACGGAAGAGTTAAAGATTGAGTGTGTCGTTGTACCGATACCGTTATAATTTCATATAATAACGACAAGTTCGAACAGTACCAGCGAATAGATGCTAAACAGTGTGTATATATATACATATACATATATGTATATATGTTTACATATATGTATGTATATACATGTACATATACATATACATATACATGCATATACATATATATATATATGTATATTCTTATCTAATTATATTATCGCTACAAATTAAGAAGGTCTGGAGATCACAAGCAGCTGGTGTCTTCAATTCCGTGCTTGCATGCATACATGGTTCAGTTTGCTGACATTTATGCAGGGCCGCATAGTTTGAACGGTTATTAATATATATCTCCAAATCCCAATGCATACATGCATTATGCATTCAAACTAGCTTGTGAATGGGATCATCTCATCTGTTTTGGTCTGTAGCATCCATCGATCCATGCATGCATCCAGGCAGTCATAATCGTCGTCCATATTACGTGCCATCCTTTTTTGATTTTTTATTACATGCCATCCTTGCATATACATATCACGTGTCCTTGTGCAATTAATGTGTGTATATATATATATATTTGTACACAGTAATTCAAATTGAGAATGTATATATACATGGGAGAAAAGGCGAACATAACAGTGACATGAAACTCCGATAGTGTTCTAGGTATTAGCTCCCGCACGCAACGTCGCCCTGTACCAGCCTCGGTCTACATTCGGATGTTCATGCACATCAGACACAACTTACAATTGAAGAACCCTCTCATATCCTAAAACACTAGTGGACCATCCCATCCACATTCGCCCTTCAACCAAATAGCTGACTGGATGGGATGGCCCTATCCCATCCAGGGATATCTAGCAAACCAAACGCACTCTAGGAGGATGACTATTCTCTTATAAGCTGCTTGTACTATTCTTTCGTGGATGAGGTGACACTAAAGTTGCTGATAATACAGTTCATCGGTCCAACTGAGCCTGTGAGTTGTGTTATCAGCAACTTTAAACGCACCTCACCCATGGATAGAGGCTACAAGCAGCTTATAAGAGAGAGTAGTCATTCTCATACCAGACCGGTCTTTTTGGATGTGAGGGGGCTCTCCATTGGTAAGTTGTGTCAGATATGCATGAACATCCGAACGTGGGCCGAAGTAGGTATGAGCTGGCGTTGCATGAGAGCTAAGGTCTAGGACGCTAACAATTGATATTAGAGCCGACAGTTGCCATGACTACATAGGGGCTTCCTAGAGAGATGGGGTGTTAGGTTAGGTTATTGGGTCGTTGGACTGGCTCTTGAGCTGGTGAGTTACGTTGCTAGTAATTTTAATCTCACCTCACCTGTGGAAGAGGGCTACGAGCAGTTTATAAGGTCAACTTTTTACTGACTAGTCTTTTGGGATATGAAAGAACTTTTTGCTTATAAGCTGTGTTAGATGTACATGAATGCCTAAACATAAACTAAGACCAATATATAACGGCGTTGCGTTAGAATTAAGCCTGTATCGCTAACAAACTCCTACTCATCGAGATCATATCGTCGACCATTTGCATTGGTCCACTATATATTAATGTCTCCCATGCCAATGGATTAATTCCTTGCACACACTACGTGTAATTACTATAGCAGCTATTGGATTCATGATGAAGTGATATATATATATATATATGCAGCTTTGTAGCTAGCCTCTACTGGTAGCTAGAGATTGAGAGAGGTGTCACTGCACGCACTTAATGCTGAGCTCGTGGCAACATGTTAGGCGAGCATGGCACGATGTTGATTTGTCGTTCAATACATGTTTGATAAATTTCGGCTTCAAGATTTATATTAGATGTATAGTTTGTGTGATAAAATATAGTGGTTTAAAATTTTAGTTTTAGTTTTAAATAAGAATATACTCAATATAATATGCCCAGCACTTTTTAAATTTAGATTTCATCAATTTAAAAATAGATCTATACCTCTATATAAGCCTAGATGTCATTGCAGCAATTAATTAATATCTAGCTATCCTAGTTGCTCTGATATGACAATATTTTTTTTTGATATTAATGATCTCAGATCACATGTAGACAGCGGCGGAGCCAGCAGGTAGGGTCCATCAGGCTGGAGCCTACCTCCAATTTTGCCAAAAAATTAGATATATGTATACATGTATATATATATATATATACATGTATATGTATATATATATGTATACATGTATATATATATATATATGTATACATGTATACATATATATCTATATGTATGTATGTATGTATATATGTTTATATATATATATATATGCATGTATGTATGTATGTATATGTATATATGTATGTATGTATGTATATGTATATATATATGTATAAGAATATATGTATGTATATATATATGTGTGTGTATACCATTTTATAGCGGGATAGATAAGTAGCTATGACAATATTGATTATTTATAGAGAAGATAATCAGAGACAATAACTAATTGTAGAGAAAGAAAACTAGCCTAAGGTGGTACACATAGTTACCATGGAGATCAAATCCACATAAAAAAAATTTACGGCACCTTTATAACAAATCATAGAAGAGTATATCATAGACTACCATGTTTTTTTAAGAGAACTTATTTAAAAAGACTAAAAATATAATAGAATTATATAAACACATACTACATTTTCAGCGGTATGTAGTGGCGTAGTACAATTCGTTGGCTCTTGGGAAGATATGAGAGAAGAGGAATAGAGTTTGTTAGTTAGAAAAATATGTTATTGGATTAACTATTAAATTTTGGGGCTAGATTTTAACCCAATTAAAACACGCACATACATACTCAAAAATTTGCAAGAAATTGCTCTTATAGCCCCTAAGTACACACGTACAGGATGAGTTAGTCCATACTGATCAAATTCGATAAAATATAGGTTAGCAGATCCACTTGATGTCTTGGCCCATCTTCTATCCTCATTCATCAACTTAGAACTGGTATCAAGCGACACTATGATGAGCGACTAGTGCGAGAAACTAGATGGGTGGATAAGTGAGCACGGACTGCCACGTTAGCTCGCTATGCCCGATTAACTTTGTTGCTCCATCTCTATATTCTCTGTCTCTGCACAACATAAGGACTAGCTGCTTACAACGAACATAATAAGTTGTTGTTTGTCATACCGACTTGTCGTTCCCGTTGACTCATATCTTATTGGTGTATCTTACTATCAAATTAAATCATATGTTTGTATTTGATTATGTATATATTATATTTAACATATGTTAATATATATAACTTAATTACACTTAGATTTGATTTAGCCCACCCTCTATATTTTTTCTGGATTCGCCACTGCATGTAGAAACAGTCCAAGGTGCAGCTCGATCGATCACACGCGGACTCGAGGTGAAACATAAACAAACAAGCGCGTAAGTATATATATACATACCATGCGCATGCTGGCCGGGCTCCTCTTGTTCACAATCTCTGAACATTTCAGTGTGCATGCAATTGGTCGATCATGGACGACATGTATATATGCAGGCTTCAAGTTGTTGTCTGACACATACTGTTAAGTACTGTGTACATGCATGCATTCATGCATGAGGATGGCCATTAGAAATGTATAAACATCGGGAACGGGAAGCATGTAAATAAAAATAGGTCATCGTGCTCAGAGTTAGCTAGCAGATTTATTTACGTCAAGAACAAGAAAAAAATTGGCTGGATATAGCAGGTGGATGATCGAGCAACGCATGCATGTGAGTTCATGATCGAGTTGCAGACAGAAGTAAGAACAACATGGTTGGTAGCTAGCCTGTGTATGCATACGCATGTTGCATTGATCGTATATACCATGCAAAAAGTTCATAGAGCAAATTAATTCAGATCGATCTTAATTGCTACCGACAAATGATCGTTGTAATTATTTATATTGATTGAAGAAGTTACCTTACAACTTGTGTACGTACGGCTAGCTGCACCCATCTTAGCTTTTGTAACATCTCCTATCTCCTGTCCTTTTATATTTCGTTTTTGACTTCATTCTCAACCTATTTCAAAATATAAGTCGTTTCACAATTCTCATGTATTTTCCATCATTTCTTCTATAATATGTTCCTTTGTCAAATAAATAGTACCTCACTCACAAGTAAAAGAGTGATTTTTTTGGTTGTTGTAAAGGTACCAACAAGAGGTATCATAATTATTAATTTTGATTTATTTTTTAGTAAATAAGACACCGGTAGATACCAAAATTACCACTAAATTATGATATATCTTAATACTCCTTAATAATGGTAAATTTTTTCTAAATAAAATATCATTTCCACGGACATACAGTAAAGGACAATAAAAATTATGAGTTCATTTCTTAATTCTGTTATACAAATTTAAAATAACTTATATAAGAAATCCTATATCATTTAAACGGTCATTGCTAATGACTTAATTAATATCACGCAAGTACATATGCTAGTGATGGCACCCTTAATTTGAAGCTAGCTAGACAGAGAGTTAGTTCAAGCTAATTTTGTCAAAACGAATTAGGCAGTCCTGGAAACGAGACGTACGGCAATGATCAAGGAGTTTCGGGCAGCGGATTTGGCAGTCCTCCAGCGCGCCAATAACTTCGTATACGCCTTCGACTTCTTTAAACTCCTCTGATCGATTCACCGCATCTTGAGGGTCCATGGCAGCCGTCCGAGTGGATCTCTAAGGATGGACTGGTCAAAGATTAAAAAGACACCTTGCCTTGCGATAGCAAACTACTCACCGGCAATGACGGCTAAGGTTGCGAGGTGCCAGCAAACTTGGGCTCAAGCAGGGGCTTAAGGCCATGTTTGGAACCTCTAGAGATAATTGTTAGCTGCTAAAATTAGCTATAGAGGTTCCAAACAGGGCAGCTAATACCTCAGCTAATTATTAGCCAACCCCCCAAATAACAATAATCCCATTAGCTGGTCCAACCCAGCTAATCCCAGCTAATTGTTGGCTATTGTCCATTCTACCCTTGCCCTCTCTCCTCCCTCCCTCTCCTCCACGTTACAGAAAGCACTTCTCACATTCGATCCATCGCACGCCGCCCTCCCGTCTATCCCAGTCACGTCGCCGCCCTCCACAACCGGCTAGCGCACGGACGTCCACCACCGAATCGCACTGCCGCCCTGCTTCTAATCGCGTCGCCCTGCTTCAAATCACGTCGCCGCCGCCTGGTTCAAATCGCGCTGCCACCCAGCTTCAACTCGTAGCACCTGGCAATGGATTTCTTCGGGGATGAGGAGGAGTTCAACATGAATGTACTGGCTATCATTCAAAGAAAATCATGAACTTGTTCCAAGGGCACTATGGTCAATTAGCTCTAGCAACCAAAGAATTAGCTAGGGGTTCCAAACAGCCTCCAGCTAATAATTAGTTGGCCCAATCCAGCTAATAGATTATTAGCTAGCTAACAATTAGCTCTAGAGGTTCCAAACATGGCCTAAGGAAAAGATGAAGATTAATGGCTTGAAGCGCGTGGAAGGATAAAGCATCTTCAGTCGGACAATTTATAAAAGCTTCCGCGCGATAGTTCAACTCCCTGATTTGCCGCGATTTCCTTGGGATGCGTCTTGAAGCAATCTCCGTCGATACTCATGCCGGTCAACATATTTTTAACCTTACCATTTAACCGATGAATGCAGTTTCAACAGCAGATATAAGGCACAAATCGATGCTTATAGTTTATCAAATTAAACTTGTAGCCGAAAGGTGGTCTTGAGAACTGCACGAATCACGCTGGTCTATAGGCACTCCATTCGCCGAACTGCTCCAACTAACACTTTTTCGCCAAAAAACCACTTGATGGGGTTGCTAGTCCCTATATTGGAGTCGGTTTCATCGCGACACCAATACACTAAAGGTACAGATGCAGACTTTAAACACTTTTGATATTGGAGCTTATTTTATTCAAAGAATTAAACTCTAGTCTTGAGGGCTGCACTCGACAGGTGCACCTGAGCGGTGCACTAGGCGGGTAAAATTCATCAAGACTAAAGTTGTGAAGCCCTTTCTGACTGCTCAACTTCATCTGCGCGCCGCGAAAGGCTCAGGAGCTTCTATTGAGAATATGATCTCAGGGTACTTCCGGGAAGGTTTTCAACTGAAAAGTCAATGGTCAAATGTCCTCCATACAGTCAATGGTCGAGGACTAGGGGACCCTGAGTCCAGCACTCGGGAAGGGGCCCTCCTGACCACCTCAGTTCCAACTGTCATCACAATGAGGCTGACCATCATTAAGGCTCCATAGACCACATTTATTAGCATCATAATCTATAAACCATTGCCCATGAACTATTTGTTAATCTCTTAATTGGTCATTAATAGCGCGTTTTAACCACCGTTTGTAACCCCGATCCCTCCCATGTAAAGGAGTCGGAGGGAGCTAGCAAAAGGCATGTGGAGACATGCATGCTCACGTTCTGTTAGAACATTTTTCATACACTCTTGAGTACGCTAAAGGTCATTTCATATCTTAAGATCATACTACACACATAGAAGTAGGGTTATTATCCTCCAGAAAACCCGAACCTATATAAATCTCTCTTTGTCTCTTAGCCAGAGATAACCATTGAATCGTCCACAATACCCCTAATACATAAACAAATACATACCACGGATATCTCCGTGGTACATTGTCACTCAAACAAGCAACGCCAATTTCATTTTTAAATTTAAAAGCTATTAATTTTTCAATACGTGAAATAAATAGACCGTCGTGTAGAAAGTTTCGAAATGACCAAATAGATAAGGTCCTATACGTGAAAGATCAAATCAATTTTTGATTATTGATTGAAATTAATCTGAAAATAAAATGCAAATATGCAAAATATAAGTTATGTTTAAAGTACATTTAATAATAAAATAAATTATAACAAAATACATTATATTTCAAAAAAAAATGAATAAGATGAATGATTGAATAATGCTGAATAATGTTGAGATAAAAGTCAATGCGTTATTTAAAAATAACGGAGGGAGTATACTGTGATCGATCACTTGCCATGTTGTGCACAGGTGTACGTGCATGCATCGCCACGTACGTTTGATAATTTTCAGAAACCTCGATGGCATCACGTATGGTTACATGTTCCTGCCTAATACGTCTTCGATCTTGCATGTGTTATACACGCAAATGTCAACTGCTGGTTGCACATGTTGTCAAATGTTAACTGGCGGCCGGCCTGCAGCTTATAATTCATCGTTAACTAAGAAATCTTAGGGAAAAAACGTGAACTTAATTACATGTGCGTGCATGCGTACACGCAACGCATAAAGATATACGTATATATAGGCACGATCAAGAGAGAGAGAGAGAGAATGTGTGCTAGCGCCACAGGTCATATATATATATATATATATATATATATATATATATATATATATATATATATATATATATATGTACGCATGTTTTTTAGATCGATGCATGCATGTACTAAGTACGTAATTAATTACTTTGACAGGGTTTAATATCATTTCATTTCCATAGTATTTTGGTGGCTTTTGCTTGAGCTATCCGCTTAATTCTTCTCCTGCATATGCAGCACAAGCTAGTTCGGCACTTCTCTCTTACTTTGTCTCGTTCCCTCGTAAGCAAATATAAACACTTTTAGACATCATATCATGTTAAAATAGAACTATATTATATTAGAGTTAGTCTCTCTTAGAGTTAGTTGACTAGAACTATAATAGACTTAATCGATTAGGACTTTATCTACTGTGTCATAATCCAACGTTATTATCTACTCGTACGTCACCCTCGTCGATCAGGATATTCTCCTCCCAATAATAATTATTCCCGATGAACAACGTATATATAACATCAAGTTTCTGTACAAGCCGTGTGTTTAGCCTTCCTTCGTTAAAGAAGAAAACGCGCTCCGGAAAATCCGAATTAATGTAGCACCTAGGTCTGTTGTTTCAGCTTCTGACAGCTACGGCTACTTCTAAAATTTGATGCGGAAACAAACGATTCAGATTCTAAAGTTAGATTGCGAGAATCAATAGCTACAGAATCTCTAGAAACTGAAAAACATCAGCTACTCAAACTAACTAGCTACCGAGAAACGAGCACTTAATATGAATGTACCAGCATACATGGCTAGGGAAGATATGGGCGAAAATTTATGTTACCCCTTCGTTATCTCGAACCGTAGAATCAAGTACGTATACTCTGCAACAATAATGTCATTGTTACGTATGTATATATGTACAAACAGTGTGCCCGTCTCGGACATTATTTGCTAGTTTACTTCGCAAATATTAATGAGATAAGCTGAAGGTTAATATAACATATTTTCACCAAGGTACGTATGTACGAGGACCAGACATTGACTAATTAATTTATCCAATTTAACCCTGTAAATATTCATCAATATTCATCATATATATATATATAGCTGGATTTGAACCATGCTGCACGGCGGATCATATGTTAGCTAGATATTGAAATAGTTAATTTATCTCTTAATATCTCCGTTCTAAAATAGCATTTTTTTCTAAATCATCGAACTATCTTAAGTTACGAAATTTTATAGAAAATATTAATCATAATTTAAATATCAAATGGGCATCATTATATCATATCTATTATGAAGTATATTTTGAGATTTTACTTGTTTGCTTTGGTATATATAAAACTTTTTGCTATAAATTTGGTCAAACTTAAAATAGTTTGACTTAGCACTACAGAACTACAGGCCGGTACGGTAAACTTATTTCGGTATATATTATGAGAGACCGATGGAGCAGATTAGATTAAAATGCATGTCCATTCATCTGCAATTAATTGTACACAAATATGTGGGTGTCTGTGTCGATCGACTGCATGTCCAGAAAGGAAAAAAAAAGGAAAGACAGAAGAAATCTGATATGATATCAGAGTAAAACTCAAGGTAGGAGACGCCTGAGTCCTGACTGCTTCCAAGCTACCCCGGAATTGAATGGGCAGGAATGGGGCGGCGGCGGCGTTGCCAAACAACACTCCACTATATATATAGTGGATCTCTAGTCTCGATCATTCTCTTCAAAAAAAATTAGCGACACCTATCTTTGGCCGGTTACAAATTAATATAAACTTCTTCTTCTTCTTTCAGTTCCCTTTGTTGATCATATAGTATATCTCTACGTGCATTCCGTCGCCTACATATACATACATGCTGAGATATAAATTCATATGGTAGCTAGCTAGGTAGTAGCACACGCTCTGTGTTAGGTGGCCGGCCGGCCTTTTGATCGTCGACGTCGGCGATGGCTGCGGTGGAGCTCACCGGTGAAGAAGGCACCACGGCGGTGGCAGCGGCAGATGCAAGGTGGCTGCCGCCGCCGCTCACCCATGAAGACAACCGCGGCTTCCTCGAGATGCTCCGCGACAAGAAGGAAAGGTAAAGCTAGCCAGCTGCAGTCGCCGCCTCCATGCATGCAAGATCAAGATCAGCTGGTTGATTAGTTGGTGGTAATATATCAGTAAGTGTATTTCATGTGTGTGTGCAGGTTGGGGGTTGGGGCGGCGAAGGTGGAGGTGAGGCTGGAGAAGCTCACCGTGGAGGCGGACGTGCGCGTCGGCCGCCGCGCCGTTCCGACGCTGCTCAACGGCGCCATTAACGTAGCTCAGGTACAATTCAGCCATCATTATACACACGAATATATCAATTGACTACAGCTCTGCCATATATAATCTGCGAATTAACTTTGCTTGATAATTTGATGTGATGTCTTCTTGGGTCTTTCAGTTAAGATCTTTGTCCCAACTGAAAGGGCTTTCGCTTTCACCCTACGTTCTTGGATGACATGGCATGCATTGCAAGTTTGCAACTGTGTGTGCATGCATGAGAGAGAAGAGATCGAGATGAGGTGGATTTGGTGAGGCACGTTAAATGGGTTTTGTGATCCGTAGATCAATTGAGCTCGATCGATCAGTTGCTTGGATATTAAAGTGTGTGTGCCCCCTAATTTTGGGTTGCTTGTTCATCCGGAAAAAAATAACCCGCTAATTAAGCATGCATGCAGAGAGCTGAGAAGATAGAATGATTCCATGGCCTGCATGTGTATTAATTTATTTATAGCTACTTGCTGAAAATCGAGTATAATTATGTCATAAACAGGCATAATTAAATCTTTCCTACGCACGACCAGTTGACTGTATAATTCTATTGCCTAAGGGCATGTTTGGATCTAATGGACTAAAGCAAACCGACTAAAATTTAGTGACTTTAAGGCTAAAGATCCAAACACCAAAAACTAAAAGGAACTAAAATTTTTTAGTCCCATTAACCCCCGAGGAGGAGCTAAGAGGGGCTAAAATGTCTATTTTCCTACCTCTATCCTCACCATGTATGTATGTATGTATGAAAAGCAATGAGCAATAAATATGAGTATTTAAGTCATTCTGTATGGTAATAAAACCTTTAGCCGCTACTTTAGTCACTGAATCTAAACAGGAGACTAAAATTTAGTCACTAGTTTTATGCACTTATATTAGTCCTTAGATCCAAACAGACCCTAAGTAAAAAAGATCCAAGGCCAAAATTGAAACAGTACTCCTCTCTATTTTGCAAGGCACTTTGTGTCATGATTTAGGTTAATATTATTCTATCACAAAATGACAAAATTAAGATTATTGTGTGCATATGTAGGTTAAAAGCCCATATCTTGGAATAAATAGGGTTGGCCCCCACCATCATTTCTACCTCAAACTGAGCAAAGCCATTCAGCCAACCAGCAAGAGATCATTCAATACCTTGGTGATACTCCCAATATCTAAAGCTGGTCAATGAACTGTAATTAATTGAACTGTAATTAATTTCAGAGCACGGATCTAACCTGGCTTTTCATCGAGCTACATCTCCAAATGCCAGAACAGTACGTGGCGTCGACGACGACAGCAGCAGTGGCGATGACGATGTCTGCATTTATTCTGAGCTAGCTTGTCCGGTGGCCCGGGCTGTGTTGCTTGTTCCTTTCCTGTGATGAGAGAAACCGATCAGAAAACCGGTTAGCCACGCATGCATCTTGGATCATACATAAGAGCTAGCAATCTTTATGAAATAGTTTCCGTATTTATCATATTATATATAAAAATTATATCATATTGTTTTTTAAAAATAAATTATCATCTAAACACCTTTTCTCTCTCTCTCTCATTTCTAACAATTATCTTTTTTCTTCTTTTGATTCGTAGAGCTGGTTTTTACGTTAAGTGAGACACTATTTAATGTTATGAAAACCATCCTAATCATTCTATCATTAGAACTATCTGAAATTCCATTGTTTTTTAAACAATCCAAGATAGTATGGAGATATGTATTGATATAGAAGTAAAATACAAGATTATATTAAGATCCTAGGAGACACTAATCAGGAAAGAATAAAAATATTTTCATAGGGGCAAGCAAGACCCTATCGCCCCCAACAACACCGGTGCCTAACAAGTGGCACCACCACTCTACAAAATGATATCAACAATAAAATGAAGATCACAATTCCCATATAATCAACTACCGCTAGGACCAATAAGCTGAATGAGAAAGAAAAACAGCCAAAGCATGGGAGTAGTTCAAGGAGAGTAAGGAGAGGAAATCAGGAAGAGACGACTACCAAATTGCCGAGATGCCACTAGAGGAATCACACTGAGTTATCCTAAGACAGTCAACCATAGTGGAGCTAGCTGCCACCACCTCTGACCGACCATGGATCTCGTAAAGCCACCGTTGCAAGATAGATCCGAGCACAACCACCACCGAGGGACATCGCGCACCATGGGCGATACAAAGGGATGCCCACAACTGATGAAAACTCTCGGACTGATGTTCAAGGCCTCATGGCCACACCATGCCGCCCCAACGCTATCAGAGCCACACCTCTAGCCTTCAAGTGCCGCCTCTAGATGTTGCGCCACCACACGCCGCCTCTGGCCTCCATGTTCCACCTCTGGTCGCCACGCCGTCATGCTTGGACACATTCCATTGTCAAATACATTAGATTCGTAGGTAGGGTACTAGCTAGGTTGGGCATTCGGTTTTTTCTGTCCAGTCAATTTGGTTTTTTCGGTTTATAAAAAGTTCGGTTTTGGTAAAATAGAAACTGAACACCGTGTTAAGATCTGTCAAACCAAAAAATTTTAGTTTATTATTTTTTTTTTTTGGTTTTTGGTGTTTACCGATAACATCTGCACGAGCTCATAGCGGAGGCGCGGAGCGGTCGGGTGAAAGGCACAAGGGGTAAGTAGGCAAGGGGTAGGCCCAAGTAAGCTGTATACACTAGACAGGCCAAGGCCCATGCGGAAGAAGGCCCAACAACGCAAACGGAGTATGGTTTTTAAATTTCGCTGATTTGATGTATTCGGTTTTTTAAGGGTAAAAACCGAACCGTGAACTGAACACCGAACTCAAAAAAAAACCAAATATTTTAGAAAAAACTGAACATGATTGTTGTTCTGTTCGGTTTGGTTTTCACTTATTTTTTGCCCACCCTATTGGTAGGTGCCGTTCATTGTAGATATATATCTCTACTATTATAAAGCGGCTAGATTTCCTTCCTCCGTTCGCAATCCCGTACTGCCTCTTCACTTCCCACAAAAAACCAATCAAAATTTATACCCTATAAAAACTGGTGCCCGAACCGGCCCTGCAGCCATCCCGAGTGCGCCGCTGTTCCACCCTCCACGCGCGCGCAGCAAGCGCTTGGCTGCGTGAGAAAAAAAAAAGAAGAAGAGAGGAAAAAGAAAAAATAAGAAAAGAAAAAGAAGAAAAAAGGAAAATGAATAAAAAATAAAAAACAAGAAAAAACTGTATTTATATTTCAGTATTTTAATTTATGTATTTTGCGCGGAAATAAAAACCCTTAGATTTCTGAAAAAATCATGTAGAAACATG
The DNA here is from genome assembly GCA_019279435.1 of Zizania palustris. NCBI lineage: Eukaryota > Viridiplantae > Streptophyta > Magnoliopsida > Poales > Poaceae > Zizania > Zizania palustris. The sequence continues at coordinate 72,184,674 of JAAALK010000290.1, read as the reverse complement.
AATTTTACGCAAAAACCCTATTATAGAATAAGATTCTGTTGCAAAGCACAGGCCTCTGACTAGTTAATTATTATATAGCTAAGCAATGATGGCCCAGACTCAAGAAAAGCAAGTGCTGCACACTAGCCCAAGCACAAGAGGTATTTTTTCAAGAGATAATTCTCACTAGCACTAATCACTTTTAAGCACTCACATACTTGCACAGCACACACGGCACTCTCCAGTGTACTGCACACCCCCAACTAATCTCACGCACATAAATTTATAGTAGCCTACACACCCACCAGCGCACGTACTTCCGTGGAGTTGCATGCAGCAGCTAGCTTCTCCCATAAACTACTCCCTGCATGCAGCAACAAATGCCAAGGCCAACCATCACGCCCACCCACACATAACGCCCACTATGCATGCTACAACCAACTAATTCATGATTATTCTAATAACAAATTCCCCCTAATCTTGACTTAGTCGTTTCAACTCACAGTTCTTCATCAACGTTGGTGCTTCGCTTATTGTTCTCCGTAGGGCTGGCAACGAGCCTCGGCTCGGCTCGGCCGAGCCACCTCTTTAGCGAGCCGAGCCAGGCTCGGCTCGGATGGTTTAGCGAGCCAAAATTCTGGCTCGGCTCGGGCTCGGCCGAGCCACGAGCCGGCTCGGCTCGTTAGTGCCACCGTCCACTTGTTTTTTTTAATCTTTTTTAATGTGTTGTGCTCACTTAACTTAAAAAGTGGCATTGTTGGGGACTCATTCCTCTCATAAAATCAGGTGGTGGCACCGGGTGTAGTCGTGTAGGTAGCGGTGGTCGGTGGGGGTTGTGGGCCAGCCAAGGACCGCTGGCCGTCGAGGGCATCGATGGTGCCAATTGTCAAGAGGGGAGAGGAGATGTGTCTATTGTTCGGTGTTTAGAGCTTAGTGCTCACGCAATGATGAAAATACACAATTTGATGTTATTACTTCACATGAATCCATGATTTTATGCACTAGATAGAGGAATAGATTCGCTTCATATGCCGGTGACCGAGCCAACGAGCCGGCTCGCGAGCCGGCTCGGCTCGGCTCGAATGTTGTCCGAGCCAGGAGGCTTGGCTCGAGTTCGGCTCGGTGGCACAGCGAGCCGAGCCAGGCTCGGCTCGGCTCGGCCGAGCCCGAGCTGGCTCGCGAGCCCCGAGCCAAACTGCCACCCCTAGTTCTCCGCATCGCTGCTCCACACGCCCAGCACACCGCACCTCACCACCATATAGATTGCACCCACACGGTGTACCATGACGCCTTGCTCGGCCAGCTCGGCCCGTCACACGCTGCATCACCAATTCACCATGACGCATGTCGCTATGTCGCGTCCCCGTGCCACATGACACTCCGCCTCCATGGCCACACATAACGGCCTCACGTTGCCACACACAACAGTCCTCTTAGATCATCTCCAAGAGTGACTTTAAAAATTGATTCTTTATATAATTTTTTGAGAGTTATTTTTAAGGATACAAATGGTTTAAATATGTTTCTCTCTAATAGAGTCTCTAAATTAAAGTATGTGAGTATGTTCCCTACAAGTAGAGAATACAATGATTAATTTTGAGGATCCTTTATTTTTGGGAGTCATTTAGAGTATCTATTAGAGAAGATTTTTTAATTCTAATACCAAAAATTTAGAGAAGAGAACTCTTTAGAGTTTCTCTTGGAGATGCTCTTACGCGACACACAAACTAATTCTCACGATTAGATCTTTTCCTCTAAAGAGCACTCACTGCACACACACTTAGCACTCACAAAACTTGACTCAATAACACACTCATAAACAAACGCCAAGATTCAACACAACTTTTTTGCCTCATGTTTGCATCACGAGTCAGACGTGCAGACTTGCTCCATTTGCCTCTCGCACGCACCATGGAGAGCTCGTCGGCGCTCTTATTTGATGTAGCTTTGTCGTCGATGTCGCCGCACCTCGACATAGCTCTGACACCAATTGTTGGCCCGGACTTCTCACTAGCACTCAACACATACACACACAGAGACAAGAAAAAGAAAGTGCTACACACCAGCCCAAGCACAAGAGGGAATTCTCAAAAGATAATTTTCACTAGCACTAATCACTTTTAAGCACTCACATACTAACATAGCATACACGACACTATCCTGTGTACTGCACACCCCAGCTAATCTCACACATATAAATTTGTAGTAGCCTGCACAACAGCTTGTCCTACATGCACCCAGTAGCCCACCAGCACACGTACTTCGATGGAGTTGCAGCTAGCTTTTCCCATAAACTACTCCCTGCATGCAGCAACAAATGCCAAGGCCAGCCATCACACCCACCCCACACATGATGCCCACTACGCCCACTATGCATGCTACAACCAACTAAGCCATGATTATCCTAACAAGCAAGAGATCACAAGCCACTACTAAGTCTAATTAACCTGATAGCCAGAACTGTTCCAGTTTGTAATCGTGCGAAGTTTCAGATGGAAGTGGTTGGCAAATACCGAAAATGCAGAGGACAATACAGATATCAATGATCATTAATTATTGCAGGCATAGATCAACGTTGACTACTGTCACATACTCACATTGTTTGATCATATCTGTGGAGATTCTGACAAATACGCCAAGCTTTACCTCGAGCAGTTTAGGCCCAGCATCGTTTGGACTGAAGCTGCTTATCTTTTTTTTTCCTCTCCATGCATGCAGTTCAAACCTTCTTATGAGCAGTCGATTTCTCCGGATAAGGGATAATGTTAACTTGTTATGATGAGGTGTGGAGTCAACTTAAAAGTCAGAGCCATCTTTCTAAAAGAACAGTTTGATTTGTTATGCAGGAATTAGCAACATGTACTCACATGTGTACCACAGGGAAAATGCCGATCAAAATTATAAACGAAGCAGGCGGGACAATTCGACCATCAAGGTCAGTGTCTGTTTTTACTAGCTTAATGTCTGAAAATTTAACTGCTCTATCGAATTCAACATTGAAGTTACCATGCAAGAAACTCGAGTAACTTAATAAAGTACAACAATGGAAAGCTCATTTTCACAAAAAGATGGACAAATAAGAATTTCTATATATAATGTCATTTTAATTGTTGCATTAACTGTCACTCAACTGATGAACTGAACTTGTGCAACGCGTTCTGCAATCAGGATGACACTTCTTCTTGGGGCACCTGGATCAGGGAAAACAACCTTTCTAAAAGCATTGGCAGGAAAGCTAGATCCTTCTTTGAAGGTAAAGTGAATAATGCATATTCCATTAAATGCTTAACATAATGTGTAGCATTAACTAACAAAAAAATGCATTTTTCTTGGTGTGTAACATTTGTCAATAGATGAAAGGAAAGGTCTTGTACAATGGAGAAGAAGTGAACTCCTCTACATCTCAATACCTGCATGCTTATATCAGCCAGTATGATCTTCACCATGCTGAAATGACCGTAAGAGAAACTATTGACTTCTCATCAAAGATGTTGGGAACAAATAATGAATTTGGTAAGACATCCTATTTCTGTATGGTGTGCTATTCAATTCACATATCAGATTGGACTTCTGTGTGACATATCTGAATGTGCTGATTGGAAAAAAGAATTGGACACTGTAACTGGAGAAATTTTCGTCAGCATATTTAAGGTGTGTTATTTTCTGCATGACATGAATACTAACTTAAAGTTCCCATCTGGAATGGCCACATTAGAGATTCTGGGAGAAGCAATTAGAAGAAAAAAGGGTGTCATCAATAAAGTGGACCAAGAACTTGACTCATTTATTAAGGTGGTTAACCTGTTTCCCTTTCTTCAGAAAACTAATCTTCTTATTTCTTCAGTAGCAACTTATTACAGAGCTGTTTTGCACAGGCCACAACCTTTGGAGAAGGTAGCAACTTTACAACAAATTATATTATCAAGGTTAGTTTGTTGTTTGTTCAAATCATTACTTAAATTGGAGCATAGCCATAAAAATTTAGTATATATATACAGATACTTGGATTATCCGAGTGCTCTGATACCCTAGTGGGAGACGAGATGCGAAGAGGCATATCAGGAGGACAAAAGAAAAGAGCCACAATTGGTAAGCATTTCATCATGTTTCTTTTTATTTAACTAAGTATTTTGTTACTCTCACTCACCTTCACCATGACCTTAATGCAGGCGAGATGCTAGTTGGTCTTGCAAGATGCTTCTTCATGGATGATATATCAACCGGTCTAGACAGCTCCACCACGTTTGAGATCATCAAGTTTCTGCAACAAATGGCACATTTGATGGATCTCACAATGGTTATTTCCTTGCTGCAACCACCACCTGAGACATTGGAGCTGTTTGACGACATAATCCTTCTCTGTGAAGGGCAGATTGTATACCATGGTCCTCGAGAAAATGCTACAGATTTCTTTCAATCCATGGGATTCAAATGCCCCAGCAGGAAGAACACAGCAGATTTCCTTCAAGAGGTACTCCATTATCAATTATAATAAAGAACTAACTGTTAAACAAAACATCATTATCAGTTGTGTGCCAACAGAACATGGTAACAGTCACTTTCTCATTTGGTCAGGTGACCTCCAAGATGGACCAAAAACAATACTGGATCAGGGATACAAATAAGTATCAATACCATTCTATCGAAAAATTTGCCGAGTTCTTCCGTACCTCCTATCTCCCTTGTCTTGTAGAAAACAACCACTTGAAGCCAACTAATGCTGGAAAGATCAAGGAGGTGAAAAGAAGCAACACTAGTCGCAGGATATCCAGGTGGAATATTTTCAAGGCATGCTTTTCAAGGGAGGTGCTGCTTCTGAAAAGAAACTCTCCAGTGCACATATTCAAGACCATACAGATAACTGTTCTTGCTCTAGTGATCTCAACACTTTTTCTTAGAACAAACATGAGTCACAATACTGTACTTGATGCCAACAAGTACATGGGAGCACTGTTCATGGCTGTTGTGATAGTGAATTTCAATGGCATGACTGAAATTGCAATGACAATAAAGCGGCTCCCCATCTTCTACAAGCAAAGAGAGGTGCTGGCATTGCCAGGATGGGCACTCCTTTCTTCAGTATTCCTCATTAGCATACCAATGTCACTTGTAGAGACAGGTCTTTGGGCTGGCTTAACCTACTATGTGATAGGCTACGCGCCTTCGCTTATCAGGTACTCCAATCCTCCTGCCAAGTCTAGCTATGTTTGTAAAATAAGCACCTTCTTACTTGAATAGATGCAAGTAACAGAGAGAATTTGACTTGCTTCTGACAGATTCATCCAGCACTTTGTGGTGCTTTTTGCCATGCATCAGATGTCAATGGGCCTGTATCGCTTCTTGGCAGCTATAGGGAGGACGCAAGTGGTGGCCAACATGCTGGGGACTGCAGCTCTCATAGCAATCTACATACTTGGAGGCTTCGTCATATCAAAAGGTTAGGTGATGGTGATTTAGCTCAGTTCTTCCTTGTAATTACAGGCTTATAAGCAGCAATAATTATACTCACCAATTGTGTGCACTTGTACAGATAACCTCCAACCATGGTTGCGCTGGGGATATTGGACGTCCCCATTCACCTATGCACAGAACGCAGTTGCCCTGAATGAGTTCCTCGACAAAAGATGGGCTACAGTAAGTACACTAAAATTCTTGATTGGAGCTGTTAAATCCAGAGAAATGGGCCTACTGATGATGATGATGATCTTGGATTCTTGTAGGAATTCCATTATGCAAATGCAAATACTGTTGGTGAAAGTATCCTCAGGATAAGGGGGCTGCTCACAGAGTGGCACTGGTACTGGATTTGCGTGAGCGTTTTGTTTGGATTCTCCCTGGTCTTCAACATCCTCAGCATATTTGCATTAGAATTCATGAGCTGTATGTAAACCAGACCACTGAACCTCATAAATGTTTGCATAGAAAGACAAACGGGTACTCATTCTTCATGTTTGTCATTTGCAGCTCCACACAAGCATCAAGTTAACATCAATGCCACAAAGGTGAAAGCAGAGTACAACAGCCAGACAGTTGGGAATGGCAGTGCATCAAATGACCAAGTCATCCTGCCATTTCGTCCCCTCTCCCTTGTGTTTGACCACATCAATTATTTTGTTGACATGCCTAAGGTAAGCTCTTGGACACTCTTGACCACATCCAACATGTTGCCCTCCACTCTTGGTCTTGATAATCCATAAATGTGCATAACTTCGACAGGAGATGATAAAATATGGAGTAACAGATAAAAAGCTCCAGCTGCTACAAGATGTCAGTGGTGCTTTCAGACCAGGGGTGCTAACAGCTCTGATGGGGATCACTGGTGCTGGAAAGACAACACTGCTGGATGTTTTGGCGGGAAGAAAAACCGGAGGATATATCGAAGGAACCATAAAGATAGCAGGCTACCCAAAGAAGCAGGAGACATTCTCAAGGATCTCAGGCTACTGCGAACAGAGTGATATCCACTCCCCTAATCTCACCGTGTACGAGTCACTGCAGTTTTCTGCTTGGCTTCGCCTTCCTTCCAATGTTAGATCTCACCAGAGAAATGTATGTGCATTGAGCTATTACCCTTTTTCTTATCCATAGTTGGAAGCTAACATCGACCACAGGATCTGACAAGATTTTTTTCAAACATAATTCAGATGTTTATAGACGAAGTCATGGACCTAGTTGAGTTAACTGGACTGAAGAATGCCATGGTGGGTCTGGCAGGAGCGACTGGCCTGTCAGCTGAGCAGCGAAAAAGACTAACAATAGCTGTTGAGCTGGTAGCTAGTCCTTCCATTATATTTATGGATGAGCCAACCACTGGCTTGGATGCTCGAGCTGCAGCAATCGTCATGAGAACAGTAAGAAAGACAGTAGACACTGGACGAACTGTTGTCTGCACAATTCATCAGCCAAGCATCGAGATATTTGAATCTTTCGATGAGGTATGAACAAGCCAATATTTCCAGTTTTCTATTATACAGTAAATAAAGAAAAAGAATGGTCTTTTGACATGAGGCTATGAGCAAGTATGTAATCACCATTCTGAAGTTGAGTTCAATTTGACTGGATTGCAGCTTCTACTTATGAAAAGAGGAGGTCAGCTCATATACAGTGGTTCATTAGGTCCCCTATCTACAAACATGATAAAGTATTTCGAGGTAAGATTGTCCAAGATTGGATGCTTATTCATAAAATGGAGAGAAGAAGTATTGAAATTACTTTGTCACAGGCTATACCTGGCGTTCCTAGAATAAAAGAGGGACAAAACCCAGCAGCATGGATGTTAGATATCAGCTCGCGCACAGCAGAATATGAGATTGGAGTGGACTACGCAGAATTCTATCAGAGCTCATCCCTATACCGGTAAGGCAATATGATCATCAAGCTACAATTACTATGTTGCTAACTTGTTTGAACAATCAGGAAAGAGATAAACACATATATACGTGGTTTCTGCAGGGAGAACAAGCTGCTGATTGATGAGCTGGGGAAACCAGAACCAAACACAGAGGATCTACATTTTCCTCCCACATATTGGCAAGACTTTAAGGCGCAATGCATGGCTTGCCTGTGGAAGCAAAATTGTGCTTACTGGAAAAACTTGGAACATAATGCTGTCCGATTTCTGAACACATTTGCAGTATCGATTATGTTCGGCGTTGTATTCTGGAAAATTGGCTCAACCATGTAAGTAGGAATTTTTAGTTCATCAAAATTACCATGCTTCATTGCTCCGGTTAACGTTGGCTTTACTTCTTTACATTTTTTCCTACAGCAAGGATGAGCAAGATGTATTCAACGTACTAGGAGTTGTGTACGGGTCAGCGCTATTTCTGGGATTCATGAACTGCAGCATCCTGCAACCAGTTGTGGCAATGGAGAGAGTTGTCCTCTACCGAGAAAAGGCAGCAGGCATGTACTCCACTATGGCATACGCCATTGCTCAGGTAATCAACATATGGATATGTATAAAAACAACTATTATGATTTCTGAACACACACACACATATATATATATAGACACACACACACACACTAGAATGGGGTATGTGCTTTGCGACGGGGCTTATTTATTTATTACTAGGATGATAAAAAAAATTCGCAAAATTTTGCGTGATTTTTTAGAAATCCAAGAGCCTTTGCACAAAAATCTTAGTTTCTGAGTGATTTTTCAGAAATCTAAGGGTTTTTACGCAAAATTTATACTTCTGCATAAGATACATAAATTAAAGACTGAAATGCAATAGTATATTTTTCTTTTTTTTCTTTTTCTTTTTCTTCCTGCTTTCTTCCTGCATGCGGGGCAGACGAACATGGTGAGGGACGCGAATGGAATCTGGAACGAAGGCCGTGCTTTATATTAGTAGATATATAGATGGTTTGGCAGAGACTGTAAACAGCAACGCTGGATTTTTGTGTGCAGGTGTCAGTTGAACTGCCTTACATGCTTGTGCAAGTATTCATCTTCTCGGCTATTGTGTACCCAATGATTGGGTTCGAGATGAAAGCCAGCAAGTTCTTTTGGTTTGCACTCTACATGGTGCTAAGCTTCATGTACTACACACTCTACGGGATGATGACGGTGGCACTAACACCTAACATTGAGATAGCCGCTGGGCTGTCCTTCCTCATCTTCATCTTTTGGAATGTCTTCTCCGGCTTCATCGTTGGAAGAGAGGTACGGTACTGCTACTCTGCTGTTGCAACTTGCAAGAGCGATTGTGTATGTAGTGTGTGTGACGAACGTACAAGAACAATGTGACCTCGGCTTTGGATGCAGATGATCCCGGTGTGGTGGAGGTGGGTGTACTGGGCGAACCCGGCGGCGTGGACGGTGTACGGGCTCATGTTCTCGCAGCTGGGAGACCGGACGGAGCTGATCCGAGTGCCGGGGCAGCCGGACCAGACGGTGCGGGAGTTCCTCGAGGGCTACCTCGGCCTGCAGGACCGCTACTTCAACCTCGTCACCTGCCTGCATCTCGCCATCATCGCCCTCTTCGCCTTCCTCTTCTTCCTTTCCATCAAGCACCTCAAGTTCCAGAGGCGGTAGCACGAGCTGCAAATACACTAATCAGCCAACACTTAACTGTAGAAAGCTAAAAAAAAGTATTAAGCGCGAGGTGACAAGGATTTGATACCACAGAAAATATGTAATCGTAAACTGTAAAGTAATCACAGGATTTACATCTGTAATACCAGTAGATTTAATTTGTTGTTATATCAAGGTCGATAAATAAATTAAATGCAAGTGTACATCTGGATTTGGCAAGTAATAATAGCTTACCGAGATAATGTTTTGATCTTTTGCTGAGGTTACTGATCGTGGTTAGAGATGATAATAGCATTTGGTTTAGTACCGAAATATGTTGATAAGAGTCAAACACAAGGATGGCGCCAACCTATTGGTAGTATAATTTTTCGATGAACTAAAATTATAATACCAATATGTTCTTGCCTTGAGCTGATTGATGCGGATGCTTTTGCGAATAAGAGTTGATAGCTGTTTATGTTTCTGTCCAAGAACAGATCTGGTATTATATTTCTTCTCCTTTCCGAATTAAATATATCAATGCATGTTTCCCAATCCGATAGCATAATCTTTTGTTTCTAAAGATCATCCAAACAAAGTTTAACTAGATCTAGACGGTTGAAAATATGTAAGGGCCCTCCGGCGGCTCGGGCGAACCCTAGACACCCAGCCGCCACCGCCCCTCTCTCTCCCTTCCCTCGCCGCCACCGGAGCTCTCCACCAAGGTCCTCTCAGAGGTCGCAAGGAAGGTGGCGGTGGGGCATTCTTCTCTTTACCGCTCGGCGGCAAGGTCTCTTTCCTCCAGATTTGTCTAGATCTGAAGCGGTGTTGATGTGGGGCAACTGGGTGGTCTCATATTTGCAGCGGTAGCGGTGTGGGGCGGCCGGGACAGTGTGCGGTAGCGCAGGGCGACAGCACGGGGTGGACGGGTCGGCACGCGGAACCACATCAGAGAGGAGTTGTTAACGCAACTATGTGTAACCTATATAAATGCTACCAGATTTGTTACTTTCATCTATTTGTGTGCAATTCTTGAACAACCTACTTTGTAATGTCTGAACACCAAAAACTAAATTCTTCATAAAGAATTTTTTTTAAATGTCAACCAACCATTTGGTCGACGCGAGGGTCCTCTCGACACTTGGTTGGTCGTTACGACCCTATCCACCAAGGACGGTCGATAGGGGGACGTTAATCACATGGGTTCTATCGGCCAACCAATATTGAGAGGACTCTTATAGACCAATGATTGGTCGATAGAGGTCTAGATTTGTATTTTTAAAATGTCAACATAGAAATGTAATTTCGATTAAAAAATCAATAAAAGATGAACTAGTACATGGGTGTGATGCCTCGCAAGCCTGTCGCTAACCATGCTTGGTGCCGACCGCTTGTGCAACCCCACCGACCATGCGCCTACCCGCCCACTCGATGCAACCGCACACCCAGCAACCAACCATGCGCTTGTGCACCGTTTGGACCATGCCTCGCGTCAACGCCACTCGCCGCACACCACCCATACATTAGCTGGTACAACACCACCGACAGAACACCGTGTTTTTCCCTCCTCCGCCCGAACTTTCACCGTCCACGTACCTACGCGCGTCTGCATGCCCATTTCGCCACCATGTCACCTCCAACTGCTCCCAACCGTGTTGAATGACAGCACAAGCATGCCACTACACCTCCTCTGCCCATGCCACTGCGTGCATAGCCATCCCATCGCCATTAATTTGCACATTGCCACCCACGTCATCCACGCAATCAAGAGTCCCCCAGCACCGATCGAAGCTCCCTATGCCCCCATTCAAGCCCTCAGACCACCCCTAAGCTCTCATGTGCCTTGGTTCGAGCCCTATAGCAAGCCTCGCCGAAAATATCCTCGTTGCCATTTTCGGGTACGTCACGTTCTCCTTCCCTGTTGCTCCATTCTTCACGTTAGTAGCGGGAACGTAACCGGCATCTCTATTGTCTCCATTTCCACAACCCACGCCGCTTGAACCGAACCTTCGCCAGAGACCCGTGTCGACGCCACCGTGGCTCGATCTGACTAGAGGTATAACATCCGCCCAATTCCTTGTAGTAGTAGCTTCCTTGTGCTCTGTCATGCATGTTTCATGGGTTGGCCATGGCGGAACATCGCTGGAGCTCGTCGATAACATTGAGCCATGGAAACCTTTAGGCTTCACCATGGGTATCAATTTATGAGTCATTGTAGGTCGATTAGAGACTATGGTTAGATTCCTAATAGTGTTAATCCTGTGAAAAGTGATGTTGTAGGTCACCGGAATACCCCCATAGTCCCATGCACCACCCCTATGCAGATTTACCCCTTTTTTATTTCTGGATGAATCATAGCTCTAATTGGAAATCCAACCGTAGGTTATGATCATCATAGTATCTAAAACCTACAGTTAAAATGTGAGGGTCAATCGGAGTTAATATGAAGAAGTTATGCACTGAGAAAATGTCGGCCATTCGCGTCATCTTCAACCCCCCTACTCTGTCTTCTCTTCCTGTTTCGCCACCAGCTACCCATTGCGTCACTGCTCGCTGGGCCCGCGCGCGTCAGTTGCGCCCACTAGGAACAATATAATTTTTATTTTTGTTTTTGTTTTATTCTGTAGCAGGCCAGCCCGTTTAAATAGTAGACATATAGTGTAGTTTTTCATTTTCAGAAAAATAACAAATCTTCAAAAATTCATATAAAATTTGTTATAGTTTCGATTAGCTCCGTTCAAATTTTTATAAATTTCTAAAATTATGAAATTTAATTTAGCATATAATAAAAATATTTTCCCAAAATGTTTTTATGCTTTTATTTATGTAATGTTATTTGTATCGTAGTTGCCGACACCGAAGACCCGCAAGAGTACAACCCCGAAGATCTCGAGTACTATCCGGATCAAGGAAAGTCTCCCTTTGATCATGCTTGTTCCCATGATTGTTAATTTAATTTAATATAAATGCATATTTAGGATACATGCACATATACACTTAAAGTTTATGACGATAGCCCTCATTACTCGTCAACTAAACCTAAAATTGTTGCACTTAGCCTATCTTTGAAAATTGATAACCCTATTATCCTTTTTAACCATGATGATTACGATGACCCCATCCTAGTATCATGATGTGGGTTGTCCGTAATAAAAAAACTTATCTTTACTATTACTACATTGCATGATTGCAAATGAATGAAGCATGTGGGTTGAAAATAGGATTTGCAAGATTGTTTTGAAAATCGGTACAGAATGTTGAGTGTGTTGAAAATTATTATAAAATAGGGGTGTTTGGGGTAAAACATGCCATGAGTCATCGTCGCCTTTTGGGGTTCGACTTCAAGTGGCACATAAGGACTGATTCCTTGGAAAAAACATCATGCACACTAAAGTGCAACCTTACGAGCATTATGGAGTATCCCTGGTTGAGTACCTAGTGGGTTTAGTATCACTTGATTGCTAGTAGACGTGAAATACCCTGGGTGACTCTGTGGTTTGTTTATGGGCTCAAAGACTTGTCCTTTGTCGGCACTATTAGCGAGTACCTCTACACTTGCTTAGATGGCCACTATTGGGGATGTAACTTCGGGTACCCTCTCGAGTGGTTTTCATGCCAACTGCACAACGGTCGACTACCTCTTGAAGACTGATGTTAAGAGGCCTTGAGTCCCTTAAAACCAGCACTCGGGGAGCCATCGCCCAAGTGCTGATATTCCAATGGTCTTCCTTAAAAGGTCGGGCTATTATCAATCACTATGAAGGTCGTCATTAATTTTAACAGATATTATTAACAATTATAACCCATTATCTAACTATTTTCTCAGTCATTAGTAGGGCAATTTATCATCATTTGTAACCCCCGATCCCTCTCATATAAAGTGATTGGAGGGATCCTCTATAGAGGCAAGGTCAAGCAGACATAAGAAACACCAACACACGGACTCTTTTTCACCCTCTCTCCCTCTCGACATTCGGAAGGGAGAGCGTTTCCCCTTAATCACACACACGGTAGTAGGGCTATTATCCTCCGGGAGGTCTAAACCTATATAAACACCTGAGTCCCCTCTCTTTTGCCTCGTCTGTCGAGGTAACCATTGATTCACCTTCATGACTCCCCTTTCTACCTATACAAATCACACTATGGGTACCCTCGTAGGCTATTGTTGTTCCCATGCAATGACAACTGGTGTGCCAAGTAGGGGTGGAGTTTTGTGATCCACAGATCAAATCAATGGTAGTCATTTACAAAGTTAACACTAAGGTGCCAATGGGTGCCATGATCACCTTCGGAAGTCTAACTTTCGTTGAGGATTGCATGAACCAACCGGTTCCAACCATCGCCTCGTTGGGGGAGGCAAAAACTTCACGAACCCTAGCAAAATTCCCACTGTTGGCCCAAGCGGCTTGCTCCACCTAAAGCATCTCCTTGGGGCCCTTGTGCGCCCAAGAGGTTGGCTTTGCCCAGGGCTCGTCCGCAGGTCGTCGTCGACTCATCCTTCGACTACGTCATCTTCGCCAACTTTAGAGGGCACACCATTCAACACCGACAATTCTCTATGGTCATAACAGAGCGACCTCGCCGATTGGTTCCTTCGCTCCGCCAAGCTTCGACTTCAACCACCATCATGGCAGTCATGGGGGTTGTCTCAGAAGTCAAGCCCTTTGATGATGCTAAATCCAGCACTCATCGGTGTGAGCGCCGAAGGAGGAACATCGCTAGGCGCGATCGATGAACCAGGACCCGTACCGAGGCTAGAACCTCTCGGCAGTGTGAACAAGCTGTGTACACTATGGCTTTTGAGGGACATGACATGTACCGCACACCCGCGGCGAACCTGGTCCCCATCGAAAGGACGTTGGCTACGCTCCCCGATATGCCCGAGCTCCGAAGGGCCCGGGCCATGACCTAGGCATCAACTTCTTAGTTGGTCGAGCCTGTGCCATCCCATTGACCTCGGTCTCAGGACTAGAGTTCACATTCTCGACCTTCCAGACGGTTAGAACTGAAGGTTATGCCCAAGAAAATTCAATGGATCAGAAGTTCCAGTTAATTTCTGGCCTCGATACAGAGAGAAATTGTTGCTTCGAAAGTTCTGATATGGTATCATAAGTTCCGATGTGGTATTAGAAGTTCCGAAGAGCCAGAAGTTCCAATTCAAAATTGGAGAATTTTGTACTGATCGGAAGTTCCGATATGGTATCAGAAGTTCTGAGGTGGGTGATAATAGATTGGATCTGTTGTGTGTCGTACTGTATCAGGAGACCTAAAATACCTTGTAGGAAGTTCCGATACAGGATCGGAAGTTCCAGCGTGGGCAAATTGGATCTGTTACGTTTTTTAGGGTTTCAGGAAGAGCACGATCCAGGGGCTCTCAGCCCTATATAAGGAGAGGAGGAGGACATCTTGGGGCAAGCAATAAGCCTAGATTAGACCTAGCCACCCAAGAGTTCTCTCCTCCCCTTCTTGATCTCAAACATTGAGGTCAAGGATCCCCATCTCTCACGTGCGTTGCTAGCACGCTGCCATGGGAGGTACTTCATCCCTGTACGTGTGGACTCCGTGGAGGCGTTGCTCCAATAGTGACGCTCGTGAACATCTACATACGAATGACTACGTCGTCTTCATCGATCAGATCGGTGAAGGACGGCAAGGATGAAGCGAGGAGAGGCTAGACACACTGCTCCAACATCTTCTTCTGTTGCACCTAGCACATTGTGTGCTATAAGGTACCGATCTATGATCTCACATGTGCATGAGCCTAGGGCCATAGGGAGGAAATTTTGAATTTGCCGGCTAGCGTAGCTCCCCTATTCCCCAATAGTGGTATCATAGCCTACATGCTTAGTGTTCGATCTGGATCCCTCATGTATGGAGATACATGGTGGAAAAACAGATTAGATCTGTTTCTGTCTGCGGCAGATCGGAAGTTCCGATGGCGGATCGGAAGTTCCGATAGTGATCGGATGTTCTGATGTCGAATAATGATTCAATACAGAAGGCAATTGTTGCGATGCGGGATTCTGATATTGATCAGAAGTTTCGAAGGATCGGAAGTTCCGATGCTAGATCGGAAGTTCTGACCCGCGTGATTTTGAAAACCGAGCTTGTTGACCTGGGTTTTTCAGATCCAGAATCCAGACACTTGTAGATTACTTGCCTAACTTTGTTTTGCAGAGAATTTCATGACTGGCATGACCCTGGTTAAATGTGATGTATGAGAGGCATGCAATGAATGTAAATTTAAATATGGCATGCGTGTCATGGTTATTTACAGCCCATGGCTGATGTAAAATTTATTGCGACTTGCATGTCATTTCTGCGGTGCTTCGGCCCATGTAATTAGTATAGCCTATGCGAGATTGACTAGTACTCTTCATGGAGGCCGGGAGCACGCACTCGATGACGGGATCGATGGAGATGGAGATCGCCATATGAAGAAGGACATGCTATGTCACAGTTAATATGATTGCCTATGATGCTTTCTTATGTTCATATTATTCTATTCTTCCATGTTTCGTGTGCGCTAGGGACGTTACGATGCTAGAGTAGTTTTTCCTCAGAAAATTAAGTGTTGATGCTTTTCCCAATAGCTGCACCCACCAGGGTTCATTCTCATCGATAGTGGGTCTGCCAAAGCAGGGTGCTATCTTTTATCTCGACCAGTTGGGGCAGAAGTCATACTTCTGCACTCATAGTGTTGGTTCACTTGACGATGCTATCAAAATGGTATTGGGCCTTGGAGCATAGGAGTTGGGGTCGAGCATTGAATGCTTCTCCAACGACAAGAGTCACATACAATGTGATTAGCAAAGAGTTGCTTACCTATGTCAACTAGCTTTTAGCAGTGATGCCAAAGCTCACTAGGAGATAGCGTGACCATGGATCTTGTGCCACTATTAGTCATGAGAGGGAAAGTGACTGGTTTAGATATTGGAACATCTTTTATTGCATAGAAGATAAACATTGCCTAGTGCTAAACCTCACATTTAATCTTTTGTAGATCATGGCATCTATTACGTCTACTGTTAAGAGCACTCTAGTTTTTAATTTGCGATCTATTCTTGAACGAGATAAATTGTCTGGAATGAACTCTATGGATTGGTATTGAAACTTGAGAATTATTCTCAAGCAAGAGAAAAAGGATTATGTTCTAGAGGAACCTCACCCTGATGAACCAGGAGAGGATGCTTCTACGACAGATAAGCATGGTTATGAGAAGCATGCTAGTGATTCCATGGATGTCAACTTCCTGATGCTTACCTGCATGTACTCTCAGTTTTAGAAATAGTATGAGGAACATGATGCTTATGATATGATCGTATGGCTTAAGGGCATATTTTAGGACCAAGCAAGGGCAGAAAGATACAATGTGTATAAATGCTTGTTTGGTAGCAGGCTGGCTAAAGGGAGCCCAGTGAGCCCTCACGTGATCAAGATGATTGGTTGCGTAGAGACTCTAGAGAGACTGGGCACTCCACTAGATCCATACCTCGCTATTGATGTCATTCTCCAGTCGCTCCCACTGAGTTTTGAGCCGTTCATCATGAACTATACACATGGTTGGACTGGGGAAGACACTAGCTGAGTTGCATGGGATGCTGAAATCTACTGAGGAGAGTATCAGGAAGGTTCCAAACCATGTGATGGTTGTTCAGAATGAGGGCAAAAAGAGGAGGAAGAAGGCTAAGACTACGGATGCGATCTCTAGTGCAAAGTCTAAACCGATGGGAAAGTCCAGGTTTAGAAGCGCAACTGCAAGGTGTACATGGAAGAGAAAAAAAACAAGAAGGGAAGTGGGACTTCCGCTTCAGGTATTAATGTTATTGAAATTAATCTTTCTACTCGTCCAAATGATTCATGGGTATTTGATACCAGATCGATGATTCATACTTGCAAATCAATGCAGGGGCTGAGTAGAGTAAGAAAGTGTGCATGTAGCGAGCTAGATATCCGCGTTGGGAATGGTGCAAAGGTTGTAGCGTTGGCCGTCAACGTCTATTCACTGTCGCTACCGCCAGGATTAGTTTTGGAGTTAAATAATTGTTATTCCATTCCCGCCTTAGGCAGAAACATTATCTCTTCTTCATGTTTATAGGAAGATGGTTTCGAATTCGTAATAAAGAACAAGAGTTGTTCAATATTTTCGAATGGCATGCTCTATGGTGTTTGTCCATAAGTGAATGGATTGTATATTTTGAGTCTTGACGATGCACATGTTTATAACATTAGTACTAAGAAACAATGACTCAATGATTTGAATCCGACCTACGTCTGGCATTGTCGTTTGGGTCATATAAATGAGAAGCTTGTACAGAAGCTCCATAGTGATGGACTTTTAGAGTCATTTGATTTTGCATCATATGACACATGCGAGTCTTGTTTACTTGGAAAAATGACAAAGACGCCTTTCACTGGACAGAGTGAGAGGGCGAATGAACTATTGGCCATAGTACATACTGATGTGTGTGGTCTAATGAGTCACACGGCTAGGAAAGGATTTCAGTACTTTATTACTTTTACCAAAGACTTTAGTAGATATGGCCATGTCTACTTGATGAGGCATAAGTGGGAATCCTTCAAAAAGTTCAAGGAGTTCCGGAATGAGGTACAAAATTATACGGGAAAGACAATTAAATTTCTATGATCGAACCATGGGGGTGAATATTTGAGCCATGAGTTTAGTGATCATCTGAAGCAGTGTGGAATTGTTCCACGACTAACTCCACCCGGCACGCCTCGGTGGAATGGGGTGTCTGAGCGGAGAAACCTCACTTTGTTGGACATGGTGCGGTCCATGATGAGTCACACTGATCTTCCATTATCCTTTTGGGGTGATGCTCTAGAAACTGCAGCTTTCATGATTAATAGAGTTCATCTAAGTCAGTAGAGAAGACGCCATATGAGATGTGGTCTGGGAGGCGTCCCAGTTTGTCTTTTATAAAGATTTGGGGATGTGAGGCGTATGTAAAATGTATGACGTCTGACAAGCTTAGTCCTAAGTCTGACAAGTGCTTTTTTGTGGGGCATCCTAGGAAAACCAAAGGATACTATTTCTATAATAGAGAGGAGGGCAAAGTGTTTGTCGCCCGAAATGGTGTGTTCCTTGAGAAAGAGTTTCTCTCAAAAGGAGTTAGTGGGAGTACTATGCGTCTCGAAGAGGTTCGAGAGCCACTGGAAAGTGTTCTAGATCCCACTGAACCAGAGCAGGAGGCGCAAGATGTTGCATACCCTGTTATGGATGTGCCAGCCCCACTGAGCTCTGGGAGAGTAGTCCATGTGCTAGAGAGGTACATGTTCTTGACCACTGGGCATCGTGACGTGTTGTTGTTGGACAACGACGAGCCAAAGACCTATGCGGAAGCAGTGATGGGACCAGACTCTGAGAAATGACTTGGAGCCATTTGATCCGAGTTGGAGTCCATGAGAGTTAACCAAGTTTGGAACTTGGTTGATCCACCCAATGGCATAAAAACCATTGAGTGTAAATGGATCTTCAAGAAAAAGATAGACGTTGATGGAAATGTTCACATCTATAAGGCACGATTGGCGGCGAAAGGTTTCAGACAGATTCAAGGTGTTGATTATGATGAAACGTTTTTGCCCGTCGCTATGCTTAAGTCTATTCGGATCATCCTAACTATTTCCGCATTTTATGATTATGAGATATGGCAAATGGATGTCAAGACGGCTTTCCTAAATGGAAACCTAAGTGAGGATGTGTACATGACACAGCCTAAAGGTCTTGACGGTCCGGGAAATGCTGGGAAAGTTTGTAAGTTGCTAAAGTCCATTTATGGATTGAAGCAAGCTTCTCGGAGTTGGAATCTTCGCTTTGATGAGTTAGTCAAAGGGTTTGGCTTCATCAAGAACGAAGAAGAGCCTTGTGTTTACAAAAAGGCTAGTTGGAGCTCACTTGTATTTCGGGTCCTATATGTGGATGATATATTGTTGATCGAAAACAGCATTCCTTTGTTGAATGCTATCAAGACTTCACTGAAAAATAGTTTTTTGATGAAAGATCTTGGAGAGGCAGCATACATTTTGGGCATAAAGATCTATAGAGATAGATCAAAATGGTTAATTGGATTAAACCAAAGTATGTATATTGACAAGGTTTTGAAACAGTTCAAAATGCAGAATCCTAAGAAGGGTTTTCTGCCGATGTCACATGGTATTTCTCTTAGTAAGACTCAGTGTGCTGTGACACCTGATGAGCTAGAGAATATGAGTGTGATCCCGTATGCCTCCGCAATAGGATCCATCATGTATGCCATGCTGTGTACACGCCCAGATGTGTCATATGCTCTAAGTGTTACAAGCAGGTACCAATCGAACCTGGGTAAAAGTCACTGGGCTGTAGTAAAGAGTATCCTCAAGTACTTGAGAAGGACTAAGGAAATGTTCCTAGTATACAGTGGTGAAGAGGAGCTCATTGTAAGTGATTACACGGATGCTAGCTTTTAGACCGATAAAGATGATTCTCGATCGCAATCTAGTTTTGTGTTCTGCCTCAATGGAGGCGCAGTGAGTTGGAAGAGTTCCAAGAGACGGTGGCCGATTCTACAATGAAAGCTGAGTATATCGCTGCTTCATAAGCGGTGAAGGAGGCCGTTTGGATTAGGAAGTTTGTTTCTGAGCTAGGTGTTGTTCCTAGTGCGTCCTGTCTAGTGGACCTCTATTGTGATAATAGCGGTGCCATTGCGCAGGCCAAGGAGCCTAGATCGCACTAGAAATCCAAACATATACTTCAGTGATATCACCTAATCCGCGAGATCATTGAGAGAGGTGATGCGAAGATTTGCAAGGTGCACATGTATTTGAACATGGTGGATCCATTGATGAAGCCTCTTCCACAGCCCAACCATGAGGCGCATATGAGCTCCATGTGTATTAGATACTTGCGTGAGTGAGTCATGTGTTTGTGGAAGATGCTAATAGAGTCTATGTTAATGTATGAGGATAATTGTTATCTTGTTCCTTGAATAAATATCGTTTGCATTTAATTAATGAGTACAACTTGTTATGTGAAACTTTTTTGCTTTATGACGATGTTGTTCAAAAGGGTCCCTAATCTTGTCATCATGTGGGACAGTGATGATACATGGATTAGTACATTCGACTGATTGATGATTGTGTTTCACAAATCATTGACACAAAGATGTCAAATCAGTGATGTGGACAAATGTTGGTGAACATGGTGTTGGACAGACCCACTTGAGACACTGCTGAGATTGTTATGTGCCAACAGTTGTCATCTCAAATGGTGTACCCGGAGAGTCCTTGGACCTGAGATCGTCATTTGATTCCAGAATGCGTAGTGACACACTTAGATGCTTCCTAACTCTATTCCGTAACTGGGTAGTAATAAGGGTTGTTTTTAGGTGTGTTGTGAAACATGTATTGGGATGTGAGCGGTCAAGATGGAATTTACCCCTCCTAATAATGGGAGAGTCGTCTCTAGGCCCCTAAAGGTATTGGATTGGAAAAGTGCATGGCCATGCCACTATGACTAAGGAGTTAATCATGATTTGAATTCGATACTTGATAGAGTGAAATGTCAAGTTAACCAACAAGGGTGGCACGTATCTCGCCTTGAGCCGTACTGACGGCGTGTGGTAAAGGGACTGGTGCTTGCATATATCAAGGTTCATGAAAATTTGATTTTGTATGCTTTCGAGGGTCAATATGTGCTGCTAGGTAACGCTATTCATCAGTGAGTCGGAAACGGTTTCTGGTGAATAACCGTTAGTGTATGAACCTATCAGGTCACACACTTAAGGGGATAGGAAGTTCAATGTATCGGAAGTTCCGATAGGAAGTATCGGAAGTTCCGGTTAATTTCTGCTCTCGATACAGAGAGCAATTGTTTCTTCGGAAGTTCCGACAAGCCAGAAGTTCTGATTTGGAATCGGGGAATTTTGTACTAATCGAAAGTTCCGATATGGTATCATAAGTTCCGAGGTGGGTGATAACAGATTGGATCTGTTGCATGTCATACTATATCAGGAGACATAAAATACTCTGTCGGAAGTTTCGATACAGGATCAGATGTTCTGACGTGGGCAAACAGATTGGATCTGTTACGATTTTTAGGGTTTTGGGAAGAGCACGACCCAGGGACTCTCAGCCCTATATAAGGAGAGGAGGAGGATGTCTTGAGGCAAGCAATAAGCCTAGATTAGACCTAGCCACCCAAGAGTTCTCTCCCCCTTCTTGATCTCAAACGTTGAGGTCAAGTGAGAAACCATGTTGAAGAACATAGGTTTGATACTCCAGATGTGATGAGTGATTGTCAACGGAAGTCAAAGAAAGAGAAATGAAGACCTCCCATGTCTGAGGCGCGTGTGACTCAGGTACACGGGCAGTGGGCGGCAGTCGGGCAGAGGAGCCATGGAGTTGGGCTGGCCCAATCCGGGTACATGGGCTAAGAGCGGCAGAGGATCCACTGGTCTGTTGACTGGGTTTGACTCAGGTACACGGACGGCGAGCGATTGCCGGGCTGAGGAAGCTGCGGGATCGGGTCGGTCCAATCCGGGTACCCGGTGCGAAGACGGTGAACGCTTTGTCAGTTTCGGCGCAAAACTGACAACCTATGATTATTTTGTTTTTAGGATATTAATATTTAGTTTTTAAGTCCAGAATATTTTTATTTGAGTCAGGTGATTTTTCTAAGAATATTTTAGTAATTTTCGGAATTTATTTTAGAGTCAGTGTTAATTTACCCTAGGGGTAAATTAGTCTTTTCATGTATTAGAAGTCGCCTATAAATAGGCCCCTATCCCCCTGGGGATAGGATGACTGTTTCTAATAGATCAATCTACAGTCCATTTTCGTTTTCCACCGAAAATATTTCGATCTGTAAATTTCATCGACGCCTGATCATTCTTCTCCGCGAAACTTTTTTCTTCGGCGGCTGGTTTTTTTCCTGGCGCTTTTTCTTCTCCACAGCGGGCGGCTGCAGCGTGTCATCTCACGCATGCATGCTTCATGGCAGCACAGGCGTCTGCAGCAGCACAGTTTCATCGCGGGCCCCACGGAATTTTTCAGCGCGCGTCAGAGCTAAATCACTTCCCAAGGCAGGAATTCAGCAGGCTTCACGGCAACAAGCATGCTTTTCGAGGCACCTTTTTTTCTTCCACGACGTGCTGCGTTTTGCTTCTGTTCCGTGCGGCGTGCGCTTCGGCTGGAGGGAAACTTTTTCCCTGGCACGGCGGGAGTTGCATCGCACGGCAGCCATAGGCTGACGGAGTGCTTTTCACGCCGCGTAGCTAGCTGGTAGCAGTGCAGCAGCCTAGCCGCACAGCCCAAGGCGAAGCTACCGGCTGCTGCTATGTCTGCATTGTCCCGGTGACGCACGGCTCAGCGAAAGCCATCTCAACGGCAGCAGAAGAAAAATGCGTTCTCCACGGCGGAGGCGGTTGACGACGAGAAAATTTTCCATGGCGCAGTTTTCCGCAGATCGGATGCAGATAAGTTTTATTATCTCCTAATTTTTAATTAGTTTAAATCTGTTAGTTATTTTATCTGTTGGTTTTTATTAGCATAAAAATTAATCTCACAGTTAAACTTTTAATCTGTTAAATTTTTATTTTAATATTGTTTAATCTGCTCATATAAAAAGAAAAGAAAAATTTATTAGTCGCAATTATATTTTTCTAGTTTTACCTGCAATATTTTTGGTTTAATTCTGAATTAATTTTTAATGATCCATGTTTTATTCATTTGATTAGTATTTTATTTCTAGACTGAAATATAAATATTTCTTGATTTTTCTAGGTGTTTTTATTTATAGCAGTATTTTTATTTTAGTTTATCTTTAATATCATTTCAATTAAGACACCGATTATTTCTAGCATAGATAACTTTAGTTCCAGTAATTTGCTTTGCTAATATTATTTATCTGGCTAAGTTAATTTGGGTGTTGGGATTAGAACATAGTTTAGGAAGAATTTTTTAGGCGCCCATTCACCCCCCTTTTGGTCGCTACTTTCGGTCCTACAAGTGGTATTAGAGCGAGGTTAGGGTTTTCTCATATCTTAACCGATTCTAAACCTAGGTAGTGACCATGATGTTTTCTGGTAAAATCCCGTCCCTAAAAGCTTTTGGCTACACTTATTGGAAGACTCACATGCGAGCATACCTTATGAGCCAGAGATCGGACATATGGGAGATTTGTGGTCATCCTACTTTCACCATAGTGTCTATTGCTGCGGATACTGCTGCATATGTAATTACCCAGCATCAAAATAATAGTAAAGCGGTGAACATTTTATTTTCTGGTCTAGGTCCTAGTGAGTTTGAGCGTGTTATCCATCTCACCACTGCTCGAGAGATCTGGGCTACTCTCCAGGGACATCATGAGGGGACAGCTCAGGTCAAGGCTAGGCTCTACCAGACCTACCGGCGTGAATATGAAAATTTCTCACAGAAGCCGGGTGAGACTGTTGAGGCTTTGTTTCGTCATTTTCAATCGATAATTAACAAGCTTCGCGTCAACAAGGCTGAGCGTGATCAACTGGTCTCGGATCATGAACAGGCGATTAAGGTACTCCATACCTTGGACCCTAAGATCTGGGAGATCAAGGTTTCTTCTATTGTTGAGAGCACGTCTTATGATACCTTGACTGTCGCAGAGCTTTTTAGTAAGCTCAAGGCCTCAGAGGTCGATATCCAGTTGAGATCAAATCTCACTGGTTCTGGCTCAAAGACTTTGGCGCTTGCGACACCGTCCGCTGATCCTAATGCCATGAGTTGTACTGCCTTCTCCTTGATGTCTATCTCCGAGGAACAACTTGATTCACTAGGAGATGATGATCTGTGCTTGTTTAACAACCGGGCACGACGTGTCTATGATAAGCGAATGTTTAAGAGACACGACACAAAATCCAGATGCTTTGAGTGTGGTGATACAGGTCATTTCATTGCCGACTGCCCTAAGCGGAAGAATTACAAGAAGGGAACCGGCGGCAACTCCTATGACTCTGACAGGTACGACAACTCCACAAAGGGTAAGCCCAATACGAGATTCTTTCGAAAAGCTTTGAAGTACTGCAGGCGTGAGAACAAGAAGTGAGACAAGGCTTTCTTCGCCGAGATGGAGAAAAGCTACTCCAAGAGATCCTTGTCTTCCTCCTCATCTTCGAGTTCAAGTGATGAAGAGATCGTGATCAGGAAGGGGAAGTACAGGGATGATCCGGCAGGCCTCTGTTTCATGGCCTTCGGAGACAAGCTGAAGAGTCGCTCACGTCACAGCCGAAGACCCCACAAGAGCTTCTCCTCAATGGCTCTTGGGGAGAAGAAAGAAAAGGACTCCTCCGATGACTCCGACGACGACGACAATGAGAAGGTATCTTCCTATGAACAAGAAGTTGTTAATTTACTAGAACAGAACCGTCAGGAGTTGAAGTATCGGGAGAAACTTCTTAGAGGGGCTAAGAAGAGGATATATGAGCTTGAGAGTGAGCTTGCCATGGCGAATGGCAAGATTGAGAGTCTGTCTTCTTCCCCTTGCTTGGGTGATAGTGGTGAGTGCCCTAACTGTGAGGTGTTGTTGTGTGACCTGACGACTCTTAAGTCCAGGTACACAGAGAGAGTAGATGAGAGAGACGCTTTGGCCACTGAGCTTGAAAGCGCTCAGCAAGAGCTAAAAGATTCTCATGCCACTGTCATCGTACCTTGTGTAGACTGTCCATCCCATTTAGCTAGTATAGCTGAGCTGAGAGCCAAGAGTGATGAGCAGTTGAGCGAGTTAGATGGAGTGAGAGCTGAATTGGAGAAGACTAAGCTAGAGCTTGAGACCTTGTCAGTTCCACCCACTGTTTGTGAGAACTGCTTGTCCATAAGAATGGAGTTGATCAAACTAAAAGCTGAGAAGTCTGTCGAAGTTGATAAAGAGTGTGAGATCTGCTTGTCTCAGGTGGAGGTGTTAGCTACTTTGAGAGGAGCTAGCTGATGTTCAGAACGAGAACTTTTACCTCCGTCAGATCCTGAGTTGGATTAGTGCCAGAGAGCCATAGCTCGGCATGATGATCCAGCAGTTCAAGAGACAGGATGGGTTTGGGGTAGGTTACACCTATACCAAGGCTGATTTTGAGAGTGCTATTAGCCGAGCAGTGGAGTGGAGTAAGATGGCTCCCGAATAGAGATATCCCAAGACTCACTCCATTGAGCCCTTTAAGGATAGTCAGCCCAAGGATGGAGTGTTCCAAGAACAACCTAAAGCTCCACCTAAGAAGCAGATCTGGGTCCCAAAGCCTAAAACTCTCCACACTTCTCTTGATTCTTTACCTGGACCCTCTCACACCAAAGATGCTACACCCAACACCACCAAGCCTAAGAATCCCAAGCCTCAATCACATCCCAAGAAGCCTACTTATCACTATGAGTTTTGTCAGAGAGACGAGCATCTTGAGGAGTTTTGCTTCAGGAGGAAGCCGGTTGAGCGAGCAGAGAGAGCTCGAGGTGGGCAGGAGCAGTTCTACCAGCAGGGTGGTAGACAGAGAGTTCCTCGACGTAGAGAGAGGTTAGAGGCTAGGTCACGTCGTGTAGGTGGTGGTAGAGGAGACGGTTTTTATGATCGTGCTCCGGAGGGTGGTTTCCATTCCGACAGAGTTCCCGATCGTTATGGATACAGTTTTGGATCTCGTGACCGTGATTTTAGGCAGAATAGAGGACCACGCCTTGAGCCGCGTTGTGGTCTAGACTCATATGATTCCTTATGCTTTCCTACTTACGAGCAGATGGCTCGACACTGGTTTAGTACTTTTGCTAGACCTAGTGGTCGACCATTTGCTCCCACTCATGACCATTGATCTTGTAGGATCGAGGACTGGAGGACATATGGATCATGGATTCAGGATGTTCTCGCCATATGACGGGACACCGCAGATGGTTCTCCAGCCTCACTCCCCCGAGCTCCAAGGAATACATCACTTTCGGGAACAATGGTCAAGGGAAGGTACAAGGTATCGGGTCGATTCGTATTTCTGATTATTTCTCTTTGAAGAATGTTGCTTTAGTTGGAAATCTGAACTTTAATCTAATTTCTGTTTCGCAACTTCTTGAGGATGGTTTAGAAGTGCGCTTTAAGAGGGGCATGTCTTCTGTTGTTGATTCTAGAGGATCTTTAGTTTGCCGGATCTTACCTTTCGGTAAGGTTTTTTTTGTATTGATTTCTCTAGTTCTTCTGGCCCTTCTCGCTGTCTAATGGCTGGATCCTCCTCTGAGCTATGGAAGTGGCATAGAAGGTTAGGTCATTTGAGCTTTTATCTGCTTGTCAGATTGAGTTCTATGGATCTTATCCGAGGATTGCCTAATCTTAAGATGGAGAAGGATCTAGTGTGTCATCCCTATCGTCATGGGAAGATGGTTGCCGCTTCTCACGCACCTGTGACTCAGGTGATGACTTCGTACCCGGGAGAGCTGTTACACATGGATACAGTAGGTCCATATCGAGTACGCTCAGTCGGTGGGAAGTGGTACGCCCTTGTGATAGTTGACGACTTTTCTCAATTCTCGTGGGTTTTCTTTCTAGAGTCTTAGGATGAGACTTTTCAGTATGTTCATGACTTGATTTTGAAGCTAAAGAACGAGAACAATGGTCTGATGCGAGCGATTCGCTCGGACAATGGCTCTGAGTTTAAGAACTCTTACTACGTCAGTTTTTGTAGTGATCAGGGTCTTGATTATCAGTTCTCTACTCCTTACACTCCCCCGCAGAACGGCGTTGTGGAACAAAAGAACCGCAGGCTTGTCGAGATGGCCAGGACGATGCTTGATGAGCATAGGACTCCTAGGCATTTTTGGGCTGAAGCTATGAACACAGCGTGCTATCTAGCCAACCGCATTTTTCTTAGAGCTTACTTAGGTAAGACGTCATATGAGTTGCGGTTTGGTAGATAGCCCAAGGTAAGTCACTTGCGAGCTTTTGGATGCAAGTGCTTTGTGCTCAAGAAGGGAGGGCATTTGGACAAGTTTGAGTCTCGTTGCTGGGATGGAGTCTTTCTTGGTTATGCTTTGCATTCACGAGGCTTTCGTGTTTGGAATCTAGACTCCGAGATGCTTGTCGAGACTTGTGAGGTTTCTTTTGATGAGTCTTTGCCCTCACAGACTCCTTCTTTTGAGCTTTCTGGAGATGATGAGCTTGGAGAGTCCATCTTCGAGGAAGATGATGACACTCCTGCTGATGACGAGGGTGGGCCCTCTGCACCGCCTGCAGACCCCAAACCTTCTGAGACTTCGACTGAGGATGAGGACGGACCTCTGATCACTCCTTCTACTTCGATCGAGACTCCTTAGCCGAGTCCAGAGGTACCAGGTGCTGACTCCGGTGAGATGACCTCTCAGCCGAGTCCAGAGGAGCAATGGCTAACTCCGGTGAGGTGACTTCAGATCACCCAGGATCCCGAGCAGTTCAGCGTGATCACCTTTCAGAGCTCATCATTGGTGATCTTACGGGGAGATCCTTACGGTCTTTAGTTGGTTCTCTTGCTATGTTTGCTGAGTCTACTTTTGTTGCTACTTTTGAGCCCCGAGACGTTTCTCATGCTCTTTCTGATTCAAATTGGATAAACGCCATGCAAGAAGAGCTTGAAAACTTTGTTCGCAATTGGGTTTGGACACTAGTTGAGCTGCCACCTAGATGCAACACCATAGGCACCATGTGGGTGTTTAAAAACAAACAAGGAGAAGATGGTGTTGTGGTGCACAACAAAGCTCGATTAGTGGCACAGGGTTTTTGTCAAAAAGAAGGTATTGGTTTTGAAGAGACTTTCGCTCCTGTTGCTCATCTTGAGTCCATTCGTATTCTTTTGGTCTTTGCTGCTTCTAAAGGTTTTAAGCTTCATCAAATGGATGTCAAGAGTGCTTTTCTAAACAGGTATATAGAGGAGGAGGTCTATGTTAAGCAACCCCCGGTTTTGAGAACCCTAAATTTCCACGACATGTTTACAAGCTGTAGAAGGCTTTATACGGTCTAAAGCAGGCCCCCAGGGCTTGGTATGATCGCTTGAAGCAGTTCTTGTTGCAGAAAGGTTTTGTGATGGGTTCTGTGGACAAGACTCTTTTCTTGCTTAGAGATGGCGTAGACTTATTGGTTGCTCAGATTTACGTGGATGATATTATTTTTGGTGGTTCTACTAATGAGCTTGTGTCCTAGTTTTCTGAGTAGATGCATAGCGAGTTTGAGATGAGTCTCATGAGAGAACTCAAGTACTTTTTAGGGCTCCAGATCAAGCAGACCAAGGACGACATTTTCATCCACCAGGGTAAGTACACACGGGATATGCTGAAGAAGTTTGATTTTGGTGGAGAGCTGAAGCCACAGATGACCCCAATGGGTACATCTGGAGGTCTGGACAAGGACGAGAACGACGTCAAGGTAAATGAGAGAGAGTATCTAAGGATGATCGGATCGCTGCTATACTTGACTACGACGAGACCGAACATTCAGTTTGTTGCAGGTGTGTGCGCGCGTTTTCAGTCTTCGCCCCGCGCATCTCACCGGCAGGCTGTAAAGCGTATTTTCAGGTATCTTACTTATGCTCCTGATTTAGGTCTTTATTTTTCTGCATCATCGTCTCTTGATTTAGCTGGTTTTTTGGACGCTGATTTTGGTGGGTGCCGGCTGGATCGCAAGTCGACTTCCGATACTTGCCAGCTTCTTGGTTCTTCACTTGTTTCATGGTCTTCTCGAAAGCAATCTGGAGTTGCTCTTTCTACTACTGAGGCTGAGTATATAACTGCTGCTAGCTGCTATTCTCAGTTGGTTTGGATGATTTCTACTTTGCGGGATTTTGGGTTGTTCTTCCCTGCTAGAGTTCCTTTGTTTTGTGATAGCACTTGTGCAATTAGTGTAGGGAAAAACCCATGTATTCATTCTAAAACCAAACATATTGATGTGCGCTTTCACTTTCTGAGGGATCAATATGAGAAAGGGGTCATTGATCTTGTTCATGTTGATACCCATCAGCAGTTGGCTGACATTTTTACCAAACCCCTAGATCAGTCTACTTTTGAGCGTTTGCGAGGGGATTTGGGAGTTGTGTATCCTTTTTAGGATACTTTGAGTCAGTTTTTTCTTTCTTCTTTATTTTTGTTGAGTCTTTTTGTGTGAGTTCATATCATGCATAACCATCAATCACATTTTGAGCTTTCTTCTGTTATATGATTAATCTGCTTTACTTTCTCTAGCTAGTATATGTTTTTGATTACTTGTCGATGATTATGTTCTGTTTCAGTTCACATGATATATCTGATATTTGTCATATGCATGGCTTTTATGATTTAAAATTAAAAAAAATGATCACCATTGCTTCTGGTAACTAGCATGTGTAGGCTGAATGCTTTCGCTATCTTTTATATGCCTGGTAGCTAGATCCTTACTTAGATGCAGATATGCAACTTGGACATCTATATGCTTTAAATATGAAAAATGTGTTATAAAAATGATAAAAAATTCAGAAAAATGAAAAATTTATGCATTTTTATGATTATTAGAAAAGATCCAGGTGGGTTTGCTTTGTCGCATTGCATTGTTCTGGAGTGCTTACCATAGCACTTTGGTATGAACTAGGACGGTGTAATGTATGCCAAGACCAATGTCTTAAGCTTCTGATGGTCCAGTTCTGGCCTAGGCTTGACTTGGTCGGTTAGCATAAGGTTTGACATGCAAATAACCCCTGGCAGAAATAAAAAAATAAAAAGGAAAAAGAAAAAGTCTGAAAAATTTAAAAAGATGACAAGTTTGCTGAAGCACTTTGATTTGGACAATGCTTATCTTGGTAGATATCAGCTAGCTTTTGCATCTCATGCTTTACTTTGCTTGTCAACTAGAAAATGTGGTGATGCTTTTGTTTGCAAAAATCGAAAAATGTGTGCTAATGACTCTCTTTACATATCATTTGTTGCACTGATCATGGCATGTATATTAGACAGTATATCTTTGGCTATACCTGTTAGATGTTGTAATTGCAGTTAATCATATCTAAGAAGAATGCTTTTCACACTCCACCTGCACCCCATCTGCATTCATGGCATATTTTGAGGGGGAGCTGCATTTCAAGGGGAGTGTGTGTCTATGTATCTTTAGAGTGCATTTAGTCTCACTTGATGAGTCCAATTGTCAACAAGGGGGAGAAATTTTGGAGTTTAGGGGACATTTTTGGCTTTCTCTGGGATTTATTTCACGGGGAGTATTTCAGTCTTTTACCTTTACTCTGTTATCCTTGTTGGTAATTCTGAGATTGCACTTTTTTTTAGTCTTTATTTTTGGTTAACCATAATGACCATTTTCTTGCTTCTGTTTGGCTTTTGGTCATTAGGGTTAAACTTTTATTTTCTTTCTTCTATTTTCTTTTGTTTTTGTTTTCCTGTTTCCACATGTTTATGCAGGTTCTAAAGAAGTGCTGAAGAGGGTGTTGACAATGCACTCATCAAGGGGGAGATTGAGAAACCATGTTGAAGAACATAGGTTTGATACTCCAGATGTGATGAATGATTGTCAACGGAAGTCAAAGAAAGAGAAATGAAGACCTGCCGTGTTTGAGGCGCGTGTGACTCAGGTACACGGGCAGCGAGCGACAGCCGGGTAGAGGAGGTGAGGAGCCATGGAGTCGGGCTGGCCCAATCCGGGTACATGGGCTAGGAGCGGCAGAGGATCCACTGGTCTATTGACTGGGTTTGACTTAGGTACACGGGCGGCGAGCGATTTCCGGGCTGAGGAAGCTGCGGGATCGGATCGGTCCAATCCGGGTACCCTGTGCGAAGACGGTGGACGCTTTGTCAGTTTCGGCGCAAAACTGGCAACCTATGATAATTTTGTTTTTAGGATATTAATATTTAGTTTTTAAGTCCAGAATATTTTATTTGAGTCAAGTGATTTTTCTAAGAATATTTTAGTAATTT
Source organism: Zizania palustris (assembly GCA_019279435.1). Lineage (NCBI taxonomy): Eukaryota > Viridiplantae > Streptophyta > Magnoliopsida > Poales > Poaceae > Zizania > Zizania palustris. Next base: position 72,153,767 of record JAAALK010000290.1, on the reverse strand, counting down.
TCGGAATTTATTTTAGAGTCAGTGTTAATTTACCCTAGGGGTAAATTAGTCTTTTCATGTATTAGGAGTCGCCTATAAATAGGCCCCTATCCCCCTGGGGATAGGATGACTGTTTCTAATAGATCAATCTACAGTCCATTTTCGTTTTCCACCGAAAATATTTCGATCTGCAAATTTCATCGACGCCTGATCATTCTTCTCCGGGAAACTTTTTTCTTCGGCGGCTGTTTTTTTCCTAGCGCTTTTTCTTCTCCACAGCGGGCGGCTGCAGCGGGTCATCTCACGCATGCGTGCTTCACGGCAGCACAGGAGTCTGCAGCAACACAATTTCATCACGGGCCCCACGGAATTTTTCAGCGCGCGTCAGAGCTAAATCAGTTCCCAAGGCAGGAATTCAGCAGGCTTCACGGCAACAAGCACGTTTTTCGAGGCACCTTTTTTTCTTCCACGACGTGCTGCGTTTTGCTTCTGTTCCGTGCGGCGTGCGCTTCGGCTGGAGGGAAACTTTTTCCCTGGCACGGCGGGAGTTCCATCGCACGGCAGCCATAGGCTGATGGAGTGCTTTTCACGCCGCGTAGCTAGCTGGTAGCAGTGCAGCAGCCTAGCCGCACAGCCCAAGGCGAAGCTACCGGCTGCTGCTGTGTCTGCATTGTCCCGGTGACGCATGGCTCAGCGAAAGCCATCTCAACGGCAGCAGAAGAAAAATGCGTTCTCCACGGCGGAGGCAGTTGACGACGAGAACGTTTTCCATGGCGCAGTTTTCCGCAGATCGGATGCATATAAGTTTTATTATCTCCTAATTTTTAATTAGTTTAAATCTGTTAGTTATTTTATCTGTTGGTTTTTATTAGCATAAAAATTAATCTCACAATTAAACTTTTAATCTGTTAAATTTTTATTTTAATATTGTTTAATCTGCTCATATAAAAAGAAAAGAAAAATTTATTAGTCGCAATTATATTTTTCTAGTTTTACGTGCAATATTTTCGGTTTAATTCTGAGTTAATTTTTAATGATCCATGTTTTATTCATTTGATTAGTATTTTATTTCTAGACTGAAATATAAATATTGTTGATTTTTCTAGGTGTTTTTATTTAAGTTTATCTTTAATATCATTTCAATTAAGACACCGATTATTTCTAGCCTAGACAACTTTAGTTCCAGTAATTTTCTTTGCTAATATTATTTGTCTGGCTAAGTTAATTTGAGTGTTGCGATTAGAACATAGTTTAGCAATAATTTTTTAGGCGCCCATTCACGCTCCCTCTGGTCACTACTTTTGGTCCTACATCAAGGATCCCCGTCTCTCACGTATGGTGCTAGCACGCTGCTGTGGGAGGTACTTCATCCCTATACGTGTGGACTCCGTGAAGGATTTTCTCCAATAGCGATGCTCGTGAACATCTACATGCGAACGACTACGTTGTCTTCATCGATCGGATCAGCGAAGGACGACAAGGACGGAGTGAGGAGAGGCTAGACGTGCTGCTCCAACATCTTCATCCACTGCACCTAGCGCGTTGTGTACTAGAAGGTACCGATCTATGATCTCACATGCGCATGAGCCTAGGGACATAGGGAGGAAATTTTGAATTTGCCGTCTAGTGTAGCTCCCCTATTCCCCAACGAGAACGTGATCGCCAAAACGAGCATGGATGAAGCTCCTATGTTGGTTATTATCATCACATCATCAATGATCGACTCGATACACGTAATGCCATCGTTAGTTAATGAGAAGAACGAGAGCACGTGTAGCTATGTCGCCATGAACAATATGACCAAGACAATGGCGCACAAGAGGTGAATCGCCCCGACCCTGATATCTTGCACCACGATGGCTTCCTCACTTTCTCCAAATGACTTCGACGGGTCGAATGGCCCCATAACTTCCGTCCAACGGGGGTTACATTGTACAATGGTAAGACCGACCTATCCCAATAGCTATAGTTGTATTATACAAAAATTCGTGCAACCGGAGGAGACCAAGATGTCATAGTCAACTACCTCCATGTTATGTTGTCTACATCCGCCGTTAGCTGGTTGGCTTTGCTCCTCAAAAGTTCCATCAATTCCTGGGATAATTTGTGCAAAACCTTCATCGCCAATTATCAAGGAATGTGGCAGAGGCCTGCCTCACGACACGACTTGTGCCAAATTTGCCAAAGGGAAGGAGAGTCCCTGAGGGAATATATTCACCAATTCTCCGAGAAGTGCAACACCGTCGGTAGCATCTCCGACACCGACGTGATAACCACCTTTCAAGATGGCTTAAGGAAACCATCAGAACTATTTTGCCATCTAGTTATGAACGAGCCAAGTAATCCTAGCCACATGATCACCATCACCGAGCAATTCGCCAGCGTTGAAGATGGCGAACGGGAGCAAATGTTCCTTAATTCACAAGAATTCAGCGGAGACAAGAAGAAGAATAAGGACCACTACCGATCGTCGACACATCTTCGGACGTCCGTGCCTCGATATCGTGACAACCCCAATCCCTCTCTTCAATACAAGAGCAAGACGAGGAAGGGTAAAGAAGTCATGGTCGCTGACCTATCGACACCAAGATTTGGTAAAGCCCAAAATCCCACTACGAGTTGCTGCATAGTCAACAAAAGGTCAAAGAAGATCCAGTCAAAGAAAGTCAAAGGAATCCGTCCGCAACAACTGCATGATCGGAAGGGGAGCCGATGGAGATAAGAGCAAAAGATGGTTACAAATTCATCTAGAATTAGCTGGACAAGTTACTTGGATGACAAGTCTACAAACTATAAATATGTATCCCTTAGGTTTGATTAGTTAACTCTCGTTCAATCAATCAATCGGCGCATCGCCACCCTTGAGCCCCCAAGGTTATCCGGCGGGACTCGGGCGCTCAGAGTGGTTCATCGAGGTGGTTTGTCTTGCGCATCATCGGCATCGGTGACAACTAGGTTAGTACCTTCACGACTGCATTAGTTCTATTCGATCTCTTGAGGAGAACAGTGAAACGACACAGTCACTATTTGTTCTCAATGTATTTGGCTAGGTCTAAGGCTACATCACTTAGGTTTGATCTCTTAGATTGAAGTGATCTGGGTCTTATAGTTTGAGGATTCATCGATTAAGTCTGACATCTCTTGCTATTGTATCTTTTTCATGTCATATACTGTTCATCTAAATAAGTCCACAGTCATCGGCTTGCTAGTCGATCATCTATGCTACTAACGTCTATCTTTTTTGATCCCTTCAGTTGCAGGGTCAAACTAATTGGCATGCCCTAAACCCCTTTTCTAAGACGTAGGACCTGCACTGGAGCTAAGCAGATCTCCCAGGCCATGCGTGTGTCAGTGTGTGACCAAAAAGCACGCAACACGGCTAAAGTGCCTGACCATGAGGCCGAGATGACTCGGTTTTGCAGGAATTGCTCAACAAACCCTGCATTATTCATCCTAACAGTAATCACAAAACACGTCGTTGCTTATAGTTATAGAATCATATGTTGAAGGAAGCGGGGGGAAACCCCCGACCCAACAAGCATCGTCGGGATGACAACGAAAAGAAGTTCTATAAGGGCAAGAGGGAAGATGATGCTCCATCTATGGAGAATGACTTCCAAGAGCCCACGAGAACAGTCTCCATGATAGTCGAGGGATGATTGCCTCTTGTTGATAGCAAAAAATGGCATTAATGGTCAAGATTGTCAAAATATCAATTTTGGTAATTTGGGCCAAAAATATGCAATACTTGGTACAGGTCGAAGCCCTGAAGTACAGGAGGCCCATCAGCATAAGGCCTCGGTGGCCTTTCAGCAGCCTGTTTCGCATGCTGGCTTCAGCCCACAGGGCCCTTCGGAGGCTTGCTCTGCCAACAGGCTTCGACCCGGTGGGTTGGCTACGGCGAGGCCTATAGAGGCCCACTCCGGCTAGCAGAGTCCGAATGAGATTAGCATAGCTCGATTGTTTTTGATCTCTTAACCAAATCTTAACTGTTTTAGCCAAACTCTTATCAGATTAGAGTTAGAGATAAGAAGACTATCCCCTATAAATATAGGGGTGAGGCCGGTTCATAGGACCCCCCACAACACAGATCAAACACAAAGCCCTAGCTTTGAACCGCACCTTTACTTTCATCTACTTTCCGCATTAGATCAGTATACCTTCGTGGGTTTGTGTTGGAAGCCCTCCGTCGGACACGCTGTAATTGTGGTAAGCCTTGTTGGACCGCCTGTGAATATTCCGTTAATCTATGTAATAGATTGCTATCACCTTGTTGCCTCGCTTGTGAACCATCCGTTAATCTACGTAACAGATTGTTACCCTTCATTTTGTCTACTGCTACACTTAGTAATTCGGGCTTCAGGACGAATTGGCACTTGATCTTTATATTCTACAGGATTCACGTTTGGAGCCCCCTTCTCCAAGGATTTCCGGAGCCAGGAAGCTGGATTCGGAGGTGGCCAGAGTACCCTTCGGCAATTCCTTGCTCCGTTCGTGTCGGTTTCGTCATGTTGTTGTCGGTCTGGTCGAGTCTCGCGCATCGGAGCCACTTCGCATCGGGGTTGCTTTGTGTCGGAGTCACGCCAGAACGCTCCGCATTGGACTTCGTCGCACCAGGACGCTCCGCAGTAGGTCTCATCACGTCAGAGGCTTCGCATAAAACCCTATCATTCGGAGGCGATTCCACTTCACGACCTGTTCGGAGCCTATCTTCGATCAGATTGATCCGAACATCGAAGGTTGCCTTCAGCGCATACTTCGCACCTGCCACCGAAGACCTCCTTCGGTGACCCTTCGGTGACTCCTTCGCACGGTACACTTCGAACCAATCTAGCTCCATTTGCCCGATTGTATTATTTTATCTATATATTTCGGCTAATTAGATTATTTCTGTGTGATTTGATTACTTGGCGACTCCACCCCCTTTGCCACTATTGAGGGTAGTCAGAACACGACGCCAACGCTGTGTTACACTTAGGATTGTCCCTAAGTATCCGCACGTTTTTGGATCATCGACCCAGCCCAAGTGCGGGGGCACGTTTCCGTGTCAACACATTTTTTGGCGACTCCGCTGGGGACAAACGCCAACATAACGAGTACATCTACATCAGCTGCAAGTACATCTGCGATGACTACTATGTCTACAACATCGATGGATCCCATGGGAGGTGCGGAAATCAACAACCGCAACATCATGATGCCTACCCTTGTGGATATCCCCGAGGAAGGTCAGGCGGAGATCGAGGCGAAGATGAAAGAGCTCCAAGATCTCATGCTCGGGAGTTACGTCAAGACAAGCGCAGGCTTCATCAAGCACGACGTCAACATCCTCAACCTCGCCCGGACTCAGGTAACACCAGTGTCACCTCCTTTATCTTCCTTAGAGATTGAGCAAAAGATAGCCGTGTTTTTAGATCAAGCCGTTAGCGCTTCGCTAGCCAACCATCTAGATTCGGCAGTCAGCTCTCAAGTAGAGACAATGTTTAGAAGGTTCGACTTTACCGAGGCCATTCCTCCAACTCCAATCGCTAGCGTACCTCTGGTAAATCGCATTTACAATAGAACCGATGGTAGTACTGGCAAAGTTATCATGTCTCCGGCCTCGACATCTATGGTCGAGACCAATCACTACACTTACGGCCAAACTAGCCCTGCTTGTTATACGCCGCCTCCACCTATGCCTGCATCGGCTTTTCCCACGCTGTCTGCGCCGCATGCTCCTACACACCCGCATAGACCCGAGCACATCATATACCCTTAGCCAGCACGAGAGGAGGAGCCCCACGGCCGACACACCGACATACCACCATGTGTCGTGCCCCCACACGAGAGACGCACACAGGCGGGAGTCTAGGACGACATTGAGGAGCGGATCCGCACACTGTTTAGAGAGTGCACTGGCTTCACGCCCCAGGATCGGGCTAGGACTTACCGAAGGCTGTATCCTGATCACTTCGATACCATACCCTACCCTCGCAGCTATAGAGTCCCCGAATTCACCAAATTCGATGGCTAGGGTAACAAGACCACACTAGAGCATGTCAGCCAATTCTTACCATGGTGTGGATAAGCTAGTGGGTCGGACGCATTAAAACTTAGATTGTTTTCTCTTTTGCTATCCAGCACCGCTTTCACTTGGTTTTCGGCGCTGCCGCCGAACTCCGTCCAAACATGGGCCCAATTAGAACAGAAGTTCCATGACTATTTTTATACAAGCGAGACAGAACTCAGGCTTTTACACTTGACATCGGTCAAACATAAATCTAATGAGAGTGTCTTTGAGTACGTCAAGCGCTTTAGAGACACCAGGAACCGATGTTTTAGTCTCAATGTTTCAGAAAGAGATTTGGTGGATCTAGCTTTTAACGGATTGCATTCCAAAATTAAAGAGAGGCTAGATAGCCAAAACTTTTTAGAGGTCAGCCAAGTCCTACAGCAGACTCTGGTCCAAGAAGGCCAAGCCAAGGATAAAAAATTCATCAAGACATTTAACAAATCTAGAGCTGAAGTTCACATCATGGACCACTCCGACAAGGAAGAGTTAGAGGAAGAGGACGATTCATCCGATATGTATGCGGCCGAATGGGCCTAGAACACTAAGACCAAACCTATCACCTGTTCCGAGCTACGGCCGTCTCCTACTAAGAGTCGGCCCAGCGAGGTTAAATACTCTTTTGATGTGACTAAATGTGATAAAATATTTGATTTCCTCTTGAAGAACCAGCTTCTCAGGTTACCCAAGGGTCAGGTCATCCTGACCACCGACGAACTAAAGAAACGACCCTACTGTAAGTGGCATGATTCGCATTCTCATTATACTAACAATTGCAATGTCTTCTGTCGGCATGTTCAATCGGCCATAGAAGAGGGACGATTGAAAATATATTCTAGTCTGAAGATGAAGCTGGACAAAGACCCCTTCCCCGTGAACACCGTCGACCTCAATGAGAAGAAGGTGTTAATTCGGCCAGAACATGTCGAGTCATCTAAAGGGAAAGCGGTCGTTATTGGAGAACCCGGACACGCACACTTGTACCCAAGAACCCTGAAGTAGGAGTGTGGAAAAAGAACACCAACACATCTTCTTTGGCTAGGGCTCGCAAGAAGACAAAGGTAACATACCGGATGCTATTCAATAAACACCAGAAGAAGGCCGAGAAAATAGACACCCGACCGAAGGTGCCAAAACATCCAAAGAGGCAAAGGCAGCCAAACCCTTCGAGGGGTGGGTTCGGGCCTCGACAACCGAACCCTCCGAGGGGTGAGTTCGGACCCCAACAGTCGAGCCCCTCGAAGGGTGAGTTTAGACCCCAACAGCCGAACCCTCCGTGTAGAGAGTTCAGAACCCAATGGCCAAACCCTCCGCATAGTGAGTTTGGACCCTAATGGCCGAACCCTCTGCATAGTGAATTCAGACTCCAATGGCCAAACCCTCTGCATGGTGAGTTCGGACCCCAATGGCTGAAACCACCTCCGCTCTAGGAAAATCCCCGGGAGGCAGAGCTCGGCCCGCAATGGCCAAACATACCTCCGGCCTAGTGGGACCCATCGCTAATATGGTCCGAAGTACCTTCGACATGGCCGAACCCCCCTCCGAGCAATGGTTTTGGCTCTCAGTGGGCGAAGCCGGAAGAACCTCCGATGCCTCCGCCGTACTACTGGACGGGGTCCACGTGGGCTCCGAACTATGCTTCATCACCGGAGTACCCTTCGTAGCATATTGTTACCCCCTTTTCCCCCTCAGAATACAATGATTGGCAGGGGTAGATGGACATGACGAAGTGGAACATTTTCCACAGGCTATCCGTGGTGCCTCCGAGCCAACTCATGCAGGACGAAGCCAAAAAGGATGGGCATGAAGAGGCAAGGGTGAGGGAGTCCGAAGCTATCACACTCAAGGTAGGGTCTTAGGAGGTCCCAATCTCGAAGGCCCCCTCACCGGAGCATGACGGAGGTAAGCCCCCTAGTCTGGCTGAGGCCATCGTCGAGGCCTGGTCCGATCAGCCTAGGGAGGCCGGTTCGGTCGGCTTGGTACAGGAGAGAACTCTTGCCAAGTGCAAAGATTATGAGGCCGACCCGGGGAATTCCCGTTCGGCCAAAAATCACATGAGCAAGTTGGTGGCACCTGGTACCAAGCCACAACCATCTTGGGCACCTCCGGGTATGTCCAAATCGTAGAAGAGGCACCTACAACGTCTATGGTCATAGGAGATGCGCGATAAGAAGGCAGAGGATAAGCGAGACGCCATATTCTACGAAATCTGCCCTTGGCCAGTTGTTAAGAAAATATGGAAGCCCAAGAGGGTTGAGGCAAACAACCCGGCTCCCGTTCCGAGCGACGACGATGATGACATGCTCGACAATGACTACACGACCATTTCCGAGGGGCTCACATCTCAGGCAATGTACATAAACATCATCATACTTCCCGTCGAGTTTGCGCTACCATGAGATGAGGCCGAGGTCGCTCAGTTGAGCCTCAACCCACGATATGTTGTTTTTGAGAAGCCCGAGGATACGGCTCATCACTTGAAGCCTCTCTACGTCTAGGGGCACATTGATAGAAAGCCGATCTCTAGGATGCTTGTTGATGGTGGCACCACTGTCAACTTGATGTCATACTCTCTCTTGAAGAAACTCAGCAAGGGTGAAGAAGATTTAAAGAAGACCAACCTAATGCTCAACGGCTTCAACGGCGAGAGCTCTGAAGCAAAGGGCGTACTCTCACTGGAGTTGACGGTGGGCAATAAGACGTTGTCAATGACGTTCTTCATAATCGATGTGCAAGGTAACTATAGTGTGCTACATGGGCGTGATTGAATTCACGCAAATTGTTGTATTCCATCTACTTTGCACTAGTGCCTAATACAGTGGGATGGTGATGATGTGGAGGTTGTACCAGCTGATACTTTGGCCCAAGTAGCGTTGGCCGATGTATCTATCGACGACGTCCATGATAAGGTAGAGTGTCTATCAGATAGAGATCTCTCGGATTACAACTTCGTTAGTGTATCCAGAGGATGTTTTGTACCTGGCTCTGTGAAGCCAGCTGATGTAGCATGACTATTTCTAAACTAGTAGTCATGTCTAGTAAGAGTAATCTTGATTGGCTGAAGTCTCGTGTGGAGCAATATCGGTCTTCTAAAGACGGTATTGCCAAAGCCATTGAAGATTTTAGCGAAGTAGAAAAGTTGGGTCAAGGCTTTGCGTCGGCCGATCCTCTAGAAGAAGTCAATATAGGCAATGGTAGCATTCCAAGGCCGACTTTTGTAAACCATAATTTGCAGGCTAGCGAAAAGGCCGGAGTAATAAAGTTGCTTCGGTCGTATGTCGATTGTTTCGCATGGGAGTATAGTGAGATGCTCGGACTAAGTTGTGTGCTCGTAGAGCATCGGCTGCCTATCAAACCCGGGTTTAGGCCTTATAAACAGCCCCGTCGTCGCTTTATTTCGGCCGTGTATGACCGAGTTAAAGAGGAGATAGAACAATTACTCAGGACTGAATTTATTAGGCCATGAAGGTATGCTGAATGGGTTGCTAATATTGTGTTTGTAGAGAAGAAAGGGAGCTACAAAATACGAGTTTGTATTGATTTCAGGGATCTGAAAAAGGCCACTCTGAAGGATGAGTATCCCATGCCGATAGCCGACATGTTGATCAACGATGCTTCAGGACACAAGGTACTAAGTTTTCTTGATGGCAATGCTGGTTATAATCAAATCTTTATAGCAAAAGACGATGTTTACAAGACAACCTTTCGATGCCCTAGTTTTGTCGGCTTGTTTGAATGGGTCGTTATGACTTTTGGTTTAAAGAATGCTGGCACTACATATCAACGTGCTATGAACTTGATCTTTCATGACTTGCTATGGGTTATACTTGAGGTCTACATAGACGATGTTGTTGTCAAATCGGATGGTATGGGAAACCATCTAGCCGATTTGAGAGTTGCTTTTTATAGGATGCGCCAGTATGGCTTAAAGATGAACCCACTCAAGTGTGCTTTTGGCATGTTGGTGTGCAAGTTCTTAGGATTCATGATTCATGAAAGAGGTATTGAGATTGATCCTAAGAGGCTTGAAAATATTAGGAACTTTGAAGATCCAACATGTAAGAGGGATGTACAAAAGTTGCTAGGCAAGATGAATTATTTGCATCACTTTATATCTAACTTGTCTGGAAAGATCGATGCTTTTGTCCCCATACTCCGGCTAAAGAATGAAGTCGAGTTCACTTGGGGGGCAAGTCAGCAAAGCGCTTTTGAGAAGATTAAAGATTGCTTGTCATCACCGCCCGTGGTAAGAGCACCAAAAGCCAGGATCCCGTTTCGGCTATACATTGCTGCAGAGGATAACGTGATAGGAGCCATGCTAACTCAAGAGGTAGAGGTAAAAGAGTACATCATCACATTCTTGAGCCGCCGCTTGTTGGATGCCGAGACGAGGTACGTGTTTGTGGAGCTCTTGTGTTTATCACTCTATTATGCATGTACCAAATTACGTCACTATCTTCTCCCTAGCACATGTATTGTTGCTTGTCAAACTGATGTCATAAAATACATGTTACAGAAGCCGATTCTAAGTGGTAGAATCAGAAAGTGGTCTTATGCTTTGATTGAATATGATTTGGCTTATGAACCTTTGAGAGCTATGAAAGGCCAAATCGTCGCCAACTTTATAGTTGATCACCACGTGGATGTCAATTGGGATAACGATGTTGCTCTAATTGAGATAGTGTGATGGGAACTTTATTTTGATGGTTCGGCTTGCAAAAATGGCCAAGGTATTGGAGTGTTGCTCATGTCACCAAATGGTATGAGCTTTGAGACCTCGGCCCGGTTAGAATTTCCTTCTACTAATAATCAAGCCGAGTATGAAGCTTTATTGCTAGGACTTGAATTGCCAGGTTCCATGGGTGTTAAACATGTTCATGCATATGGTGATTCTCTGTTAGTTGTACAACAAGTAGCTAAAATTGCTCAATGTTTTAATGGTTTGCTAAATAGCTACTTGGATAAATGCTTAGACATAATTGCTACTTTTGATGACTTTGAAATTTCTCATGTGTCCAGAGAAGCCAATTCAATTGCAAATGATTTGGCTCAGCAAGCATCTGGATATCAAGTCAGGAAAGGTAGATTTTTCGTACAAAGAAGGCCGAGGTTTGAGATCTCTATGTCAGCCGAGGCCAGGAGCTTCAAACCGATGCTCTGCACACCAGACCCTCCCAAGGGTGCTACTAGCTGGACCCCCTGTGCCGGAGCCCTTCATCCACCGGAGGGCTCTGTGCGCCGAACCCCTCGTGCTGAAGCCCTCCAAGTGTCAGAGGCCTTCGCGCGCTGGACCCCTTCGTCGAAGGGCTTCGGTCTGATCGACTTCGCACAGCCAATCTTACTAGCCCTCGGCAAGGACAGGAAGGGCTCGGGGGGCACTTTGAAATTTATAAATTATACGCCACTTCTAGAAAAGAATTGACAAACCCTCCAAGAATCCGTAAGGATGATTGGAGAATCCCAATCGTCCAGTATTTGAAAGATACCAGTCAAAGGGTTGATCAGAATGTTCGGCGACAGACATTTAAATTTGTGTTACTCGACGATGTGTTGTATCGCCAAACTATTGATGGAGCACTTCTAAAGTGCTTGGATGCTAATTAATCTAAAGTGGCTACAAGGGAAGTTCATGAGGGACTTTGGGGCACCCATCAGCCGGTCCAGAAAATGAGTTGGATGCTCAAAAGAGCATGTCTTTATTGGCCGACTATGACTGAGGATTGGTTTAGGTATTATAGAGGGTGTGAGGACTGTCAAAAGTTTGGTAATATTTAGTTGGCTCCTACATCACTACTTAACCCTATTATCAAACCATGGCCATTCTGAGGTTGGGGCTTTGACTTAATCGGCCAAATTCATCCTCCCTCTTTAAAAGGGCATCGGTTCATGTTGATGACAATGAATTATTTCACCAAATGGACTGAGGCTGTGCCTCTCAAGAACATGACTCATAATGAGGTAACGGATTTCATCTTGAAGCACATTATACATAGATTCGGTATTCCCCAAACTCTCACTACGGATCAGGGTACTTCATTTATTGCTAAATAAGTGAGATACTTTGTCGAATTTTATGGTATTAAGTTGATAAACTCTTCACCATACTATGCTCAGGCCAATGGTCAGGCCAAGTCTAGTAATAAAACCATGGTTAAGATCATTAAGAAGAAAATCAAAAAGTTTCCTAAAAGGTGACATGAAGTGCTTTCTGAAGCATTGTGGGCTTGTAGAGTTGCGAAGCATGCTGCTACCAAAGTTAGTCCATATGAGTTGGTATATGGACAAGAAGCCGTTCTACCAGTCGAAGTAGATCTTGCCTCGCTAAGATTTCTTAAGCAAGATGGCTTATCGATCGATGAGTATGAAACTCTTTTGAAGGATAATTTGGAAGAGGTGACTGATAAGAGGTTAAGGGCTCTAGAGACTATAGAAAGATATAAGAGGAGAGTAGCTAGAGCCTACAACAAAAAGTCAAAGCAAAATCGTTTCAAGTTGGTGACTTAGTTTGGAAGACGATTTTTCCCTTAGGCACTAAAAGCCCCAAATTTGGTAAATGGTCACCTAGTTGGGAAGGTCCTTTTAAAGTAGTTGAAATCGCTCCAGGAAATGCATATTTATTAGTCTCTACAAGGAGAGCGATTTCGAAGAGCTTTGAATGGCAGGTAGTTGAAAAGGTATTTCCCAAGCGTGTGGCAAAGTGCTTGAAAGTGTCAAAAGGCCGATATAGAGTATATCGTCCTTATCCCGTTGTGCTTTTAGGTCACTAAGTTTGCTAAAAGGCAGGGGGCATATGTTGATAGCAAAAAATGGCATTAATGGTCAAGATTGTCAAAATATCAATTTTAGTAATTTGGGCCGAAAATATGCAATACCTGGTATAGGCCGAAGCCCTGAAGTACCGGAGGCCCATCAGCATAGGGCCTCGGTGGCCTTTCAGTGACCTACTTTGTTTGCTGGCTTCAGCCCGAAGGGCCCTTCGGAGGCCTTCTCCGCCAACAAGCTTCGGCCCAGTGGGTTGGCTGCGGCGAGGCCTACGGAGGCCCACTCTGGCCAGTAGAGTCCGAATGAGATTAGCATAGCTCGACTGTTTTTGATCTCTTATCCAAATCTTAATTGTTTTAGCTGAACTATTATTAGATTAGAGTTAGAGATAAGAATACTAGCCCCTATAAATATAGGGGTGAGGCTGGTTCATAGGACCCCCACAACACAGATCAAACACAAAGCCCTAGCTTTGAACCATACCTTTTCTTTCATCTACTTTCCGCATTAGATCAGTATACCTTCATGGGTTTGCGCTGGAAGCCCTTCGTCGGCCACGCCGTAATTGTGGTAAACCTTGTTAGTTCGCCTGTGAATCATCCGTTAATCTACATAATAGATTGTTATCACCTTATTGGCTCGCTTGTTAACCATCCGTTAATCTACGTAATAGATTGTTACCCTTCGTTTTGTCTACTGCTACACTTAGTAATTTAGTCCCTAGGACAAATTGGTACTTGATCTTTGTATTCTGTAGGATTCACGTTTGGAGCCCCCTTCGCCAAGGATTTCCAGAGCCAGGAAGCTAGATTCAGATGTTGCCGGAGTACCCTTCGGCGGGTCCTAGCTTCGTCTGTCCATACCAGATTCATCACACTATTGTCGGTCTGGTCGAGTCTCAAGCGCCGAATCCATTTCACATCGGGGTTGCTTCGTGTCGGAGTCACACCAGAACTCTCTGCATCAGACTTCGTCGCACTAGGACGCTCCACAGTAGGTCTCGTCACGTCATAGGCTTTGCACCGAACCCTGTCGTTCGGAGGCGATTCCATGTCACGACCTGTTCGAAGCCTATCTTCGATCAGATCGATCAGAACGCCGAAGGTTGCCTTCGACACATACTTCACACCAGCCACCGAAGACCTCCTTCGGTGACCCCTTCGCACGGTACACTCCGGTCCAATCTCGCTCCGTTCGGCCGATTGGATTATTTTATCTATATATTTCGGCTAATTGGAATATTTCCGTGTGATCTGATTACTCGATGACTCCACCTCCCTTGCCACTGTTGAGGGTAGTCGGAACACGACGTCAATGCTATGTTACGCTTAGGCTTGTCCCTAAGTATATACACGTTTTTGGATCGTCGAACCGGCCCAAGTGCGAGGGCACGTTTTTGTGTCAACACCTCTAAATCCAGATGCCAACATAAGTTGATGTCTTGCTGCATCAACACCATCAGCACTATGACAACCGAGCACCTTAGGTGGTCGAAAATACCGATCACCTTCGACCGACGAGATCAATGGACAGATGTCCCCAAGCCCAGACACTTCCTGTTGGTCATTGACCCCGTCGTCCTCAAATCGCTCCTCAAAAGGGTGCTAGAAGATGGTGGCAGTGACCTTGACGTCCTATTCAAAGGGACATTGGCCGCACTCGGCATCGACCACTCGGCACTCCAAAAGATGGATACCCCTTTTTACAGGATTGTCCTGAGAAAAGACTCTGTCCCTCTTGGCACAATCACCATGCCGGTGAAATTCGGCACTTGGGACAACTACAAGACCAAGCATGTCAAGTTCTATGTCGCTGACTTCGAGACTGCTTATCAAGTCGTGCTCAGAAGGCCATCACTACCCAAGTTCATGGCTATGCCCCACTATGCCTATTTGGTCCTCAAGATTCCCGGGCCAGGAGGAGCCTTCTCCATAAAAGGAGACGTCAGCACATCGCATGCCTGCAAGCAAGACAACCTTTCCCTAAGTGAGGCCCTAGATATATCTATCCGAATGGATGAGATGATCTAGGAAGACAGAATGACGCCAACCGTGGGGCTTGAGATGCTAAGCTTCGTGCCCTCCCCGACATGTTTGGGGCCATCTCCAGCTGAATACAAGACTATTCTGCTCTCGGACGTCGACCCCTCCAAGACAGTGCTGATCGGGACATCGCTTGATCATAAATAGGAAAGCACGCTCGTCAACTTCCTTCACTCCAACGTTGACATATTCGCTTGGCAGCCTTCCAATATGCCAAGCGTACCCTAGGATCTGATCGAGCATGAACTCCATGTTAACCCGACCGCTTAGCCGATCAAATAGAAGATGCGAAGATTTGCGGAAGACTGCAAGAAGGCCATCAAATAAGAAGTAGCCGCCTCCTAGCGGTAGGGTTTATAAAGGAGGTACAACACATATAATGGTTAGCCAACCCAGTCCTTATAAAAAATAAAAATGGGAAATGGAGAATGTGTGTTGATTACACTGATCTCAACAAGTGGTGTCCGAAAGATCCTTTCCTATTGCCACGCATAGACAAAGTTGTTGACTAAACTACGGGTAGTGCCCTCTTGTGCTTATTGGATTGCTACTCAGGCTACCATTAGATCAGCCTGAAGGAAGAAGATCAAAAGAAGGCAACATTCATCACCCCATTCGATGCCTACTACTACACGTCAATGTTCTTTGAGCTGAAGAATGCGGGGGCTACGTACCAATGGGCCATTCAGTGATGCTTAACTGATCAAATTGGTTGCAATGTCATAGAGTATGTTGATGACATCGTTATGAAGACCAAGAAGTCAGAAGATCTTATTCTAGATCTCCAAGAGACGGTGAACAACCTCCGCAAGTTTTGATGGCGTCTCAACCCAAAGAAATGTGTGTTTTGAGTCCCGACTAGAAAACTGATGGGATTCATCGTCAGCCGTAAAGGCATCGAGGCCAATCGAGAGAAGATTTTGGCAATATTGAATATGGAAAGGCCCAAAAATGTCAAACATGTTCAATGACTGATGGGTTGTATGACTTCCCTTGGCCGGTTTATTTCATGACTAGGGGAGCGTGGGATGCCATTTTTCAAGCTGCTAAAGAAGGAGGACTTTGCTTGGACACCAAAAGCCAATAAGGCATTCTCCATGGGAAGGACCTTTCATTATCGCTGACATCACCCGTCTAGGGTCATACCACCTGATGCGCGAGGATGGTCAGAAGTTGGTGAACTCCTAGAACATCGAACATCTCCGACGTTTTTATCCTTAAGCAATACAAGTCTTTGATATTTTCAATAAAGATATTTGCTTTTGGGCTTCACTTTTTCTCTCAGGCATGAGCGCCTGCAACATTACCACTCTAGCTGAGTGCTCATGACCTGCTCTGACCCAACTATTATTGGTCTCTCCATATCGCTCAGATGTTTTTTGCTCTCCCTAAGTTTTAGCATCGTCTCTCGACCGTGCGTAGCGTAGACAATTCCAAACAATGTGCATGCGACTTAAGTTCCCTGTGCTAAACGAACCCGAGCTATGCCAAAGTTGTTGAGATAACCCTAAGAACTCTATATGTTCTTTAGGCTTGCTTTGCATTCAGGCAGTTGTGAATGACTACTCTGACTAAAGTATTCATGATCCGCTCTAACGTAGTCATTGTCAAGATTGTTTGCCTACTCGGAGGCTTTTAAAAGCATTCATCTTCATCCCGACTACTGCAGTTTGTCACTCAACTATTTGCGACGTTGACGGTTCTAAACAGCGTGCATGTGGCCTAAGTTCCCTGCGCTATACAAACCTCGTCTATATCGATAAAGTCAGTTTTCAACATTGTACGCAGTCGAACAGACCGAAGTATTGATAATGAAGAATTTTTTATTACATTTCCAAGAGAGGTACCCATGCAAAAGTTTCTTCTACACTACTTTTTATCTGCTTAACAGGGTCAAGGCTACTCAGATGTAGCTCCACCGCACTATATATATGTAGTGCTGGAGCATTCCTGAGTACGAGAAGACCTGCGAGTCGGTGAAGCCATGTGAAAAATTATTTTTCAACACACTCTGCTGACTCACCGAGCAGGGTGGTCGGCCTCTGAGGACGTCATCCGGTCCGCTGGCAAGTGCTCCCTCATTGACGACTTCGACAACTACAACACCATCACCTCTGAGGTCAGGCCGCATGCAGCAATAAGTGCCGAGATCAATGGTTGCACTGAATACCCACCTCCCACTAGGGCATTCCCTAAGAGCGGGAAGTCTTCTTCACCAACATCCGTGTCACAGAAGTACTGTGATACGAGCTCGGATGTCGCTGCTCTGTCTACACACATGCCATGTAAGAGCATTCCCGAGATGGCAAGCCACCGACCCACCCTACCGAGCTCCATGGAGAAGGGGCTGGAGAAGATGAAAGTTGAGCATTTTATCTTCTCAAGAGGGCTTACTTCTCCACATCACCCCGCTGCACCGCTCCAACCTCACGAGGTCGAGGGTGGCGTGAGGGTAATAGCCCACTCCATTGCACCACCATAAGGTCGTCACATGGGCTCTCTTGGCCGTGGCAGAGCTTGGCGTACCACCATAAGGTCTCCACATGGTCTCGCAATCCTATCACCAAACGTCGACGTCAATGCTGCTGCTCCAATTTGAGCATTCACAACATGACTTCGGTGGGCTTGCAAAGGCAATCTCCATATGTTCCTACAAGAAAGTTCACCAGTACTCAATCAGTAATGATACAAAAAGTTGTGGAACATGAAGAACAAAGACACTCACCCGAAGTCTGGTTGCTCCTGATAGCCTGCTATGAAGCCACGATGCCAAGTCATTAGAGAACTCAATCTTTGTGACCAAGTAAGAGGTACATCGAGAAGTCGAGTGTCCAAAGGTGGAAGAAGAAAATCATTAAGAGATTGAAGCAAAGATGTTGGAGAAACCGATGCTAAGGGTGCCTATTTATAGACTGGAGTCAGAAGATCAAAAGTAAATCGTCAGCATTCCACTAATGGTAGGATGTCATAAATGTCACGCTGAAAATTGCTCTGTCAAAGTCCCATAATGCGCTGGTCAACATCCACATCCTTCGCCTGCACGGTCAAACTAATCCATCAACTCATCTTGAAAAATGGCCCGTTTGATTGGATGTTTGACGGGCCTAACATTTTGGCTCCATCAAGACTTCCTCCATCGGACACCAATCGCCAAAATTCATGGGATTTGATACCCCCATTATCGGTGATCTCTAGCTAAGTCTTTAATTCTCGCAATAATTTATTAAGATATTCAATTTCAATTTGAATCTCCATTTAATCGTCGAATCTTAAGCTTCTTTCTGGATTATCATGATCTTTCACTTTGTATCCACGATCCGCTCTGGCTAAGATGAACTAATCTTTTTTCTGAGACTCTTCTGACTAGTTTTGTGTTATCTTACGATTATATGTGATGTTGATAGTTCTAAAAATCATGCATGTGAACAAAGTTATCCTGCACTAACGAACTTAAGCTACATCATATAGTCAAAAGATCATGACTATTCAAACTCAGAGTAGATTGAAACAAAAGACTGCATTACTTGCAAAATGTTTCCATCATATGCAAAAATATCATGTCTACATTTTTTCTTCACTCGGTAGGTGTAGGAGGAAAAATCTCTATGTTTGATATCAAGACATCGGCAATCTCCCCGACCTCGGTGTAAATACGCTCGACGTCGGACTCACTGATGTTCGTTGAACACCATGCTTGGATATATTTGTCACGCCCCGATTTATCGAATCAGAACTTTATTTAATTTCCAAAGAAAAACAATAATACAAGAGGTTCATCATGCGACAACGTACATACGACAAGCATCCGTGGTACGCAGACCACAATTATTACATAAGGGTAAAAATAAAATAAAAAAAATTAAAAGCATGACGAACGCCCTCTTTAGGATCTTCTTCTTGACTGGGTCGCTACTCCAGACCATCTTCCTCGTAGTAAGCATCCTCTGAATGGTGTGTCCAACGGGTATGAGTACAAAGAGTACTCAACAAGCCACCGCAAATGCAATAGTAATGCAAGGTAATGACAAAGGAGGGATAATGGCTAAAAGCGCGGAAAAGTACATTTTTCAGTTATTGCATTTAGTGTAATCCCATTTTAATTATGCGGAATAATAAAAATGAACATCATAATACCATCTAACTCGAGGAGTATGTTTTCCTTCCTCGCACAACGGTCCTTACATGTCAAATCATCATGCATATTCATTTCAAGAGTAAACTAACTGTGGGATGTCACGCAACCCACCCTTGACCTTGGGCTCGGCTTTTCGAAAAGATTTATGACTCTGATCAGAGGTGTACTACTATACCCACAAGGCACGCACTCATCCCATACGCTAAAGCATAATGAGATGACCCATACCACGGGAACTCGTTCCAAAGCTTCAGCATGAAATGCTCCAAGCGATAACCACCCGCTCTAGGTTTTGCCAGCGCGCCGGGTCGCATCCCGGCTAACGTCGCATCCCCTTTTGTGCCACGTCGGTACAAGCTACCCGCAAGTGCTGCTTGACCCATCTCCAAGTGGTGGCCTCGGTTTGGAACACTCCATACCTTAGTTAGGACTTACCCACTAGACTTGTGGTTAGTACGGAAGTGTATTGCAACGGATCCCATAGACCGGTCCTTACAGTGCCCCGGGTGCTACTGACCAATGCCCTAGCTTGCACCCGGAACCCACCATGCATACACTCACAACCAAAACTCTATCACCAAAAGCATTCCAGATATGAGAATAACGGGGATCATATAGTAGATTCCAATCACTATGACTCATTTTTAATCCTATAGCAATCGTGTCGATACATTGGACACTAGCTAATAGTACTAACAATATGGTGACAAGGAGTTTAGGCTAGATAGCATGGTTTGGGTTGCACATCAAGGTCGGGGGATCCTAATAAATATATTGTAAGGGTTTCATTTGACTAATGCATGTATATCCTATGTGTTTTAGCGATAGTTAAATAAAACATGGGTCCAATATGCTCAAAAGATTGGTTTGGTGACTTGCCTTGTTCAGCGAAAGGGGAGGGAGGAACTTCGGGAAAATATTCCGGCTCCTCGGCGGCGTCGTAGTCTTCTCAATATAAATAAAATAAATATAACATTCAATTAAACAATCCAAAATCACACAACAAGCATGTAGGTTTTGATTGGGTTTATTTAAAGAAAATAAAGTTGTTAAGTTTCTGAAATTCATTTTATGAATATTTTAAAATGAACTATAATGAAATGTTGTCCTTTATAAAAGAGATAATAATGTGAACAAATTTCATTTTAAGTTTTCTAACCAATTTAAAATGAGAGGTTCAGAGTAAACTTAGTGGTTTCATTACATTAACAAGAAAAGAATAAAAGATAAATTTTGCTAAAATTGAAATGAATCATTTTGTAATTTACCCTAAAGAGCATTTGAATATTTTATCAAATAAGCATGAAATATTCAAAGTAAATATACTGTTTTTATTGCATTAACATGTAGAGAATAAAGTTACAAATTTTCTGAAATTGAAATGATAATTTTTGGAGTTAAAATGCGCCAGATATGAATTTTACAAGTTTAAAACAGTTTCTGGAATTTAATTTAAATCAAAAACAACCTTGGATCCACGGTGAACCGGGCTCACGGTGAACCCGCGCACTGTGTGCGTGCGCCGGATCGAGATCCACCGTTGGATCGCGATCGGGCAGCCACGGGCGAGGCGGGGGCGCTAAGTCATCGCGGACGGCCAAGATTAAAACGCCGAACCGGTACGCGATGGACGGCCCAGATTGAACGCAGATTTTAAATACTAACGAACGTACGAGATTACACCGTACCCCTTCGCTCAGATTCGATGGCGTGGATTAAACCGCACAGATGATTTAATCGCCACCATTAGATCTGGATCACACAGTCGGGATCGAATCCGACACGGCACGGGTACTCAACCCATGCCAGTCGTCTTCTCCGGCGACGGTGAGGGTCTAGCTACCATGACGAGTGATGGTGGTCGGTTCTAAGGGCTAAAATGGAATCAGTACAGCTTGGCGATCAGGATGGTACCGTTGGCGAAGCTTGAGGTCATCGGAGCGTGGCCAGCGACGAGTGGGGGCGGCGGAGGCGTTGGGTTCCTCGTCGGTGATGGTGTTCTGGCGGGGTTCGTCGACGACGGAGTGGTGGCCGAGGTCAGGGTGGCGTCGGCGATCACAATGGTGCGGTCGCCGAGGGGGGGGGGAAGGTCTCTGGCGACGGCGATCGATGGCTGGAGCGAGGGTGGCAGTGTGGCGCTAATGGTCAAATTGGGGCGCTCTGGTTTGTCCTCGCAACAAATTAACGTGGGGGTTGAGCACGGCGGTGGTCGGAGGTTTAAATAGGGGTACCGGTGGGGGCAGGGAGGGCGCAATCGGGGGAGGCCGAGAGTAAACTCCAGCGAGGTGGTTTCCTTGCATGCGAGCGACAGCGGGACGATTACGCGTGGAATTAAGAGGGGAAATGGTCAGCGCGTTGCAGGGGATTCAATGCCGACG
Organism: Zizania palustris; assembly: GCA_019279435.1. Lineage (NCBI taxonomy): Eukaryota > Viridiplantae > Streptophyta > Magnoliopsida > Poales > Poaceae > Zizania > Zizania palustris. Next base: position 72,132,419 of record JAAALK010000290.1, on the reverse strand, counting down.
AGAAATGGAGGGGAGGGGGCCGGCAATGAGCGGATCGCGGAGGCATTGATTCGGCTGGGGAGGTTTGCGGGCGATGGCGCGAGGTGGACGACGGTCCTGACAGGCGGGGGCCACAGGCCAGCGGGTAAGGGGCGAGGGTGAGGCAACAGGACGTGACCGACAGGTGGGGTCGGGCGGTCGGGCGCGCGCGTGGAGGGAGAGAGAGTCTCTGACAGGTGGGACCCGGGTGTCAGTACGGGCGCGGGGAAGGGAGTGGGCTGGGCCGGTTGGGGGAGAGAGATTGAGGGAGGGAGGGCCGGTTGGGCCAATCATTTTCTGAATAAAAATAATTACAGAAATTGATTTAAAATATTTGGGCTACTTCCAAGGGTGATAAAAATTTGTAAAAATTCTCAAAAATGTATCTTGGTCTTGGGAACTCATACAAAATTTTCTAGCCTCTGGTTTGGTCATTTCAACTAAGTTCTAGTTCAAATAGGCTAAGAAGGGCATTAAAGGTATTTCAAAATAATTTATCTAGAAAAATATATTAAATGATATTTTTATTTCTTTGAAAATTTGGGGTGTTACAAACCTATCCCCCTTACAAAGAATCTCGTCCTCGACATTGGAACGCTACTCGAATAACTCGGGGTATTGGGCTTTCAACTCGTCTTCTTTTTCCCATGTGGCTTCTTCAACGGGGTGGTTGTCCCACTGAACCTTGCAGAAGCGAACCACACGGCTCCTGTTTACTCTTTCCTTAGTCTCTAGGATCTTGACGGGTTTCTCGATGTAGGTCAAATCCTCTTGGACATTGAGTTGTTGGAGGTCGGCTTGTTCGGCGGGCACACGAAGACACTTCTTGAGCTGAGAGACGTGGAACACATCATGGACTCCTGCCAGAGATGGAGGCAGTTCTAATTGATATGCCACTTCTCCCTACCGTCAGAGAATCTGAAAAGGTCCGACAAAGCGGGGTGCTAGCTTGCCTCTCATGTTGAACCTTTGAGTGTCACGGAGGGGAGTGACTCGGAGATAGACATAATCACCCTCCTCAAAGGTTAGGTCTCTTCGTCGGTTATCGGCGTAGCTCTTCTGTCGGGACTGGGCTATCTTCAATCTGTCCCTTATGATTTTGACCTTCTCTTCATCTTCTCTTAATATATCTGTCCCAAACAGCTGTGACTCTCCGGTCTGATCCCAAAGTAACGGCGTCCTGCACTTACGCCCATAAAGCGCTTCGAACGGGGACATCTGCAGGCTAACTTGATAGCTGTTGTTGTAGGAGAACTCCGCATAGGGCAAGTTCTTGTCCCACATTCCACCAAAGTCTAGAGCGCAAGCTCTAAGCATATCCTCCAATACCTGGTTGACCCTTTCGGTTTGACCATCGGTCTGTGGATGATAGGCGGTGCTAAAGTTCAGTCGGGTGCCGAGCTCCTCTTGAAGGTTCTTCCAAAACTTAGAGGTAAACTGACTCCCACGGTCAGATACGATCTTCTTTGGAACTCCGTGCAGGCACACAATCCGGGTCATATACAACTCGGCCAACTTGGCGACGATGTAAGTTGTCTTGATGGGGATGAAGTGAGCCACCTTGGTGAGTCGGTCGATGATCACCCAGATAGAATCATGACCGTCTTGGGTCCTAGGTAGTCCTGTGATGAAGTCCATTCCTATCTCTTCCTACTTCCATTCGGGGACCTTGAGGGGTTGCAATAGTCTAGCAGGTCTCTGGTGCTCTGCCTTGACTCGCCGGCATGTGTCGCACTTGGCCACATACTCAGCTATTTCCCTCTTCATGCTGACCAACCAATATTTCTCCTTTAGGTCTTGATACATCTTTGTACTCCCGGGATGTATGGAGTATAGAGTATCGTGGGCTTCTTGAAGGATGAGAGTCTTGAACTCAGGCTTGTCGGGTACGCATATCCAGTTTCCAAACCAGATGGTACCATGCTCGTTCTCGGATAATCCGGGGGCTTTACCTTTTCGCATGTTTTGTTGGATCTCCAAGATGTCTGGATCTTCCTTCTGTGCTTCCCGGATCTGGTCCATTAGGACAGGTTTGGTTTCTAGGGCGGCGAGATACGCTCTAGTGGCGATCCCTAGGTTCAACCTTTCCATCTCCCTGTATAGCAAAGGGGCCTGGTCATGTATCATGATGGCATTGCAGTACCCTTTTCGACTAAGGGCGTCTGCCACCACATTGGCCTTGCCTGGATGATAATGGATGCCCAAGTCGTAATCTTTGATCAGTTCCAACCATCTCCTTTGCCTGAGGTTCAGGTTCGGTTGGGTGAATATATACTTGAGGCTCTTGTGGTCGGTGAAGACCTCGCACCGATTTCCCACAAGGTAATGTCTCCATATCTTCAAGGCATGAACCACGACTGCTAATTCCAGGTCGTGGGTCGGGTAGTTCAGCTCATGTGGTCTCAGTTGTCAGGAGGCGTAAGATATCACCTTCCCATCTTGCATTAAGACACATCCCAATCCCTAGCGAGAGGCATCACAGTAGATGTGGAAGTCTTTTCGGATGTCTGGCAGAGTCAGAATTGGAGCTGACACGAGCTTCTTCTTAAGAGTTTGGAAGCTTTCTTCACAATCTGGGGTCCATTCAAACTTTACTTCCTTCTGCAACAGCCTGGTCATTGGTTTGGCTATCTTTGAGAAGTTCTCGATGAACCGGCGGTAGTATCCGGCCAATCCGAGAAAACTCTGGATCTCGGTCACGTTCGTGGGTTGTAGCCAGTTGGTCACTGCTTCCACAGTGGTTGGGTCCACAGCTATTCCTCAGGCAGATATGACATGACCGAGGAACTTCACCTCTGACAACCAAAACTCGCACTTGCTGTATTTGGCGTACAATTGATGTTCCCTTAGCTTTCCGAGGGTCAGACGGAGGTGGGTTTCATGTTCCTCCTTGGTTTTGGAGTAGACGAGGATATCGTCGATGAATACCACGATGAATTTATCCAAGAACTCCATGAATACATTGTTCATCATGTTCATGAAAAAGGCCGGGGCATTCGTGAGTCCGAACGACATCACAGTATACTCGTAGAGTCCATAGCGGGAGGTGAAGGCAGTCTTGGGGATGTCTTCCTCTCTAATCCTCAATTGGTGATAACCTGATCCGAGGTCAATCTTTGAAAACACCGAGGATCCTTTCAGCTAATCGAACAGGTCATCGATCCGAGGCAATGGGTACTTGTTCTTGATGGTTACGTCGTTCAGGGCTCTATAGTCCACGCACATCCTTTTAGTCTTGTCCTTCTTCATGGCGAAGATGACCGGTGCACCCCAGGGTGAGGTACTCAGGCGGATGTACCCTTTTTGTTCCAGGTCTTCAATGTTGCTCTTGACTTCGGCTAGTTCATTGGCGGCCATCCGGTATGGACGCTTGGAGATTGGAGTGGTCCCGGGGACAAGCTCGATTCTGAATTCGATGTCCCGTTTGGGAGGCATTCCGGGCAGGTCCTTTGGGAAGACGTCCATGTACTCCTTGACTACAGGTACTTCCTCTAGGGATAGCGAGTGAAGAGATGATTCAAGAGGTTTGCGGCTGGTCATCTGAAAGGTGACGGCTTCGCCTTCGGGGTTGGTCAGCGTTACGGACTTGCTGGCGCAATCGATCACTCCCTTGTGTTCCATCAGCCAATCCATCCCTAGGATGAGGTCGAGTCCGGTACACTTAATGAGGACTGGCTCGGCCCGGAACAATACTCATTGAATCTCTATCTTTACCTTAGGACTATATAAGTGGGCTAAGGTTTTATTGCCTGGAGTGGCAATCATCATGGGGACTGGTAGAGGGAGCACTTCCAAGTTGTTGGTTTTCACAAAATCTTCCGAGATGAAAGAGTGTGTTGCCCTAGAGTCAAATAGTATTGTAGCCGGTAAAGAATTTGCGGTAAACGTACCAAGCATGACTTCGGGAGCTTCTTGAGCTTCCTCCGCGCTGATGTGGTTGACGCGGGCACGAACCGCCTGGTTGGGTGCCGCGCCTTGGGGTTGCTTGGGGTGAGGACACTGGTGCGAGTAGTGCCCTTCCTTTTGGCAGTTGAAGCAGACGACCGGCTTCCCTTTGCGGTCCCTCAAGATCGGGGCCTTGGCGGCGGGCGGCGGCTCAGTGGCCGAAGCTGGTGGAGTGGGGCGGGGATGCCCGGCGTTGGATCCACCGGCAGCGTGAGGTGGCCTGTAGGCGGGCCGAGGATGGTAGGCGGGCGCTGGTGGCGGAGGGATGATGCGGGGCCTCTAAGAATTCGTCTGTTAATGCTTGAAGGCGATCATCTTCCTCTTCTTGAGATCCAACTTTTCTGCTCAGTCTCTTGGATGAGCGCCTTGTTCACCAGCCGTTGGAAGTCGGCGTAGTCGGTGGCTACGAGCTGGATGGATAGCTCATCCTTGAGTCCCTGGAGGAACTTGGCCTGGTGGAGGGCGTTAGTTCGCACCTCCTCTAGCGCGTAGCGTGCCAGACGGTTGAACTCATGGAGGTACTCCATGACATTCCGGCTGCCCTGTTGCAGGTCGCGGAACTCCTGCTGCTTGACCGCGATGACTCCGGCGGGGACGTGGGCGGCGCGAAAGGCGATGGTGAACTCCGCCCATGTCACCACGTGGTCCTTTGGTTGGGACTCACGGTAGTTGTCCCACCATTCGGCGGCGGGACCCTAGAGCTGATGAGTGGCGAACGCCACTCTCTCCCGATCGGTGCAGGGGAGGAGGTCCAACTTCTTCCTGATGGTGCGGAGCCAATCTCCGGCCTCCATGGGGTTCGTTGTGCTGGAGAAGATCGAGGGATGCACGCTCAAGAACTCCGAGAGCTGAGGCGCAGGCGCGCGGGCTGGTGCACGAGGGGCGGGCTCCACATTCTGCGGCCAGTCCAACTGTGCCTGTTGGTGCTGCATCTGGGTGAGGAGGGCGGTGATTAGCTGTTTCTGGTTTGCCATCATCTCCACCAAGGTGGGGTGGTTTGTGGATGGTGGCCTAGTCTGATGTTGGCCCGTTGCACCCCAGTTGGGCACAACGCTTTCGGGCAAACCGTTGCTTGCCCCTTCTCCGTTGTTGGACCCGGTGTTCTGGTTGTCGGCCATCTTCTGAACATAAGATTTTTAGCCATAAGATAAAAAGGTGGTGAAACAAACTTTTAACCAAAATGGCCCATCGTGGCTCATATATATATCTCAAACTGGTATAAAAAGTTTATTACATCCATGCTCTTATTTTATCCTACCTACAACACAAGTTGTTTGTAGGTAGCACCACATACACAAAATTATTACAATCAATCAACGATAACTATCGTCTACTCACCACCGGAGGCGGTCTCCGTACTCTCGGAACCATGAGGGTCCTGAGGGACGGTGGGCTCGAGAAAGTTCTCGATGATGGGGTCGGAGATGAGGGCGGGGCGCGGTGCAGGAGCGCTGGAGCTGGATGGTCCGACGGTCGAGGGGTGTGGCGGGATCCTCTTGGGGCGAGGGGCGGGCTCGCAGATGGGCTTCTTCCTCCTCGGGACGAGGGGGACCATCTCCGCTATGTCCTTTTGCAGCTGCATAATCTTGCGCTGCAGCTCGCCGTTCTGTTGGATCAAGCTCTTCGTCTCCTGACGAAGGAACTCGACTGCCTCATGGTGCTCCTCGGCGTCAAGCATGGCCTCGGTATAGAGATCGTCCATGGCCTGAAGAAGGCGCGTCTGCCAGGCCATGACCGGATCGCGATCGGAGTGAACTCCGATGTAGATGCTTCGGTGGGCGCCGGGAGTGCGCTTCGGCACAAGCCGGAAGGACGAGTTCTGAATACGATCATCATAGATCATCCTCAGCTCCATGAGGGCTTGGAGGGCAATGCGTTGGCACGCGACGTCGAAGGTTGGACCCCCAAGTGCTGCCGTGAAGAATGGAAGGTGCTCACCGGATCCATGGATGGTGAGGGAGACGTCGCAGGGTCCGGCGAACTCTTCCATGTACACTCCATGGAACTCGGGTTCAAAGAGGAACCAAAGGAAGGTGACCATCATGCGGAGCTCCCTGATGAAGCCCTCGAAGTGGCGGCAGAAGCTGTGCACTTGGTAGACCGGCATCTACAAAAACAACAAGTTGAAGAAAGGTGAGGGGAGGAACAAAGTTTATAAAGTAGGTTTTCGAGAAATAATTTTCTGCTGCTATTGGCTAGGCTGGTCCGTTTGGCTTCCTACAGTCAAGTCGGCTCTGATACCATCTTGTCATGCCCCGATTTATCGAATCGGAACATTATTGAATTTCCAAAGAAAAACAATAATACAAGAGGTTCATCATGCGACAACGTACATACGACAAGCATCCGTGGTACGCAGACCACAATTATTACATAAGGGTAAAAATAAAATAAAAAAATTAAAAGCATGACGAACGCCCTCTTCAGGATCTTCTTCTTGACTGGGTCGCTACTCCAGACCATCTTCCTCGTAGTAAGCATCCTCTAAATGGTGTGTCCAACGGGTATGAGTACAAAGAGTACTCAACAAGCCACCGCAAATGCAATAGTAATGCAAGGTAATGACAAAGGAGGGATAATGGCTAAAAGCGTGGAAAAATACATTTTTCAGTTATTGCATTTAGTGTAATCCCATTTTAATCATGCGGAATAATAAAATTGAACATCATAATACCATCTAACTCGAGGAGTATGTTTTCCCTCCTCGCACAACGGTCCTTACATGTCAAATCATCATGCATATTCATTTCAAGAGTAAACTAACTGTGGGATGTCAGGCAACCCGCCCTTGACCGTGGGCTCGACTTTTCGAAAAGATTTATGACTCTGATCAGAGGTGTACTACTGTACCCACAAGGCACACACTCATCCCATACGCCAAAGCATAACGAGATGACTCATACCACGGGAACTCGTGCCAAAACTTCAGCATGAAATGCTCTAAGCGATAACCACCCGCTCTAGGTTTCGCCGGCGCTCCGGGCCACATCCCGGCTAACGTCGCACCCCCTTTTGTGCCACGTCGGTACAAGCCACCCGCAGGTGCTGCTTGACCCATCTCCAAGTGGTGGCTTCAGTTTGGAACACTCCATACCTTAGTTAGGACTTACCCACTAGACTTGTGGTTAGTATGGAAGTGTATTGCAACGGATCCCATAGACCGGTCCTTAAAGTGCCCCGGGTGCTACCGACCAATGCCCTAGCTTGCACCCGGAACCCACCATGCATACACTCACAACCAAAACTCTGTCACCAACAGCATTCCATATATGAGAATAACGGGGATCATATAGTAGATTCCAATCACTACGACTCATTTTTAATCCTATAACAATCGTGTCGATACATTGGACACTAGCTAATAGTACTAACAATATGGTGACAAGGAGTTTAGGCTAGATAGCATGGTTTGGGTTGCACATCAAGGTCAGGGGATCCTAATAAATATATTGTAAGGGTTTCATTTGACTAATGCATGTATATCCTATGTGTTTTAGCGATAGTTAAATAAAACATGGGTCCAATATGCTCAAAAGATTGGTTTGGTGACTTGCCTTGTTCAGCGAAAGGGGAGGGAGGAACTTCGGGAAAATATTCCGGCTCCTCGGCGACGTCGTAGTCTTCTCAATATAAATAAAATAAATATAACATTCAATTAAACAATCCAAAATCACACAACAAGCATGTAGGTTTTGATTGGGTTTATTTAAAGAAAATAAAGTTGTTAAGTTTCTGAAATTCATTTTATGAATATTTTAAAATGAACTATAATGAAATGTTGTCCTTTATAAAAGAGATAATAATGTGAACAAGTTTCATTTTAAGTTTTCTAACCAATTTAAAATGAGAGGTTCAGAGTAAACTTAGTGGTTTCATTACATTAACAGGAAAAGAATAAAAGATAAATTTTGCTAAAATTGAAATGAATCATTTTGTAATTTACCCTAAAGAGCATTTTAATATTTTATCAAATAAGCATGAAATATTCAAAGTAAACATACTGTTTTTATTGCATTAACATGTAGAGAATAAAGTTACGAATTTTCTGAAATTGAAATGATAATTTTTGGAGTTAAAATGCGCCAGATATGAATTTTACAAGTTTAAAACAGTTTCTGGAATTTAATTTAAATCAAAAACAGCCTCAGGTCCACGGTGAACCGGGCTCACGGTGAACCCGTGCACTATGCGTGTGTGCCGGATTGAGATCCACTGTTGGATCGCGATTAGGCGGCCACGGGCGAGGCGGGGGCGCTAAGTCATCGCGGACGGCCAGGATTAAAACGCCGAACCAGTACGCGATGGACGGCCCAGATTGAACGCGCGTTTTTTAATACTAACGAACACATGAGATTACACCGTACCGCTTCGCTCAGATCCGATGGTGTGGATTAAACCGCACAGATGATTTAATCGCCACCGTTAGATCTGGATCGCATGGTCAGGATCGAATCCGACACGACACGGGTACTCGACCCATGCCGGTCATATTCTCCGGTGACGGCGAGGGTCTAGCGACCACGGCGAGCGATGGTGGTTGGTTCTAAGGGCTAAAACAGAATCAGTACAGCTTGGCGGTCAGGATGGTACCGTTGGCGAAGCTTGAGGTCGCCGGAGCGTGGCCGGCAACGAGCGGGGGTGGCGGAGGCGTTCGGGTCCTCGTCGGTGATGGTGTTCGGGAGGGGTTCGTTAACGACGGAGTGGTGGCCGAGGTCAGGGTGGCGTCGGCGATCACAACGGTGCGGTCGCCGAGGGGGGGAAAGGTCTCTGGTGACGGTGATCGACGGTTGGAGCGAGGGTGGCGGTGTGGCGCTAAAGGTCAAATTGGGGCGCTCTAGTTTGTCCTCGCAGCGAATTAACGTGGGGGTTGAGCGTGGTGGTGGTCGGGGGTTTAAATAGGGGTACCGGCGGGGGCAGGGAGGGCGCAATCGGGGGAAGCCGAGAGTAAACGCCGGCGAGGTGGTTTCCTTGCATGCGAGCGACAGCGGGACGATTACGCGTGGAATTAAGAGGGGAAATGGTCGGCGTGTTGCGGGGGATTCAATGCCGGCGATAAATTGAGGGGAGGGGGCCGACGACGAGCGGATCATGGAGGCATTGATTCGGCCGGCGAGGTTTGGGGGCGATGGCGTGAGGTGGACGATGGTCCTGATAGGTGGGGGCCACAGGCCAGCGGGTAAGTGGCGAGGGTGAGGCAACGGGACACGACCGACAGGTGGGGTCAGGCGGTCGGGCGCGCGCGCGGAGGGAGAGAGAGTCTCTGATGGGTGGGACCCAGGTGTTAGTACGGGCGTGGGGAAGGGAGTGGGCTGGGCCGGTTGGGGGAGAGAGATTGAGGGAGGGAGGCCCGTTATTGTTCCAATCATTTTCTGAATAAAAATAATTACAGGAATTGATTTAAAATATTTGGGCTACTTCCAAGGGTGATAAAAATTTGTAAAAATTCTCAAAAATGTATCTTGGTCTTGGGAACTCATACAAAATTTTCTAGCCTCTGGTTTGGTCATTTAAACTAGGTTCTAGTTCAAATAGGCTAAGAAGGGCATTAAAGGTATTTCAAAATAATTTATCCAGAAAAATATATTAAATGATATTTTTATTTCTTTGAAAATTTGGGGTGTTACAATATTCCAACTGAGATGAAGGATACAACGCCCAGACAATCCTAAGTAAGTGAACGACCGTTGTTCTCACAAAATCTCGAGTTGTCTACCATAGACACTCATCTGCTCCCTCGAGTCAGGCTTGTGACTCCTCCGTTGACCACCCTGAGTTGTGGGGTTCATCATCGATCATCTTGACCAGCTTCTTGGCACTCGCATGGTAAATATCCAGACGCTTCTGAGTGTTGGGCAGATGCTGCTACAAGTCAGTGAACTGAGCCCCAGTCGGCGATGAAGCTCTATAAAGTAAAGCAAACACTCAGAGCATATATCAGTAAAATTAGGCAAAAAGAAGGAAGTCAGAGAAGAAATTCATACTTTTGAATTCACCGAGTCATTTCTCAGTGGAGGCTTCAGACTCGGCGAGTTGCTTCTTCACCTTCTCAAACTCGGCCAAGGCCACATTCCTCTCGACCATGGCTTGCTATGCCTCACCGATCGATTGGTGTGCCAACTTAGCCGCTGACTCAAGACGTTCGCCTAATGCTGACAACTCTACAACATTTGAAGGCAAATTACGCCCAGTCTACAACAATAAAACATTGAAAAGCCAAGGGCTCACTGCGGGACCGGAGTTCATGTTGCTCACAGAGAATATTGTTATCCTTCTCCATCCTCGCCAGCTCAATGTCTTTTCAGTTTAGCTCCGCCTCCTTCTGGAGCAGCTGTTCCCCCAGTCAACCGTCCAAGACCTGCACAAAGACTTGGGTCAATGTCAGTATCAATGATGAAGTATGCACGACTCTCATAGGAAGACTTACCAGAGTCTCTTGTCTATGATGCTTGAGTGCCTCTAAGCACTCAGTTACACTCCCCCCAACCAATCTAGTCGGAGGATAAGTAGAAGATTGTGGCGCCTCCTCGATTACGATGATAGGCGCATCAGAACATTCCGCCACCACATCCTCCATGGTAGTCTCGGCTGCCGATGGCAGATCCACTGGGCTCCCTGGTGAAGGAGGCCTAGATGCTTCCACACCCTCTATCGGTGGCACCTCGACACTCGGCGGTACCACGCTGTCACCTTCTATGCTCAGGAGGTCGGGAGACCTCTGAGCCCCAGATTGCTCCGTTGGCTCTGCATAGACCACTAAGTTGGTGGTGGGGATGAGGACGCTGGCCACTCTGACCTGATTTGGGTCAGGCAGTGTAGATAGATCAACACTGCAAAAAAGAAGTCAAGATAGTGACAAAAATCAATCAAGAAGATCGAATACACTTCAACATATTTTACCATGTTGATCGCCGAAAGACCAGCTTCTTCTTCTACGAACTAGTACCCGTGCTACGATTAAACCCAGTCGGTAGAATTGGAGGAGGAGGTGGTGGTCACGATGGTGAAGGAGGGGTGGTGTAGACATGGAGGATGACGATGTCGTGGCCCCGATGACCGCTGGCATCATCCGAAAAGTCTTTGAGTTAGCACCCGCTTCTCCGAAGAAGGACGAGTGGATCTTTTGTGGCCCTTGCGGTGTCTTATCACTCACCACATCCCTCACTGACCCTCCACTGACCCCTTCGACTTCTTCGCTCAAAGAGTGCAAATTTCCTTGCCTTTCCTTTTCTCGCCAGCGCACGGGTCGAAGTCTTTTTGCCTAACTTCCCGAGGATGCTCCGGCAATGGGGGTAAAGAGATGAAGACCTCATGACCCAGCATATCATAGAGTTAGTACTCGATGGGTGATCAATCAGCTTCAAGAACATCTACTAAAATGAAAAACAACTTACCTCCGGTCAAGGAGTGCTGAGTTTGAAAGGGCGAGGACATGGGCTGGCCTTAACCTCCAATTTGCTTGCAAAGACACTCCACTCCCTCGCCTCTGCCTCGGTGCTCGACAGCTCCTCGTTCGATTCCCTGGTCGAGTCCGCTAGACCCGAGTACTCAAAGGCTGGGTGAAGCCGCTGCTTTAGCGACTGGATCCGGCGAAGCATGAAGTTCACCACCACGTGGAGGCCCGTGAGATTGGCCTCCTAAAGCTTCCGCACCAACTTCACTAACTCATCGACCTGCTCCTGCTTCTCCGACTAGTAGTGGTTGGTCCAAGTAAAACCGGCCCAAGTACCAACCCTTGTTGGAGGTCGGAAGCGCCACCGAAATATACACCATCACCATCCTGTCATAGAGCTGGAGCCCATAACCACTGACCGCCTTGCTACCAGATGCCCGTAGGCAGAAGAAAGGATGAAATAGGTTGAAATGGGGCTCAATCCCAAGAAAAGCCTCGCACATGTGGACAAAATGGAAAGGTGGAGAACGGAGTTGGGATTCAGATTGAAAGGGAAATGTCATAATGGTGGAGGATGCCTCGAAGAAAAGGATGGGTCGGTAGCCCGAAACCACGAGAGAAAAAAGAATCAAAAACCACAAGCTCGTGGGTATCGGGAGATGGGAATTGCTCACCATCGGCCTCATGCAATGATGACAAAAGCTTTGATGGGAATTCTCCACAGGTTTCCATTGCTGCAACCACTTCCTCTCCCACCGATGATGGTCGAAACTCATTCGCCCAATTGACTAACATCCGAGGAACAGTTGTCGCCATGGAATCCTTGAAGGGAGACACCAAAGGTTTCAGATTGAACAATTTGTGTGCTTTGCGATAGCAAACCACGCAGTTGCAATGCCGATTCGGATTGTGGGGCACCAGGAGATCAAAGGGAAAGGAGCTTCTACAAATCTATGGAAAGAAAAAGGTATGCTGAATAAACTACTTATAAGAGTCGCCTTCAACCGTTCCAAATCCCCGAAGCATCGCGGTTGCCAAACACATGACCCAAAGAAATCTTCACCATCAATTGCGCATGCACGGTTTCCATAACCGCCAAAAGATTTCAAACTGCATGACAGAAGTTGAAGTAAAAAGTAGCTATTGCATTCATGCCATCCTCCAAAAGTGACATTGGAAGTTACGCAAATTCAGACGAAACTGCCAATTCTGATAGGTTCTAGTCTGCATAAACAGTCTATTGACGTCCTTTCACCAAGAAGCACTCTGACAACTCCACAAGATGCTAATGCCTCAAGCCTTTAAAGCATTTGAGATCGAAACTTATTCTTTGAAGAAACTTCAGTCTCACGGGCAGCACACAGTAGGTGCACCTAGGTAGTGCACTAGTCGGGAAGGGCATATTATCAACAATTATTTCGAAGCTCTTTCCTCCTGCTCGGAATTATTCGCACGACAAAGAGATCTCGCGGATGTAACCCCGGGTACCCTCCCGAGTGGTTTTCATGCCGATTGCACAACGGCCGGCTACCTCCTGAAGACTAATGTTAAGGGGCCTCGAGTGCCTCAAAACCCACACTAGGGGAGCCATCTCCCGAGTGCCAATATTCCAACAGTCTGCCGTAAAAGGCCGGACCATTATCTATTGCAATGAAGGTCCTCAGTAATTGTAATGGTTATTCTTAACAATTATGACCCATTATCTGACCGTTTTCTCAATCATTAGTAGGGGAATTTATCATCATTTGTAACCCCTGATCCCTCTCATATAAAGGGATCAGAGGGAGCCTCTACAGAGGCAAGGTCAAGCAGACAGAAGGAACACCAACATCAAGGACTCTTTTTCATCTCTCTCTCTCGACATTCGAAAGGGAGAGTGTTTCTCCTTAATCACACACATAGGAGTAGGGATATTGTCCTCTAAGAGGCCTGAACCTGTCTAAACACCTGAGTCCCCTCTCTTTTACCTCGTCCGTCGAGGTAACCATTGATTCACTTTCACAACTCTCTTTTCTACCTATACAAATCACACTACGGGTACCCCCGTAGGCTATTGTTGTTTCTATACAACGAAAATCACCCAACCTTAGCCATCCTATCCTAGATGAGCAAAGCCTAGGATAAGAAGTACCATAGCATTTTGGATGCCTTCAGGATTCTCGAGGCCGAGGCCGTAGCCCTTCACTCGATAGTTGCCTCCCTCGCACCACCTCTAGTAGTAGCACCCCTGCTAGTCGCACCCGTGCCCCACCTCATGCCGATTCACCTTGTAGTGATGTGGTCGGTGATGTCATGGACCATGCTCTTGAGTCACCCAAGTCGTGAGTTGTCCACAAATGCATCCTATCATGCTCGCTCTCGCCTACTTGGTCCCTCACCATCCATTCACTTTGCACTACTTCGCCCTACCTTAGGAGATATTTCTTCTAGTTCTGCATCTAGGAACCCTAAGTTAGAGACTTACCCATATTATGCTACACCTTTGGTTCCAATTGCACCTCTAGCACCGACCCCCATAGGTCCTCTCGTTGTTCTGACCTAGCCATCGGCCGCTTATGTCGCTCCGCGAGCCACCGCTCTAGTTGTCGCACTAGCCCTACACATGGCACTAGAACCAGCTATTTCATCTGAGGTGATAGTCCTGAGCGATGATGATGACGACCTCGACGATGACCACAATGACGACCACAAGGATGGCCACAATGATGGACATGATGATGACCCCAACGAATTTGATGATGAGGACCAAGAGGATCCTAGCTACGAGGATAGCCCGGGGAGTAGTTTTATGGACAATTGGAGTATTAGTTGATGTCTTTTTGTAGCTTTTGACCCCTTAAGGGTCGTATGGTAGGTTGACTTAGATTTGATGTTTTGGATTTGTATGTGGTATGTATGTTGTGATGTATGATTGTGTATGATGTGATGTATGCCTCAACCACAATCCCTACTTATTATATGCAGCACCTATTTTCTAAAATCAATTATGTGATGTATTGTATTTTTTTTCTTCCGCCTATCGTTACCGTTTATGATAGATGGCCCACGGAAGATGCCACTAACATAGTGGAAAAAACCGGACCGATGATCAAACCGATCAAGTTGTCAGTTCACAGGTTCATTGGTCGGACCATCAATTCACCAGTCGGATCATCAGTTTTCTATTTACTAATATGATATATATTTTGTATTATTTTAATATAAAAATAATACAAGATATTACAAATTATGTACATTTAATCCCTCTCAAATAATTTTTTCTTGGTATTTCTGGGTTGTCCTATTTTTTCAGGATTTTCCCCGCTTTTTTCGGTTTTACCTCTTTTTCCGGTTCAATTGTTTAAACGGTCTTTTAACAGAATCGAACCGGTTTACTGTTCAGTTCTAGTTTTTTCCAATTTAACCATCGGTCTGATCTAGTTTTTTCCACTATGGCCGCCAAGCACCCATTCACTTAGGTTTTGAAGACATAGCTCAGAATCAGCCACTTGAAGATGAAGCCTAGAGGATGAAGGAAACCATAACAAGCCAGAGGAATAGAACAACCTTCCTCCACCTCCATCGCCTAACATGGCCTAGTTAATCACCATCCAAACCCAAGTGCTCCAAGGCCTATCCCATTTATTTGTTCAGATTTGCCAAGAACTAGCCCCACACTTTGCCTAGCATCATGGAAGAGCTAAGCTAACCGAATTCCTTCGGTCTCACCCACCAGAATTTTCATAGAAAGTCGAACCAATGGAAGTCGATGATTGGCTTAGCAATGTGGAGAGAAAGGTAGATTTGATCCAATGCACTCCAAGAGAGAAGGTATTGTTGAAGGAATTGTGCCCAAGAAAATTCTGACTGTATCAAAAGTTCTGATTTACAATCGGAAGTTCCGATTATTTTCTAAATTAGAAACCGAGAGCTAAAATTGGAAGTTCCAATGTGGTATTGTAAGTTCCGGTGATTTATGGTTTGAGAAACTGAGAGCTCAAATCGGAATTTCTGATTTGGAATCGGAAGTTCCGATTATTTCTGATTTAGAGACAGAGAGTTCAAACTAGAAGTTCTGATTTGGAATCGGGAGTTCCGATGTTCTGGGACTGTCAGAAGATTCAATGGTGGATTGAAAGTTCCAATGATTTCCAAAATTAGAAATAGAGTGTCCAGATCGAAGTTCTGATCTAGGATCGAAAGTTCCAATCTAGGATCAGAAGTTCTGAGGTGGGTGAATAGATTGGATCTGTTGGGCCTTTTATCTAGATTTGGGCCCGAGGTCCAAGACCTATATAAAGAGAGGAGGAGGTCTTTAATACAAGATTTTAGAGGCTAATTGTAGATTTGATCTGAATTAGAACCCTAGCCACTGCACCTCTCCCGCCGATGTGAGGTGAATCTCATCCATGTACGTGTGGACTCCATAGAGGTGATATTCGAATAGCGGCGCTTGTGGGCTTTTTCATGTGGACTTCACTGGTATTCACCGATTGGGGGCGAAATTTTTGAATTTGTTGGCTAGCGTAGCTTTCCCATGTCCCAATAGTGGTATCAGAGCCTACGTGCATAGTGTTTGATATGGATCGATCACGTATGGAGATGCATGGTGGAAAATAGTTTAGATATGTTTTTCTATCTATCGAATTTTGAAAACCCTAACTGTCAGAAGTTTCGATCCTGAACAAAAATCTGAGATAGATAGGGTTAATCGGAAGTTCTGATGCCAATAAAATTTGAGACAAAGAGGGCAGATCAGAAGTTCCGATACAAGATCGGAAGTTTCGATCCACCAAAAACTAGAAATTTCGAGCCTGTTTAGCTAAAATTTTTAGATCAAGATATTGGTTACTTGTAGATTCTTTGCCTAACTTTATTTTGCAGAGAATGATGTGACTGGTATGGCCTTGATGAGAATGTATGAGATGCATTGCATGTAATTAATATGTCCTGCGTGTCATGATTATTTACAACCAAAGGATGTTCAATGTTTGTACGACCTGCGTGTCAACTAGTGATGCTTCAACTCATGTAACTAGTATAGGTGCTATTATTTGTACTAGGTGAGTATAGGTTCATGAAGGTTAGAAGTGCACACAAATGACGGGAGCCATGGAGATGGAGATCGCCATGTGAAGGGACCATACTATGTCACAGTTAATGTGTCACCTATGGTGCTTACTTATGTTCTTGTCATACTATTCTTGCATGTTTCATGTGTTCTAGGTAACATCACCTTGCTAGAATAGTTTTCCCTTAGAAAATTAAGTATTGATGCTCTTTCCAATAGTTGCACCTACCATGGATCTCGATCATCGATAGTGGGTCTGCCAAAGCAGGGCGCTATCTTTTATCTTGATTAGTTAGGGTGGAAGTCAGACTACCACACACATAGTATTGGTTTGCTTAACAAGGCTATCAAAACGGTTTTGGGCTTTGAGGCATGGAGTTGGACGTTGTGAATTGGATGCTACTCTAATGAACAAGAGTCACATATGATGTGATTAGCAAAGTGTTGCTTACCTATTTCAGTTAGCTTCTAGCAGTGATGCCAAAGCTCACTAGGAGTTAGTTTAATATGGAGTTGGAGGGAAAATGACTGTTTTCAATAGTGATACATCTTTTGTTGGATAAAAGATAAACATAGCATAGTGCTGAACCTTGCATTTATTTTGTAAATCATGACACCTACTATGAAGAACACATCAGTTTTTAATTTGCGATCAATTCTTTCTAGAACACTCTTTATAGATCGGTATAGAAATTTGAGAAGTGTTCTCAAACAAAAGGAAAAGAAAAATATTCTAAAGGAACCCCATCATGATAAACCAGCTGATAGTACAACTGTAGTTGATCGAAGAGCTTATGAGAAGCACTCCAATGAGTTGCTTGATGTCAGTTGTCTCATGCCTTCAAGTTTCTCCTCTGAGCTTTGGAAGCAAGATGAGAACAAGGATGCCCATAATATGATTGTGGGAATCAAAGGCATATTAGAGAACCAATCTTGGGCCGAGAGGTATGGTACCTCAAAGTCCTTGTTTATGAGCAAAACTGGTCATTGGCAAAAGAATTGCAAGTGTTACTTGGAAGAAATCAAGAAGCAGAGAGGACGTGAGACTTCTGCTTCTACTTCAATTATTAATGTTATTGAAATCAATCTTGCTGCTTGTCCAGATACTGAATCAATGATTCATACTTGTAAATCATTGCAAGGACTGAATAAGACAAGGAAGTGTGCAAGAGGTGAACTGGATATCCTTGTCGGCAATGGTGTAGAAGTTGCAGCTTTGGCTATTGGCGTTTATTCTTTGTCGCTACCCTCAGGATTAGTTCTGGAATTGAATAATTGTGATTACGTTCTAGCATTATGCAGAAACATTATCTATTCTTCATGTTTAGAAGAATATGGTTTTGAATTCATAATAAAGAACAATTGTTGTTCAATATTTTCGAATGGTATGCTCTATGGTGTTTGTCCATTGGTGAATGGATTATATATTCTGAATCTTGAAGATGCACACATTTATAACGTTAATACAAAGAAACAACGACTCAATGATTTGAATCCTACCTATGTCTAGCATTGTAGTTTGGGTCCTATAAATGAGAAGCACGTGCAGAAGCTCTATAGAGATGGACTTTTGGAGTCATTTGATTTTAAATCATATGACACATGTGAGTCTTGTTTACTAGGCAAAATGACAAAGATGCCTTTTACTGGTCAAAGTGAGATGGCAAATGAGTTATTGGTCATTGTACATACTGATGTATGTGGACCGATGAGTCATACAACTAGAGGTGGTTTTCAGTACTTTATCACTTTTACCGATGACTTGAGTAGATATGTTTATGTCTACTTATTGAGGCATAAGTGGGAATCCTTTGAAAAGATCAAGGAGTTCTAGAACGAGGTACAAAATCATACGGGCAAGATAATCAAATTTCGACGATCTGAACATGGAGGTTAATATTTGAGACATGAGTTTAGTGATTATCTTAAGCAGTGTGGAATAGTTCCACAGCTAACTCCACCCAGCACACCTCAGTGGAATGGGGTGTCCGAGCAGAGGAACCACACTTTGTTGGACATGGTTCGGTCTATGATGAGTCATGTTGATCGTACATTATTCTTTTGGGGACTCTCTTTAGAAACCACTGCTTTCACGTTAAATAGAGTTCCATCTAAGTAGAGAAGACACCATATGATATATGGTCTAGGAGGCATCCTACTTTGTCTTTTCTAAAGATTCAGAGATGTGAGACATATGTCAAATGGTTGACCATTGATAAGCTCACCCCTAAAATGTTTGTCGCTTGTAATGGTGTATTTCTTGAGAAAGAGTTTCTCTTGAAAGGGGTTAGTGCGAGAACGATGCATCTCAAAGAAGTTCGAGAGCCACTGGAAAGTTTTCAAGATCTCATTGAACCACAACATGATATGCAAGGTGTTGGAAAGCCTATTGTTGAGACACCAATCCCACGAAAGTCTGGTAGGGTAAGTCATGAGCATGAGCGGTTTATGTTTTTAACCACTGGGCAACGTGATATATTGTTATTGGACAACGATGAGCCTAGGACCTACATGGAAGCTATGATGGGACTAGACTCTAAGAAATGGCTTGGACCCATTATATCCAAATTAGAGTCCATGCGAGAAAACCAAGTTTGGAACTTGGTCGATCCACCCGGTGGTGTAAAAATTATTGAGTGTATATGGATCTTTAAGAAAAAGATAGATGTTGATGGAAATGTTCACATCTATAAAGCACGATTGGTGGTGAATGGTTTCAGACATATTCAAGGTGTTGATTATGATGAAACGTTTTCACCCGTCGCCATGCTTAAGTCTATTTGGTTCATCCTAGTAATTGCAGCATTTTATGATTATGAGATATGACAAATGGATGTCAAGATGACTTTTCTAAATGGAACCTAAGTGAGGATGTGTACAGGACACAACTTGAAGGTCTTGACAATCCGGAAAATGCTGGGAAAATTTGCAAGTTGCAGAAGTCTATTTATGGGATGAAGCAAGATTCTTGGAGTTGGAATCTTCATTTTGATGAGGTAGTCAAAGGGTTTGGCTTCATCAAGAACGAAGAAGAGTCTTGTGTATACAAAAAGGCTAGTGAGAGCTCACTTGTATTTCTGGTCTTATATGTGGATGACATATTGTTGATTGGAAATGACATTCCTTTGTTGAATGCTGTCAAAACTTCTTTGAAAAATAGTTTGTCAATGAAAGATCATGGAGAGGAAGCATACATTTTGGGCATAAATATCTATAGAGATAGATCAATGTGGCTAATTGGATTAAGCTAGAGTATGTACATTGACAAGGTTTTGAAGCGGTTCAAAATGGAGAATTCCAAGAAAGATTTTTCTGACAATGTCACATGGTATTTCTCTTAGTAAGACTCAGTGTGCTTTGACACCTGATGAGCTAGAGAAAGTGAGTGTGATCCTGTATGCCTCCGTAGTCGAGTCCATCATGTATGCCATGCTATGTATACACTTAGATGTTTCCTATACTCTAAGTGTAATGAACAGATTCCAGTCAAACCCGGGTGAAAGTCATTGGGCTATAGTAAAAAGTATCCTCAAGTAGTTGAGAAGAACTGAAGATATGTTCCTAGTTTACAGTGGTGAAGAAGATCTCATTGTAAGTGGTTACACCGATGCTAGCTTTCAGACCGATAAGGATGATTCTCGATCGCAGTCTAGATTTGTGTTCTGCCTCAATGGAGGTGCAGTGAGTTAGAAAACTTCAAAGAAAGAGACGTTAGTCGATTCTATGATAGAAGCTGAATATATCGTAGCTAGGTGTTGTCCCTAGTGCGTCTAGTCTAGTGGACCTCTATTGTAATCATAGTGGTGCCATTGCGCAAGCCAAGGATCCTAGGTTACACTAGAAGTCCAAACATATACTTCAACGATATCACTTGATCCACAAGATCATAGAGAGATGTGATGTGAAGATTTGCAAGGTGCACACGGATTTTAACATAGCATATCCGTTGACAAAACCTCTTTCACAGCCCAAGCATGAGGCACACTTGAGCTCCATGGGTATTAGATACTTGTGTAAGTGAGTCATGTGTATGTGAAAGACATTATTGATGTCTATGCTCATGTATGAGGATAATTGTTATCTTGTTCCTAGAATAAATGTCATTTATATTGATTGATGAGTTGATGACTTGTCTATGTGACTATGTTTTTATAATGATATTTGTTTGAAAGGATCCCTAATCTTATCATCATGTGGGATAAAGATGAGACATATATTAGCACATTTGGCTGAATGATGATCATGTTTCACGAATCATAGATATGAGGATGTCAAATTAGAGATGTGGACACATGTTGGTGAACATGGTGTTGGATAGATCCACTTGAGATATTGTTAGGATTGTTATTTTAATGTGCCATCAGTTGTCATCTTAAATAGTGTACTTGTAGAGTCCTCAGATCTAAGATCGTCATTTAATTCTAGAATGCATAGAGGCACACTTAGATGCTTACTAACGTTATTCCATAACTGGGTAGCCATAAGGGTTGTTTTAAGGTGTGTTGTGAAACATGTCGTGGGATGTGAGTGGTCAAGATAGAATTTACCACTCCTTATAATGGGAGAGACATCTCTGGGCCCCTCGAGGTAGTCGGATTGGAAAAGTGCATGGCCATGCCACAATGACTAAAGAGTTAATCATGATTTGAATCTAATACTTGTTCGAGTGAAATGTCAAGATAACTAACAAGGGTGGCACGTATCTCTCCTGAGCTTGACTGATGTCGTGTGGTAAAGGGACTAGTGCATGCGTATATCACGGTTCAGCGAAAATTTGATTTTGTACGTTTTTGGGGGTCAATATGTGCTGCTAGGTATCGCTATTGATCAGTGCGCTAGAAAGGATTTTCGGTGAACATTTGTTTGTGTATGAATCTACCAGGTCACACACTTAAGGGGATGGATTAAGAAACTTGCTAAGAATTGGTTCTTGTGCAAGTGGGAGATTGAAGGAATTGTGCCCAAGAAAATTCTGACTGATCGAAAGTTCTGATTTGGATTTGGAAGTTCCGATTATTTTCTGTGTTAGAAATCGAGAGCTCAAATCAGAAGTTCCAATATGGTATCAAAAGTTCCGATGATTTATGGTTTGAGAAACCAAGAGCTCAAACCGAAAGTTCTGATTATCTCAGATTTAGAGACAGAGAGTTCAAACGAGAAATTATGATTTGGAATTGGAAGTTATGATGTTCTAGGAATGTTGGAAGTTCCGATGGTGGATCGGATGTTTCGATAATTTCCAGAATTAGAAACAGAGAGTCCAATTCAGAAGTTTCGAGACGGGCGAACATATTGGATTTGTTGAGCCTTTATCTAAATTTGGGCCTGGGGTCTAAGCCCTATATAAAGAGAGGAGGAGGAGGTCTTTGAGATAAGATTTTGGAGGCTAATTGCAGATTAGACCTGAATTAGAACCCTAGCTACAACACCTCTCCTCTCCCATCTAGATCTCAAAGGTTGATATCTGTTTTTCCCTCTAGTTCTCACGATCGGTGCTAGTACGCCGGTGTGAGGTGAATACCATCCCTATACGTGTGGACTCCATAGAGGTGTTGCTCGAATATCGGTGCTTGTGGAATCCCTAGTGAACAAGTCTCTACTAATTGAGAGTGCTCGGAAGGATGCCAAGGAGTTCTGCAAGTAGAAGAATTTCTAGTAGGGAGCTTCATCCTGAAGCCACCCTCGAGCCTGCTTAGCCCCATCCACCCAGAACCCAGATCCATCTCAGTAGGACTACAAAAAAAATTATTGCTGTAAAGGAGGCTATATTTTTGTTCTATGCATGAATCTTTTTTCACTATGAAGGTATGTGCATGCTCCTCATCTGTCTTTTACAAACGTATATGTAGACTATGCACATTTTTTTTGATTTTTCTGTTGAGATGGATAGCATAGTGTCCTCCTGAACTATGTCTAGGTAGGTTATTTATTGCACTGTTGTCTGCTGCCCCTTGATTTCTCTGGTATTGTTGCTGCCTCTGGTACTCTTATAGTTGCTTATACATCATCTGTTCTTGCCACATAGAAGTTTGCACTATGTCACATTTGTTCCAGCCTTTTATTTTTACAGTATCCCATTGTGATAAGAAACTTGCTACTTGTATCATTTCAGTTTTGTGAATTAAAAGTTGTTTAATCATGTCCATATGTGGTAAATCACATAAGATGCATGGTTCGTTTTCAAGTAAAAAATAGTACCGATCCTTGGTTTTGTTTGCTAAAGAGCATTCTGGTCTTTATGAATAGGAATCAGGAATGCTACCTGTATTACTTTTATATCTTTGAGTTTAGGTTGTGTTTAATCTTTATGAGGAGCACGAAGGTTTTGCCTTAGTTACGATAAAACTGAGTTCTTTCTTTTATTTTTTCCTTTGTAGTCTGTGAATCCTTACTTGGGTAGTGCTTTATACTAATGGTCTAATATCATCTATTTCATTCTTCTTAACGAGTTCATTTGCATGTGTTGTTGACATTTGGTTCTCTTTTGATAATATTGCAGCTTGTTGGATGGCTTTAATTTCCAAAGAGGAATTGATGAATTAGTTGCCCACCTTTTTTGTCAGTTCTGTTTGATGGGGCGCCTCCCTATCTAGTTGAAATTAATCTTGATACTCATCCAAATGATTCATGGGTATTTGATATGGATCAATGATTCATACATACAAATCATTGGAGGGACCGAGTAAATCAAGGAAGTGTGTGAGAGACGAATTGGATGTCCACATTGGCAATGGTGCAAAAGTTATAGCTTTAGCCGTAGGCGTTTATTCATTGTTGATTCTCTCAAGATTAGTTTTGGAGTTAAATAATTGTTATTTTATTCCCACCTTGGACAGAAACATTATCTCTTCATCATGTTTAGAGGAAGACGGTTTTGAGTTCGTAATAAAGAACAAGTGTTGTTCAATATTTTTGAATGACATGCTCTATGGTGTTTGTCCATTATTTAATGTCTTGTATATTCTAAATCTTGAGGATACACATGTTTATAATATTAATACAAAGAAACCACGACTCAATGGATTAAATCCAACCTATGTCTCACATTGTCGTTTAGGTCATATAAATGAGAAGTGCAAGCTCCATAGAGATGGGCTTTGGAGTCATTTGATTTTGAATAATTTGACACATGTGAGTCTTATTTACTTGCAAGATGACAAAGACACCTTTTACTGGTCAAAGTGAGATGGCAAATGAATTGTTGGCCATTATACATACTGATGTATGTGGACCGATGAGTTCTCCTGCCAGAGCTTGGTTTGGATACTTCATAACTTATACCGATGACTTGAGTAGATATAGTTATGTCTACTTAATGAAGCATAAGTTGGAATCCTTTGAAAACTTCATGGAGTTCAAAAATGAGGTGCAAAATCATACAAGCAAGACAATCAAATTTTTGTGATCTGATCATGGAGGCGAATATTTGAGCAATGAGTTTAATGAACACCTCAATGAAATGGGGTGTCCGAGTGGAGGAACCAAACCTTGTTAGACATGGTCTTGTCGATGATGAGTCAAACTAATCTTCCATTATCTTTATAGGGATTTTCTATAGAAACTATTGTTTTCACATTAAACAAATTTCCATCTAAATCCGTAGAGAGGACACCATATGAGATATGGACTAGGAAGCGTCCTAAATTGTCTTTTCTAAAGATTTGGGGTTGTGAGGCTTATGTTAAACATTTGACGTCTGATAAACTCACATCCATGTCTAATAAACACTTCTTTGTGGGGTATCCTAGGAAAACTAAAGGATACTACGTTTATAACAGGGAAGAGGGCAAAGTGTTTGTCGCTCAAAATGGTATTTTTCTTGAGAAAGAGTTTCTCTCGAAAGGGGTTAGTAGGAGCAAAGTGTGTCTCAAAGAAGTTCGAGAGCAACTTGAAAGTGTTCTAGATCCTAATGAACCACAACTTGTTATGCAAGATGTTGTAGAACTTGTTGAGACACCTGCCCCACAATGGTTAGAGACGGTTAGTCATGTGCCAAAGCCGTTTGCATTTTTAACCACTAGGTAGTGTGACATATTGTTGTTGGAAAATGATGAACCTAAGACCTACACGGAAGCTTTGATGGGACTAGACTCTAAGAAATGGCTTTGGAGCCATTAGATCTGAGTTAGAATCCATGAGAGAGAATCAAGTTTGGAACTTGGTTGATCCACCCGATAGTGTAAAAACTATTGAGTGTAAATGGATTTTTAAGAAAATGATAGACGTTGATGGAAATGTTCACATCTATAAGGCACGATTTGTGATGAAAGGTTTCAGGTAGATTCAAGGTGTTGATTATGATGAACCATTTTCACCCATCGCAATGCTTAAGTCTAGTCGGATCATCCTAGAAATTACCTCATTATATGACCATGAGATATGGCAAATGGATGTCAAGACATATTTCCTTAATGGAAACCTAAGTGGGGATGTGTACATGATACAACCTAAATGTCTTAGTGATTCTAAAAATGCTAGGAAAGTATGCAAGTTGCAAAGGTCTATTTATAGGCCGAAGTACGTTTCTCGAAATTGGAATCTTTTTTTTAATGAAGTAGTCAAAGTGTTTGGCCTCATCAAGAATGAAGAAGAGCCCTGCGTTTACAAAACGTCTAGTGGGAACTCACTTGTATTTCTAGTCTTATGTGTGGATGTCATATTGCTGATCAGAAAAGACATTCTTATGCTAGATGTTGTCAAGTCTTCATTGAGAAAAAGTTTCTCGATGAAAGATCTTGGAGAGGCAACAAATATTTTGGACATAAAGATCTATAGATATAGATCATTTTGAAACAATTCCAAATGCAAAATTCCAATAAAGGTTTTCTGTCAATTTCACATGGCATTTCTCTTAGTAAGACTCAGTGTCTTTCGACACATGATGAATTGGAGAAGATGAATGTGATCTTGTATGCCTCCATGATCGGGTCCATCATGTATGCCATGTTGTGCACATGCCAAGACATTTCTTATGCTTTAAGTGTTATGAGCATATACCAGTCGAACCCAGGTGAGATTCACTAGGTTGTAGTAAAGGTTATCTTTATGTACTTTAGAAGAATTGAGTTTATTATGATGTTGTTCAAAATGATCCCAAATTTCATATCATCATGTAGGACAATGATGATACATAGATTAGCACATTAGACTGATTGATGATCATGTTTCATAGATCATAGATATGGAGATGTCAAATCGGTGATGTGGAGACATGTTGGTGAATTTGGTGTTGGATAGATGCACTTTGAGATACTGTTGGGATAGTTATTTCAATGGGCCATCAGTTATCATCTCAAATGGTGTACCTACAGAATTCTTAGACCTGATATTGTCATTGATTTTGGAATGCGTAGTGGCACACTTTGATAATTCCAAACACTGTTTCGTAACTGGGTAGCTATAAAAGTTGTATTTAGGTGCATTATGAAACATGTTTTGGGATGTGAGCGGTCAAGATGGAATTTACCCCTCCTAATAACGGGAGAGACGTCTCTAGGTCCCTCGAGATAGTTGGATTGGAAAAGTGCATGGTCATACCACGATTACTAAAGAGTTAGTCATGATTGAATCCACTACTTGATCGAGTGAAAATATCACGCTATTCAAGGTTTAGAAAGGGATTAGTGCATGAGTATATCAAGGTTTAGAAAGTATGATTTTGATTTTGTATGCATTTGAGGTTCAATATGGGCTCCTAAGTATCACTATTGATCAACGATTCAGAAAAGGCTTCTGATAGTGGCCATTTGTGTATGAAACTATCAGGTCACATGCTTAATGGTATGGAATTCAAAATGTTTAAGAATCAGCCCATGTACAAGTAGGAGATTGATGGAATTGTGTCCAAGAGAATTCTGGGGTAACTGGAAGGTTAGGCTGTGAGCCGAATGTTTCGGGTTCTAGAGCTACCAGAATTTTTGGACTAGTCCCAGATCGATTTTCTGAAGGAATCAGAAGTTTAGGATATGTTCAGGAAGTTCCGAGTTCTAGAAGAATCGTAAGTTCCGATCATGAGCTAGAATTTAATTCGATATAGAAGGGTCAAACCGAAAGTTTTGGTTGTGAACTAGAAGATCCGGATCGAATTTAATTTGATACAGAAGGGTCACACTAGAAGTTCTGGTATGAACCAAAAGTTTAGGTCTAGGCAAAATAGATTAGTTCTGTTGGGCCTTAATACTGATTTAGGGCCCAAGTACCGGCACCATATAAAGGGCGGAAGAGGAAGGATGTGGAGTTGTTTCCTTTACCAAAACCCTAGCCACCACACCTCTCCTCTCCCCACAATCTCAAGCATTGAGATTGCTTTCTTTGTAGATCTCTCGAGCAGTGCTAGCTTGCTAGCATGAGATTATCTCATCCATGTATGTGTGGACTCCATGGAGGCATTGTTCGAATAGAGGCTGAGGAGCCATGGTGAAGACCATGGGCCTCATGGCTCTAGATGATGATGAGTGATTTTCAACAAAAGTCAAAGAAGAGAAGATGAGAAGAGGAGACATGTCGTGTCTTAGACATGTGACTCATGTACACGAATGAAGCATGTTAATAGTTTGGTAATATTCAACTTGCTCCTATGTCATTGCTTAATCCTATTATCAAACCATGGTCATTCCGAGGTTGGGGCTTGGACTTCATCGGCCAGATACATCCTCCTTCTTCAAAAGGGCATCGATTCATGTTGATGGCTATGGATTACTTCACTAAGTGGACCGAGGTCGTGCCTCTTAAGAATATGACTCACAACGAGGTAATTGAATTCATCTTGAAGCACATAATACATAGATTCAGTATTCCCCAAACTCTTACTACAGATCAGGGTGCTTCATTTGTTTCTAAAGAAGTGTGTGATTTGTCGAATCTTATGGTATAAAGTTGATAAACTTCTCACTGTACTATGCTCAAGCAAATGGTCAGGCCGAGTCTAGTAACAAAGTTGTAATTAAGCTTATCAAAAATAAGATCGAGGAGACTCCTAGGAAGTGGCATGAGGTGCTATATATCTGAAGCGTTATGGGCATGCAGAGCAGCAAAGCACAATGCTACGAAGGTGAGTCCATATGAATTGGTATATGGACAAGAAGTCATTTTACCGGTAGAGGTAAATCTTGTCTCTTTGAGGTTTCTTAGGAAAGATGGCTAATCAGTTGGTGATTATGAAATTATCCTAAAGGATAATGTGGAGGAAGTGACTGATAAGAGGTTAAGGACTCTAGAAGCAATAGAAAGAGACAAGCGGAGAGTAGCTAGAGCCTACAATAAAAAGGAGAAAGCAAAATCATTTCAAGTTGGTGATTTGGTATGGAAGACGATTTTGCCATTTGGCACCAAAAGTGCAAATTTTGGCAAGTGGTCACCAAGTTGGGAAGGTCCTTTTAAGGTCGTTGAAATTGCTCCAGGTAATGCTTATTTGTTGGAATCTTTGCAAGGAGAGCGGTTTCATAGAGGTCTTAATGGTATATATCTGAAAAAAATACTTCCCAAGTGTGTGGCAAGATGCTTGAGGTGTTGTATGGCCGATATAGAGTGTATCGCCCTTAGCCCTTAGTGCTTTTGGCTCACTAGTTTGCCAAAAAGCAGGGGGGCATGTGTTGATAGCAAAATTTGGCACTAATGGCCGAAATTGACAAAGTTGACAAAAGGCCGAAAATGTGTAGTCCCTGGAACAGGCCAGTCCAACCAGATCTAGTTGGCCGGTCTGACAGGCCAAGTTCCACCAGTTCGATCGGCCACATGGGCCCGGTCAGACCGGCAAGACCAATTCCGAGCAATTACGACTAATCTCATAGTGTTTTATCTCTAATTTGGTTTTAATGACTTGGACTCATATACTAATCAATCTAGGATGGGAATCACGTCCAGGGACAGCAAGACCAATGCAACCCCTATATAAATTTCTAAGGCCAATTCAAAGTGGGACTCTCTATCCAATTCAATCCAATCTACCAACGTAGAATTGTTCTTTTTTCAATCTACTACCTTCTTGCACTAGGTTTAGCTATAGCTCGTCAATCTTTGCTGGTTTGCGTGGTAAACCCACCGTCTGTCACGTCGTAATTGTGATAATACTTCTTGATTCACTTGTGAATCGTCTGTTTCACCGCTATAACGGGTTTTTATCGATCTACTCAGTAATTTGGTCCCTAGACCGAGTTGCTACTAGTTTTAGGGTTTGTGCAGGTTTCAAGGAATGCATCTTCATCAACAGGAAGTGCTGCACCAGGCCGCATCATCGGCGTGATCGCCGGTAACACCCGGTCCGATCGGGCTATGCCACCGGTCTGATCACCATAACACTATTGGTCCGACCGGCAGTGTATAGCCGGTTAGACTGGACTGTGGTGGCTGATTTGACCCTTTGGTGGTTGTCTCGGTTACCTAGCTACTCCAATTTCCTCACCATAGACGAGGATTGACGGAATGTGACGTCAGTGTAGTTGGTGTTTGGATGACTAGGTGTGGGGCCCCGATTTTACAAAACTGGGAATTTATTGAATTTCCAGAGAAAAATAATAAATACAAGATGTTCATCACACGACCTCGTACATACGACAACAAAGTATAGCTCGCAAGCTATTTTATTACATCTTCTTTAGGATCGCTTTCTTGACCGGGACAGCTACTCCGGACCTCCATCTTCGATGAACTCGTCGTCTAAAAGATTTTGTCAATGGGTATGAGTAGAAAAGTATTCAACAAGCCACCGAGAATGCAGTAGTAATGCGGGGTAATAACAAAAGATTGATAAGTGTTTAAGTGCGGAAAAGTACATTTTTAAGTTGCAGCATTTAATGTAGTCAAGTTTAATTGTACAGAATAATAAACATGAACAATGCATCATCACCTAACTCGAGGAGCCCAGTTGGCCCTCCTCGTTCAACAGTCCTTACATGCCAATTCATCATGCAACACTCATAAATATAAACTAACTGCGAGATGTCACGCAACCCGCCCTTGACCGTGAGCTCGGCTTTTCGAAAAGATTTAAACTCTTATCAGAGGTGTACTACTGTACCCACAAGGCACTCATTCCTGCACACCGTAGTGTTTTTAGATGAATGAAGTCACATAAACTCGTGCCAAAACCTCAGTATGAGATGCTCTAATCCGATAACACCCGCTCTAGGTTTCGCCGGTGCGCCAGCGCACTGTACAACATCGCACCCCCTTTTGTGCCATATCGGTACAAGCCACCTGCAGGTGCTGCTTGACCCATCTCCAAGTGGTGCCTCGAGTTGGAACACCACATACCTCAATTAGGACTTACCCACTAGACTTGTGGTTAGTACAGAAGTGCTTTGTAATGGATCCCACAGACCGGTCCTTATAGTGCCCCGGGTGCGACTGACCAATGCCCTCACTTGCACCCGGAACCCACCATGCTAACATACTAAACCATAACTCCATATCCAATAGAATTCCAGAGGTGAGAGAAATCATGTGGATCATATAATAGAATCAGAGTATCTACGACTCATTTTTATCCTATAGCGATTGTGTCAATACATTGGACACTATATAATAATATTACTATTATGGTGACAAGGAGTTTAGGCTCAATAGCATGGCTTGGGTTTGCACTTCAAGGTTGGGGATCTAAATAAATACAAGGTAAGGCTTTCAATTTGACTAATGCATTTATAACCTATAGGTTTTAGCGATACTTTAAGAAAACTAGGTTCAATATGCTCAAAACTTAGTGTGGTGACTTGCCTTAATTTGTGAATGGAGATGAAGGAACCTCGGGAAATTAGTCTAGCTCCTAGACGGTATCGTAACCTTCTCACCTTGCAAAACGAGACTAATAAACAATTGAGGGAAACAATAAAACAAACAGTGCAAGCATTGTAATTATATTGGTTAAAGGGGTAGAGAATGAAAGGAGAGATTTTTTGGAACTGAAGTGGTGAATCATTGAGTACAAATGGAGGGGATAAGAAATTTTAAACGTTAAGAATAGTTTTGTTGGTTTGGATAATAAAGAGTACAAACATATCAGCTAAATTGGTTAAAAATGTAGAAGACAAGAAGATAAATGTTCTGAAATTTAAATAGAAAATTTTAGAGTTAATTCTAAGGAGTTATGAAGTTTGAATTGATTATTCTCAAATTATATTTAAATTCTAATTAAGACAATATAAAATTTTATTATAAACATATAAATTTTATTGGATGAATTGGAAGAGAATAAAAAGATGGACCTTATGAAATTTAAATGGTGAAATTTAGAGTTAACTCAAAGAAGTTATGAGTTTTTGAAGTTTAAAACAATTTCTAGGATTTTATTTTAATTCAAATTAAGACAATAAAAAATTTTCAATGTAAACATATACGTTTTTCTGGGTGAACATGAAGAGAATAAAAAGACAAACTCTCTGAAATTTGAATGGTTAAATTTGGAGTTAATTTGAAGGAGATATGAATTTTTGAATTTTGAAACAATTTCTGGAATTTTTATTCAAAATAAAACAACATCTGGTCCACGGTGAGCCAGGTTCACCGTTAACCAGCGCACTGTCCGCGTGAGCCAGTGGCTTTAAGTGAAATCTGATGGCCTAGATTGCTCGATACCGCTTCAGCGAGATCCGATGGCTCTGATAAAATCCCGCATGTGATCCAATCTAAGCCGTTTGCTTTGGATCAGATGGCCCAGATCACGTCCGGCACAGCACGCGGGGTCATCGTCTTCCCCGATGATGGTAGCGCACGATGGCGAAGGTGATGGCTGGGGGCCCGATCTAAGGCTTGAAATGGGAAGAGGTTAATACGATGAACCCATGGGAACCTGAATTAGGGCTTGGGGACGACGGGGCGGTGCCAGCGACGAGCGAGGGTGGTGGACCATTCGGGTTGACGGCGACGGCGGTGCTCCGGTGGTCGGTGGCATGAACAGAGGGGTGGCCGGGGATGAGAGGGCAATGACGGTTACGATGGTGTCGACGGCGAGGGTGGCGAGGTCCTCAAGCGACGGCGAGCGACGGTTGGAGGCGAAATGGGGCGGCAGCGCTAAAGTGCACTGCGGATCTCGGGATTGCAGAGGCTAAGCGATCTCTAGACGCGGGGTACAGCAGAGGAGAGGGGCTTTATAGGGGTCGCCGGCGGGACTAAATGGGGCGCAATCGGGGGGAGCCAAGAGTAGAAGCTCTTTAACGCCGGCGAGCTCGGGGGGTATGGGGATACGGTGAACCGAGAAGGATCGAGCACAAATTATTGTGGGAATTGATCACTGGAGTTAGGGGATGTTAAAGGTGGGCTCAATTTGGGGGGTTGAACACGGCGGTGGCGAATTGGCGGGGCTAGGGTTTCGGTCAGCGTTAGGGGGGTAATTTGGGGGCGGTCTTCGCGGGGAAGACGAAGCCGACAAGTGGGCCATGGCGGTCAGCGGGTGAGGGTGAGAGGCATGGCGCTGATAGGTGGGGCCCGGTGTTAGTGAGAGAACAGAGGGGGAGGGCGTGCGCGAGAGAGAGAGAGTGGCTAGCAGGTGGGGTCTGGCGCGCAGGAGAGGGGAGCGGAGGCTGACAGGTGGGCCAAGGCGGGGCACAGGCGAGGGGAGAGAGATGGGGCGGCGTCGACATGCGGGTCCCGCGTGTCAGTGAGGTCGGGGTGGATTGGGCCGGACTGGAGAGAGAAACGAGGGAGGCGGCCCAAAAACATTTAAAACTATTTTTCCAATTAAAATAATTCCAGAAATCCATTTATAAAATATGAGCTCTCAGCAGAGTTTATAAAAACTTGTAAAAACTCTCAAAAATATATTTTGGCCTTATGAATCTAACATAATTTTTTTAGCTCAAAATTTGAATTATTTCTTCATGTTTTCATTTATTTGGACATTTTCAGTTTATCCAAAAATCACAAATAATCCTTTTTCTATTAAAAATAAATTTTCTCAAAATTTTTATTTCGATGCCTCTTTTGGTTCAAACCTAATTAATTGACTTCAATCAAATAAAACTTTTGATCACTTTATTTTATTTCTCCTTAAGGTTTTCCCAATTAATTCAATCATTTTATTATCTAAACTAAATTTATTCATTTAAAAATCTTATTTTCTTCAATTTATTTATTTTAGAAAATTCAGGGTGTTACACTAGGCCTAGCATCTACGCGCTTTTGGATCATCAGATCCACGTCAATGTTGATTGGCGCTTTATCAGGAGATTTTAGTGTCAACAGACTTTTTGGCGACTCTGTTGGGGACACGCATGCCAAGTTCAAGAACGTCGGTGATAATAACCTTGAAGGGTTATACTGTGGAAGGAGTTTGAACCTCAAAGAGTTCATATGGAGAGAGTGTTTTATACTAGTTCAAGCCTCCAGGAGAGATAATAATCTTACGTCCAGTTCATAGTGATTTCTATATCGTCCTCTCCTCTTACATTGAGGTGCCTTGATTTTATAGGAAAAATATAACAGGAAAAGACTATTTTACCCTCTACTTACAACCGTCATACAGGACTAAGTTTATAAGACTTTGTAGGGGTAAAACAGTAAACTCATTAATAAATATATGTGCAAATACTAGGGGCGAAGGCCCCTGGTTTCAGTACTTAGTTTTGGCCTTTAGTTTGAAGTGGTTTCAGAACCTTTGAGCCTAGTGAAGTGGGGCCTCCGAGCCTAGTGAAGGGGTCTTCAAACCTAGTGAATGGGGGCTTCGAACTTGGCCTCCGAACTTGGTGAAGGGGGCTCCGAATATAGTGAAGGGAGCTTCGAACCTGGCCTCCGAACCTGGTGAAAGGGGCTCCGAACCTGGTGAAGGGCTTTGAACCTGGCCTCGAATCTGGTGAAGGGGGCTTCAAACCTAGCCTCCTAACTTGGTGAAAGGGTCTACGAATCTGGCCTCCGAACCTGGTGAAGAGGGCTCCGAATCTGGCCTCTGAACCTATTGAAGGGGGCTTCGAACCTAGTGAAGGGGACTCTGAATCTGGCCTCCAAACCTGGTGAAGGGGGCTTTGAACCTGGCCTCCGAACCTTGTGAAGGGTGCTCCGAATCTGGCCTCTGAACCTATTGAAGGGGCTTCAAACCTAGTGAAGGGGACTCCTAATCTGGCCTCCAAACCTAGTGAAGGGGGCTTCAAACCTGGACTCCGAACCTGGTGAAGGGTGCTCTGAATCTGGCCTCCAAACCTAGCCTTCGAACCTAGTAAATGGGGCTTTAAACCTAGTGAAGGAGGCTCCGAATCCGGCCTCTGAACCTAGTGAATGTTGCTCCGAATATGGCCTCCAAACCTGGTGAAGGTGGCTCTGAATCTGGCCTCCAAACCTAGTTAAGGGGGCTTTGAACCTGGCCTCCGAACCTGGTGAAGAGGGCTTCGAACCTAGTGAAGGGGCTCTGAATCTGGCCTCCGAACCTAGTGAAGGGGGCTTCGAACCTAGCCTTCCAACCTGGTGAATAGGGCTTCGAATCTGGCCTCCGAACCTAGTGAAGGGGGCTCCGAATCTGGCCTCCGAACCTGGTGAAGGGGGCTTCGAACCTAGCCTCTGAACCTAGTGAAGGGGGCTTCGAATCCGGCCTCCGAACTAGTGTAGGGGGCTCTGAATTTGGCCTCCGAATCTGGTAAAGGGGGCTTTAAACCTGGCCTCTGAACTTGGTGAAGGTGGCTCCGAATCTGGCCTCTGAACCTCAAAACATCTGGGAAGCCCTTGGAAGCCCTAGTTCGAAGGGGTCTTCAAAATTCGATATTTCTTGATCAGCTCTTGGTCAATCCTTAAGTACAACGAGAGTTATTTCCCCCAACACTACGTACTACAAACCTCTTAACCATACTTGGTGGGCCCTAGGCTTTATCAAATCTTGGCATCAACAGATTCTTTGTCTAAGTAAGTTTCTCTCTCATGTCATTTTCTACTTACATCTCTAACCAAGATAAATGAGAATCTTGGCTAATCAATTTCTATTAAAGCATTAATCCATTTCAAGACATTTATTGTCTTTAGATTTTTAATGCAGTGTTAGAATGTACATACAACATACTAGAAACCTCTTATCCATCTTTTAGGGTCTCAAACAGTTTGATTGCCGGTAACAATTAAGGATTCCTTTGGTTTAGCTTTTGGGAGAAGCTTTTGCTTCCTAAAAGCCAAAAGCCAACCAAAAGGTCTGTTCTAAGCTAGTAGCTTTTAGTAAAAGCAGCTTTTAGCGTAGTGAAACTGTGGAAGCTCCTCCAGACCTATTTTCTGGCTTCTAGCTTTTGGCTTCTGTTTTTTTTGAATCTTTGATAATGCTAATATTCACAAATTGGCATTTAAAATTTCATGCAACCATACAAAATTTCATAAAATGACATTTCAAATTTCATACAACCATACAAAAATCCATAAAGTGACATTTCAAATTTCATACAACCATACATACCTTCATAAACTGACATTTCAAATTTCATACAACCATACAAAATTTTATAAATTGACATTTCAAATTTCATACAACCATACACAATTTCATAAATTTGCTTTTTACACAACTCACAGCTCAAAGCAGCTTTTTCATAGTCGTTTCAGCCAAACAGCTTTTAGCTTTCTCACAGCTGACATCCCACAACAGTTTTTCCATAGCCCACAGCCAACAACAACTTTTTCCAAAGCCACAGCTCAACCAAACATAGCCTAATTCACGATGGATCGAGCACTACTTTTTAACAAATTATGATCTACATAAACACTTGCAAGTTATAATTAATATTACAGACGTAATAACATTTGGTCAAGTAGAAATAAGTTAGTATATTAGATCATAAAGTAAATCTAAATCTCATAATATTTTCCCTGGAATAATGATAAAAGGTAAAAAACTATTAATGTGTGGTGAGTTGGTTTGGAACGGGTCATCCATCTTATGGGTGAACCAATGTGAGTCCTATCGTATATCGCTTGCGATCCTCACTCCCCTCCCACAGTCGGCAACCAAAGTGGCACCGCCACTAGAGTATCGGACTCGAGTCCACTTCATAGACAGAGTGTTTTGCTCATTATTGTTGTTGTTGTTATTGTTATTGCTATTATCATCAATCAACACTGGTCTAAGGGTATGGCGATGGGTACGTTGCTCCATGCCTCCATCGCATTTTCGATTTTGGTGCTATCTCCGCTGGAACCTAAGGTGCTTTATGCTGAGGTAGAAGAGTGTGGCCATGAGTACGGCAGCCATGAGGTGGAGCACCATCATCAGAGGGAGCTGCCCATCGTGGAGTCCAATGTACACCTCCAAGTACTCCCGCACAGTCATGTTCATGCGTCCTGGCACGTGGATAACCTCCATCCGGTCACCCAGCTGTGAGAACGTCAGGCCGTAAACCGTCCATGCCGCCGGGTCCGCCCAATACATCCATCTCCACCACACTGGGATCATCTGCATCCACATCGTTGCTTCCATCCATTAGGACAAGGTTCATATTCTTTCCTATCCTACACTTGACTGCTACAGTATTATGATCACCTCCATAGAAGATGCTATTTACATGCTTGGATGCATCATTTCTATCTTGGATATATATAAATGTTGTAGTACCAAAATGCCCTATTTATGCCTAATGTTTTGGATGACAAAGTTGATCTGCCATGCTATTTGGTACCATCTCAGATTGGTTATGTGTTTAGTTGATGATAGTAACATAGCATGCAACATGCTAGTATGCCATACACGGTTCATGGGATCTTAGCACGATATGCAGGATCTAAATCACATATGCATCCAAAATATGTATCAAGTACCTCCTTTAAGATGATGAAGCCCGAGAAGATGTTCCATAAGATGAATATTAAGAATGATAGAGCTGCAGCTATCTCAACATTTGGTGTTAATGTGACTGTTACCATTGCAAAGATTGTGTAGTACAACAAGCTTAGCGCCATGAAGAGGCTAAACCAAAATAATTTTTTAGCTGTTACTTGGAAACCGGTCATAGGATAGACTATTGATGTGTAGATGAATACTTGAACAAGCATGTAAGGGACTTCAATTGCTATCTGCATATACAAGTCCATATATGTAGGTTAGATCCTCACCAACCAAGTCCCCTCTACATTCAGATTAAATTGGTTTACCTGAGCAATGGCATAAGCTATGGCAGAGTACATGCCAGATGTTGTTTCTCGGTATAAGACAACCCTCTCCATTGCTACTATTGGCTGCAACATAGTGGTATTCATGTAACCCAGAAACAACGCTGATCCATATGCAACTCCTAGTATATTGAATACATCTTGTACCTCATTGCTATTATACCACAAAATTGTAGGTTAAAAATCTCACTAAAGCATTATAAATTGTTTGCCATTCCATGAAAGTTTTTAAGTGAGCTTGCTTACATTGTCAAGCCTATTTTCCAGAACACAATGCCAATAATAATTGATACGCAAAAGGTATTTATGATGCGAGCTAGATTGTGTTCTGGATTTTTCCAATACGAACAATGTTGCTTCCATAAACAAGCCAAACATTGCTCTTTGAAATTTGGCCAATACCCAGGAGGGAAGTATATATCTTCTTTATTTTGTTCTGGTTTGCTCTGTTCATCCACTTGAAGCATATTTTGCCTGCAAAAGGTGCAAAACAACTCCATCATGTATTAACAGTTTTAAAACTACAAACAATTTTTTGCCTAGGCTTCTATGGATTGGCAGTTAAGTTCAACTTACTTGTATAGTGAGGATTCATGATAGATTTGTGCATAATCCAGCCCAATCCTGTACTCAGTAGCTTGTGAACTAATGTCTAGCATCCATGTTGCTGGATTTTGTCCCTTGTGTATTCTTGGAACTCCAGGAATAGCCTGTAGGAAAATGCATCTTATTTCTTATTCTCCATCTTTGTACCATATTGGCATATACTTGCACATTACCTCAAAATAATTTATCATGTTGCTACATAGTGGACCTAGTGAACCACTGTAGATGATTTGACCTCCTCTTTTCATGAGTAGAAGCTGAAGCAGTCAAAATAGATTTGATATTTGGTTAAGTACAGCTAACCTCTTTTTTTAAAAAAAAAGTACCCCTTGCATCTCAAAAAGACTTTACTTCTAGCTCTTCAACTTTGTTCTCAAAAGACTTTATTTTTACCTCTTACCTACCTTCGGTTCGTAAATTAGGATGTTTATGACTTCAATACCCCTTACCTATCACTTTATAATACTACTTTCTTATTAATAAGGGATACTTCAATTTTTTTACTCTCACCAATAATTTACTAACTTTATTTTTATTTCAAAAGTAAAGTCTTTATGGGATGGCGGGTTTTACTTTTTAGCTACAATTGTCATGCCCATTTTTTATTTCTAGTGCCTCCATTTACAAAGCTTTTATGCAAACAAGCCTTGATTATAGTTATTCACTTGTGCATTCAGTGCCTTTTGCATATTCTCAAAATGTTTTTGCATCAATATCCATACCTCATCAAAAGATTCAAAAATTTCAATGCTTGGTTGATGTATTGTGCAGACAACAGTTCGTCCGGTGTTAACTGTCCTTCTTACTGTTCTCATGACAATTGCTGCACCACGAGAATCCAAACTAGTTGTTGGCTCATCCATAAATATTATGGAGGGGCCAGCTAGAAGTTCAACTGCAATTGTAAGTCTTTTCCGCTGCTCTGCTGTTAAGCCAGTTGCCCCAGGGAAACCCACCATTGTGTTCATCAATCCAGTTAGCTCAACCAGATCCATGACTTCTTCTATGTACATCTAAAATATATATCATGTGCAGAAAGGAATATCATCACGATATGCAGTATCAATAACCATGTATGTCCATCCTGTGATGTTGTTGTTATACTTACATCTCTTTCACAGCTTTTAAAATGTGATGGGAGACGAAGCCATGCTGCATACTGAAGTGACTCGTAGATAGGGAGATTAGGAGAGTGAATGTCAGTCTGTTCACAATAGCCTGACACCCGTGTGAACATCTCTTGCTTTTTTGGATGACCCGCTAGTGTAATTGTGCCTTCAATATATCCTTCAGTTTTTCTTCCAGCTAGCACATCAAGCAATGTTGTCTTCCCTGCGCCAGTAATCCCCACCAGGGCTGTTAGCACTCCTGGCCTAAAAGCACCACTGACATCACGTAAAAGTTGGAGCCTCTTCTCATACACTCCATATTTTATCATCTCCTATTTTAAAGTGTGCACACTTTCTGTTAGTAAGTAATCATAGAATGATCGACACTCTAAGGGCATGTTTGTTTCATCTTCTAACAGAGCTACTAAGAATCTCTAGCTGCTAGAAGCTGAAACAAACAGGCCCTTAATAAGGTCAGATAAATTTGAGGTCTGCTTACCTTTGGCATGTCAACAAAATAATTGATATGGTTAAATACAAGGGAGAGGGGCTCAAATGGGAGGATCACTCGATTGGTTGATGCTTTGTTGTCTCCACTGATCTGAATGTTGTAGTCCATATTCACCTTTCTAATGTTGATGTTAACTTTGTGTTTGTATGGAGCTACAATTAAACGAGTAATTAAATAAATTAAAAGGTTATGCAATTTTTGTTTGGAAGTTCCAATTCAATTGCTTTGTGAAGTATATATGGTAGTGTACATACGATTTAGGAACTGCAAGGTGAATATGCTGAGTATGTTGAAGACCACAGAAAATCCAAATAAAATGCTGACGCATATCCAATACCATTGCCAGTCTATGAGCAGGCCCTTGATCTTTAGGATAACTTTCCCGATGGTATTAGCATTTGCATAATGAAATTCCTGCCAACATTCAGTGTCAATATATGTAAGTTCATGGCAAGTGAAATTTCAATGAGAAAATGGTTTGTGCACCTTGGCCCATCTGTTGTCTAGGAACTCATTCATGGATATGGCGTTCTGAGCATATGTAAATGGTGAGGCCCAATATCCCCAGCGTAGCCATGGTTGGAGTTCATCTGATTCATTACACCAAATATAATGTAAAGTGAATTTTCTAGTTCCTGAAGACATACATAGCGAGCTAAATATTATTCTGACCTTTTGGTATGATAAAGCCTCCAAGAATACAGATTGGAATCAGTGCAGTAGTTCCTAACGTGTTTGCCATCACTTGTGTTCTTCCTATGGATGCAAGCAGGCGATAGAGGCCCATTGACATTTGATGCATGAAGAAAAGTACCAGGAGTTGTTGGAAGAACCTGAGACAAGCAAAAGCCTTTCTTTTGTTAGCTCTGCTAGCTCTGCTTGTTCTTAAGAAAAAATGGTGGCATACCTAATGGGGGAAGGTGCATATCCAATAGCATAGTAGGTTAAGCTGGTCCAGAGACTTGTCTCTACAAGTGACAGTGGGAGAGTAATAAGGTAAATTGATGAAAGAAGTGCCCATGCTGGCAAGGCTAAAAGTTCCCTTTGCTTATAGAATGTGGGGATTCTCCTTATTGTCATTGCTAGCTCTGTCATGCCATTGAAATTTGCCACTACAATGGCGAGGAAGAGAGCTCCCATGTACTTATTTGCACCGTTTATCTCGAATCATGCTGGTTTTGTTCTGTTCGGAGGAAAAGTGTCGCTACCACAAAAGCAAGCATGGTGATCTGTACAGCTTTGAATATGTGGAGTGGATAATTTCTCTTTACCAATAGTAGTTCTCTTGAGAAGCATGCCTGGAAAACACTCCATGTAAATGTCCCACGATTTTTACTCGTTTTTACAACCTTGTTGCTCTTTTGTTCGCAGATGTTTACTCCTCGAAATGAAGCGCGAAAGGATTCCACAAATTTCTCAGTTGGATGATATTGGTACTCACATTCGTTACCTACCCAATATTGTTTCTGGTCCATCTTCGAGGTTACCTGTCGTTCAAAATATATTGTTTTACAACGTATGGGTAATAATACCAGGAGAATTTTACCGTTGTCTCCAAATTTTATGGACCGTCTAATCTATACTATTTAATATCTTAGATTTTATATCGGTGACCTATTACCTCTTAGAGGTAATAGATCATATAATCATTCCTTAATATGTGTGGGCTCATATACATGCAGCAATTAATTTGTTAGCATATTAATTATTGCATGCACTACAAAAAAATAAATAATCAACAAATTTTCTATGTTGGAGACATATATACATGTTGCTTTTCATAATCAAGCCGGTTAACCCATTTTGTTTTTAATTAATTATTTTAAACACACTTAATCAATGGTTTATATTAGTTTAACTATTACCTCCTTAAGAGTTAACGGGTGTACCGTAAATAGACCCTAATACAATGAGGATTGGAAATGTGTATGAATAACACATATAAAGTGTTGGTCATTTACCTCTTGAAGGAAGTCTGCTACGTTCTTTCGAGTGGGGCATTTGAATCCTATGCCTCCAAAGAAATCAATAGAATTTTCTCTAGGACCATGGTAAACAATTTGACCGTCGCATAGAAGGATTATGTCATCAAATAATTCAAATGTTTCAGGAGGCGGTTGCAGCAAGGAAATAACCATTGTAAGTTCTAGTGTGTGGGTCATTTGTTGGAGAAACT
Source organism: Zizania palustris (assembly GCA_019279435.1). Taxonomy (NCBI): domain Eukaryota; kingdom Viridiplantae; phylum Streptophyta; class Magnoliopsida; order Poales; family Poaceae; genus Zizania; species Zizania palustris. The sequence continues at coordinate 72,091,553 of JAAALK010000290.1, read as the reverse complement.
TCATGATATCAAATGTTGTAGAGCTATCTAAACCAGTTGATATATCATCCATGAAGAAACATTTTGAGAAACCAACTAGCATCTCTCCTGCAGTATCGAAACATTAGTTAGGTATTCATGTACCATTCTGTTCGGGATGGTTTCGTTTGAAGATTTTGCTCGAACCACATGATATAAGATTGCTTGAGAATATTTCATAAATCTGTACCAGTTCATACATGATGAAATGGTTCAATTCAAGCAACTGAACCCAATACCTAGGATCCAAACATGTCCTTATAATCTTCAGGTGACCATGTGTTTACTGTGCACAATCTATAAGTAAAAATTGCAGCTCTTGAATCCTTATGTTGAACAGTACTCTTGTTGGCAAATAGGTCAAATTGTGGATTCGCATATATAGGCACTTTAGATATTTTTGTTTTAATATAAAATTCATGAGTTAATTCTCATACAGAAAGCACTGCATTATTTATGTATTAACCACATCTTATGTTATTATAGTATAATGGAAATCTTGCAGTTACAGTTAAAAATATTCGTCACTTTAGGGCTTATTTGGAGACCTTCAATTCCGGCCCAATCCACGTGGATGGGTCGAGATTTTAGTTTATTTCACTTTCTTTCGATAGGAAATATACTCAGCTAGCAGGGCTTGTACACATATTGTTCTATACTGTGCTACCATAAAACTAAATTGACAATTATCTTCTTAAGAAGTGGAAAAAGTAGAAGTGGCAGGGATTACCAATGGTTACTCTCTTTTTTTGCCCTCCTGATATACCTCTTCTCAAATCATCTCCTATTATGGTGTCAGCACAGTCGGACAGACCAAGTATCTGCTTGCACAAATTTGACATTCTAAAAGTGTTCTTGTTGGAGCAAATAATATACAGATGAAGGAACAAGGCAGACAAGCTACCTTGATAATATAATTTGTTGCAAGGTCACTTCTTGCTCCATAAGTGTTGGCCTGTATAAAATTGCATAAATAAGCAAAAAAAATTACTTAAACTTTGATGGTAATTAATATAAATGGAAGATAGCACCACCTTGGTAAGCAACTCAATATACTTTTCAGATTTGTTATTAGCACTCTTCTCCCTTATTGCTTCTCCCAGCATCTCTATAGTAATCAATGCAAACAGCATCTCAATGAAGCAGTACATACATGTGTGAATTATATTCTTGTCAAAATACTCTTTATTTCAATACAGCAGGATGCTATACCAAATGTGTGATTGGTTCCCAACATCTGGGAAGAAAAGTTAATTGTCTCTCTCACAGTCATCTCTGCATGATGAAGATCACGCTGGCTGACATACGCGCGGAGGTAATGTGGTGTTGAGGAACATACTTCTTCTCCATTGTACATCACCTTTCCTTTGAGCTGTTGAGAAATGTTTCATAGTAAATAATAAACTCCTTGTTGTTAGTCAATGCTAGAACACATGTTCAGCTAAAGTTCCTTCTTGGATTTTCATGGTTTGTTAATATGTCAATGACAAATGGACGCCACCACAATCACTGATGGTGATATGTAGACAATTATTGAAAATTATAATGGTATGTGAGTAATTTTTTCCTTTTATTTACTAACAGAAGAATATTGATGATAGATTGATAGATCATATGGAGATCCCCTATACCTTCAAGGAAGGATCCAACTTCCCTGCCAGTGCTTTTAACAAGGTTGTTTTCCCAGAACCAGGTGCTCCTAGAACAAGTGTCATCCTGATTACAAAAATTTAATAATGTCACATAATAAAATAGATGTGTCGTTTTTAGAACATGTTTGATACAACTCTAAGATATACGTTGGAAAATACCCTCAATTTATTTATATAACTCTAGATTTAGAATTTCTTAGAACTAATCAAATTAACTCTAAAAAATCTGGATCCGAAGCTATGCCAAACGGGTCATACATACGATGATGTGTTTGTTCGTTGCAATACTTCTGTCCATTGGTTGATACATCAATTAATTTAGATTCTGCATTAAGTATATATATATATCTATAGCATGTAATAAGATGAATGTTGAGTCCTAGAACCACAGTTACCTTGATGATCGTATCGTCCCACTTACTCCATTTATAATCTTGATTTGTCTTTTTGTATTGGTACACATTCGCAAAGATGCTGCTATTGACTGCATCATATATAGGATAATTTTTTCATTTAGCTACCCTAGATGTGTTTTGAGGTAAATTCTGCATTTTTCAAAACATAAGGATTATATAAGTAATTTTCTAGATGTCATGCCGAATTTATTAGGAAAAATTACTCACTTGTCATTATAATTTTTTAAAATTGTCTACATACTACTTTCACTTTCAATAACTATGGTGGCCCTACATCTATCAGTGATACATCGATGACATATTGGCAAATCGTGAAAATTGTAATGTTACAGAAAAAATTAAGCCAATTTATTATGGGTTTGCTTTGTTATGTGTAGCTGTAGACATGATCAATTAGAGGTAGTCACTAGTTACTCACTTACTCCCTTCTGTCAACAGACACTTTATTTTTAGAACAAAAATAATAAATTAGTGATGAAAGGAAAATATCAAAGTATTATTTATTAATAATAAATGAAATCTTAGGTAATGGTATATTGAAGGATTTGTGAACAGATAGCAAGTAAAAATGTAGACATAAAATCTTTTGAGTGATAAAGTTGAAAGGCTGAAAACAAATTCTTTTTAGTCTATCTCAGTCCTCTCATTGGATAGAATAAAACAACATGGAAAATAAAACACTCTCATAAAACTACAGGAAACTTTCTGAAAACCAACTTTGAAAATATTTTCATTGAGAAACATTTACCAATAAAACAAAAATTCTACTAAGAACAATTTTATATTAAAAATAAAAATTTTCCATCCAGGGATATTTTAGAGATAAACTAGCTTATACCTAGCCTTTATATTTATTGAGATATTTTAAAAAATATGGAAATATCCATTTGATTGATATGCAATAGCGAGCTCACATCAAAATTCAAAACAATAAATAAACTCGGTCAATTCACCTAACAGAGAAAAAAAAGCGCGTCCTTTTTCCTTCCCAAGTAAACATAAATACAGAAAAAAGGAAGGAATCTTACTATACGCGTACAGGAAAAATGTTACAAAAAGGATTTTTTTTGTGTGTTAGTTGATACTGTACGTATTATTATTTGATGTATACTTACGTGAGCAGTATTGACGGCGGAATTGAACAGTGTCGGCAGAGCTTGCCGGGCGGCGGTGCAGACGTCCGCCTCCACGCTCACATCCTCAAACCGCACGTCCACCTTCCCCTCTTCAATGCCCAGCCTACACCATCAATATAACCTACACTATCAAATATCAATATAGGATTTTGAGACTTATACTACTAGGGCTCGGTTTGTTTCAGATTTTAGTAGTTGCAGTTGTTTCTAAAATTTGAAACAAAAATAAACGGTTTAGATTCTGGACTCAGATTGTAAGAATCAGTAACCGCAGAATTTAGAAATGAACTAGAATCCGAAGCTGGAAAACACCAGCTACTCAGACCAGCTAATAGCTACTGAGAATCTCCAGTTGCTAGTTAGAAGCTGAAACAAACAGGCCCTATGTCTGTTAGGCGGAGTTTCTGGCAGCTGCAGTTACTTTTAGAATCTGAAGCTGAAATAAACAATCTAGATTCTGGTTAAGATTGTGAGAATCAGTAGCTGCAGAATCTAGAAATGAACTAGAATCCAAAAACCGAAACACATTAGTTTTTTCAGATTCCCGTCAGCTATATACTCAAACTATCCAACTACTCAGACTAGCTAGCTACTGAGAATCTCTAACTACTAGAAGCTCCTCCAAACAGACCCTAGATCTATGTTTATATTGATAGAATAGAGTGATTTTGATGAGCTTAGCTAAAAAAAAAATTGTAGATTTTAATTGTGACAAACGAGACCGTATTTGCCTTTTGATAGCATCACCACCTTATAATTGCACTGTATTTACATGGAGATAACTGAATTATATGCTTGCATTTCTCCAAAGAAACAATCTTTTAAAAAAAGGTGAATAATATGCTTGCATGCATGATGTACACAAGAAGTGGAGCTAAGGTCGTAGCTAACTGTAAAGAAAGCTATTGATCTTTGGATGATTGGAACAAGTCATGAGCCTGTTAAAATATGGCAGATATATATCTAGGTATAGAAGAAAGCATATATGCATGGTGTGGATGCTTACAGCCCCATGTTCTCCCTAAGCAGCTGCAAGAAGGCTTGGTTATCTTCATGGGTGAGCACTGGAGCTTCACCCTCACTTGGATTCATTGGCAGCTATAGCAATAGGGATGTCTTCACCCGAGAGTTGAGAGAAATATATAATGTTTCGCACACGACCTACACCTCGCCTTAGGCATGCATGCCATATATATATATATCTTGTTGGCCTCACATTGTTGCTAGCTTTTATCAAGCATCTTTTTCATTTAATATTGCAGTTGTGCAGTGGTTTATTTTGACGTATTTAATTTCATAGCGCCTTGGACGACAACTTCTCTTGTGGCCTAATCTTCTAGTGAGGGCTGGGTAACTCTCGCGTGACGTTTTTTGTCGAGTGTATTTTCATCGAGTGCTAGAAGTTTTGTAGTGTATTATTTCAAACGCTCGGCAAACTTAGCCTTAAAATTAAGGTTAACATGTAATTATGTGGTGTTAATTACTTTTTTATATTTATAGGTTAATGTGGCAATAATATAGGAAAAAGTGATCATTCCAATTTCTTTACCCACGGTTGATAGCAATAACAATCATCTAGTCTGATAGGGAGTCATGCGTACACAACATGGTAGGACATTGGGTCCTACTACTCTTCGCCCCTAAGTGGAATACTGTATCATATATTGACTTGGCCATACCATTATGACTCAACGACGACGACACTGAGAGGGACTACTCTGTACTTATTAGAAGTGTAATCGATGAGTAGTGTTTTATTTACTTTATTACTACGAGTTCAATCTTTAACCTATTCTTTCTTAACTAATCTTTGATGTACCTCGTTACGGATTGTTCGGTGCTGATATCGATACATCAAATTCAACAGAACGCCAAAAATTGGTGCATAATACCGCAGTGCCGGTAAGTCTCTAAATGTTTACCTTATCCGAATTAAATATGTCATACAAACTAATTGTGTATTTTCATAACAGTGCTATACTCAACCTCCTGGACATGCATACTATTCACTTATCTAAACATCGACTAACATAAAAAAAACTAATTTTAGCATACCTGAAAATTTTCTTGACGAGAATGACTTGCAAGCCTGGCCATCAACATTCTTAATGGTGAAAGTCATCAATTCAAAGGGTGATTTCCATTGTGATGAAATGCATTAATTTTTGTTGATTGTCAATTGCTTCTGATGTAAATATGACTTGTAACTATTGGTGAATAGATCTTTTATGTAAGGAAAAAGTACATATTATTACTCTAAAATATCGCGAAAGTTTAAATGAACCCCTAAACTATAAAATTGTTTAATTAACCCCCAAAATTTGAAAACTACGTTGTTGTGCAACTATTGCTTATGTGGCATGACGAAATAATAGTTTTCGCTGACTAGATAGTAGACGTGGCATTGACCTAGCCAAACGAGAAAAACCCCTGAGAAACCAAGGATTGGTTTCAGTTTTTGTGATGAGTGATTGACAGGCTTTTATCCTCTGTTCGAAGGGGTACCTCCGGAAGGGGTTCGGAGGTTGGACCTCCGAAGGGTGTTCGGAGGTGGTTTCACCGAAGGATGTTCGGTGGTTGGTTGCTGCAGCTGTTGCAGTGGAGTGTACGTGTCGGAGGGGTCCGACAGTACACGATGACTAGGTGTGTACCGAAGGCTTCGGTACTTTGGGCGGTACACCGGAGTGTGTGCCGGAGGTTGCTAACCCGGAGAGGTCTCCGGAGTACTGGATACACTTGTCTGCTTGTCTGTGGTGCGCAGGGACTTCGGAGGCGACAGACAGGTTCGCAGCAGGTGAACCTGGGTCAAGCGGGAGGCTTGATGCCAGGGGAGCGGGGAGCTCCGTCACGGTGGCTGCGAAGGGGTCCGGGTCGGTCCTCGAGTCGAGGTGCGCCAGGTGAAGGCAGAGAGTGCGGAGCGTGGCTCTGGGTGAAGGTACTCCGAGACAAAGTCCTCGGAGGTGAGGCACTTCGAAGGTACTCCGGATGGAGTGACTTCGGAGTTGGATGGATCTAGTCCTCTGCTGAGGCAAGGAGTTCAAAGTGTGCTCCGGAGGGAGACATTCGAAGGTACCCGACGAAGGTCTCAGAAGTCGAGGCGCATCGAAGGCATGGTCCAGGTGAGGCTCGTCGAGGAGTGTGCTCAGGGAGAGACACTGCGACGAAGGGCTCATGGAATGCTTCGTGCGGAGGCCTTGGACGAAGGAGGGACTTTGAAGGGTGGTACTCCGAAGGTGGGGCTTCGGAGTGTGGTTGTCTTGTGGTACTTCGGCCTGCATGGCTTCGGTACACGGACTGACGGAGTTCGAGCTGGGCGGAAGCTGTGAAGCCGTGGTGGTCCACTCCGGAGGTGTTGGTGCGAAGGACCAGGGGCTTTGACGGCTTCGGCTCAAAACCATCACTGTATCGAAGGCTGACTTCGGTGAAGCGAAGGCCATCTGGCTCAAGGCTTCTCACCGAAGCTACCGCACCCCTCGCGTGCGAAGGGGGGCTTCGTATAGGTCAAAGGCTGCAAGTCTGACAGTGTCTGCTCTGCAAAAAGCTGGCGCTGTCCCATCTACAAAGGCTGACAGAGAAGCCTCCAATAAAGTTGACTACCTTTTGTACCCCTCAGTTTTGTAGAGACAAATCCAATGTAAACCCTAGGGGTAAAGTAGTCAATTCCTTTGGGTGAACTGTGGGCTATAAATATGGGGGCTCGGTAGGTAACATTTAACACTTTGAGCATTTACTGTTGAGCTCCTATAGCCACACACTTCGTTGTATTCATCCAGAGAGTTCATTTTCTGTGTTCCTTGTTCAAGCGGCGAAGCCCTGCTTCTGTGTGCTTTTTGCTTGAGCTCGCTTTACATACCTCGCTAGTTATAGTGCACCGAAGCTTGTCTAGGCAAAGGGTGTTTTGTGTGAAATGTGTTATTCAGTGTGCTGACGCTCTGTGTAATAGGAGGCGAGACCTCGCTACTTACTAGCGAAGCCCTGATCGAAGCCCGTGCTTTTATCGTGTCTGTGACTCTAGCGAAGTCTGTCAGTGTGTGTTTAGACCTTCGTGTGCGAAGCCCAGCACCAGTTGCTGCTGCCAAGTACTTGGTCGAAGCCCTCAGTGGGGTGTCCACTCTTGCGAAGGGTGAAGTGCGAAGCCTACTCGAAGCACCCTGTGTGCGGAGCCTGCACTGACTTAGCAGAGTAGATTTTCGAGGGTTGTAAGTGGAGCGAAGTCTTCTTGGCTTCGAACTTTTGGTCCTGCGAAGCCTGTGTTCTGAGCTGTCAAGACACCTCCGAACCAGACCTTCGGAGGTAGTGTTCGAAGCCTGTTCCGCAGAAGACAGAACTAAAACCGAAGGCTAGTTTTTAGCCCGAAATTTTAAAAGCTCCCATTCACCCCCCTCTGGTCGCCGTTTCCGGTCCAACAATTGGTATCAGAGCAGGTTAAGATCACCAGTTGACCTTAACCGGTTTTGTGATCTGTTGGCGACATGGATAGAGGCAGTAAAATTCCTCTGTTCGATGGGACTGATTTTGCATACTGGAAGGTGCGCATGGAGGCTTACTTGTTAAGCCAAGGAAATGCAATTTGGGAGATTGTGGACTCACAATACTCCATCCCTGATACTCGCACCACTCAAACAGAAAAAGATCAGTATAATGCCAACTCCAAGGCTAGGAATATACTGTTCATTGGTTTGAGCCGGAGTGAGTTTGATAGGGTGCAGCACCTTAGGACTGCTAGGGAAATTTGGACCACTCTCACTATTTTTCATGAGGGCTCTACTCAGATCAAGGCCATGCGCCAAAGCACATACAATCAACAGTATCAGCTGTTTGTGCAGGCACCTGGCGAATCTATAGATGCCATGTTTTCACGCTTTGATGCTATAGTGAGTAACTTGCGGTCCAACAGGACGCTTGCTTACAATGATCATGATAGGGCTATCAAGCTTCTCTATGCTCTTGACCGTAGCACATGGGAAGTGAAGATATCCAGCATTGAGGAGTCTGCAGGTTATGACACATTGACCTGTGATGAACTCTTCAGCAAGCTGAAGTCCACAGAGATTGCCAAGGCATCTCTTGCGGTGCACAGAAGCTCTTTGCCACAGCCATTGGCATTGGTTTCCAGCACTAGTCGTGGCACCACTGCAGAACCAAGCACATCTGGCACTTGTGTTCTTGCAGATGGTTTTGCTTTGTCCTCCCTGGTCTCCATCACAAAGGAGCAGGTGGACACTCTAGATGATGATGAGCTTGCTCTCATTGCCCGGAGGTTCACCCGTTTTCATCATGATGAGCTTGCTCTAGATGACGTCAGCATGCCCGCCACTACTACGATAAATATCAGTGGCGGGCTGGTGACGTCAGCATGCCCGCCACTACTAATCCGCCGTTGGTGGGGTTATCTAGTATACGTTGCCACTCATGTCGAGAAATACTTAGTAGCGCAGTGGTGCGGGGGTTGCTTTGGTGCCATGCGGTTCGAGGTTCGAACCTTGCTGCCGGCAGGCGGTTTGAGGTTCGAACCTTGCTGCTAGCATCCAAACATTTTTTTACATTTTCATGACTTTTTTATTCATGTTTAAATTCTAGTTTGAACTTGATTTTTTAACAATAAAAATACATCATAACTTATCAAATTTAAAAATTTGGTATTTTTCTGCCTCACTTTAATTTTTATTATTTCATTAATAAACATGTACAATAAAAATACATCATAACTTATCTATAGTTTATTCTTCCTTTGAAATTGAAACTTTTTGTACAATAAAAATACAACACCAATATTCTAATTGCAAAAATTGATATTTTTCTCCCTTAGTTTACTGTTTTTATTTTCATTAAGTGTGATTTTATTACATGTTGTTACTATATGATCGAGACTTTGTAGCGCGGTGGTGCGGGGGCTCGCTTGACATATCATGTTTATTTGAAAGCAAGTAAACAAACACAAGTCCAGGCTGGGGAAACCAGCTTACACATCGAAACGCACTACTGGTCAAACCCAAAAGAAAGATATGGTTTGGAGCTTCTTCTTCTTCCTCGGCACAAACCCAACCTATTTCTGGTTAAACAGATTAAAAGCCTCAACTTGCCAATCCTCAACCAAATCGGCATCATCAGGCAGTTTGAACTGCTCTCCATGTTCCTGAACAAGAAAATACACGCGGCGGCGATAGTGAGAACAACTTATTATCAATGATTGAATTGGATGATAAAAATATAAAATTTGCATAAAAAGAGGATCTTGCCTCCTTCCTCCTCTTGCTGCCGCATTGCTCTACATGCTTCCCTTTTCCACCGCTAGCCTCGGCATGTTTCCCTCTACCACCGGTTGTCTCATCATTCTTCTGTCTGCCAACACTTACCCTATCTGGTTGCGGTGATCGTGAGTCGTCCTCCGAGTCGGAGTCCATTATGAGAATCACTTTCTTCGCCAAACAACTGCAAACTATACCATCATGTACCTTATGTTTACCGCATTTGCAAACCTCACACACGCCACTTGATGTAGAGTCTGAGGATCCACTGTTTGTTGGTTCAATCTTAGGAGGAGCCATCTGCATTTTTTTTGTCACATTGATATAACATTAAAAAACCCTAAGCTAGTAATATTATAGTACATTAAAAAACATTATTGTTATAGTGGAAATTTTTTTTCTCAGAAATTGTTTATAGTACATTAAAAAACATTATTGTTATAGTGGAAATTTTTTTCTCAGAAATTTTTTATAGTAGATTAAAAAACATTATTGTTATAGTGCATTCTACTAGTAATATTATACTAAATTATATTACCACGCATAAATTAATATAGCAATCCTCCATCATTTTAACCCTAAGCTCGAATAAAATAAGACCAAAGATATAGGTTAATAATCATTTACTGATTGACTGGATGGCGGCGACGGGCGGCGCCGACGGGCTCCGAGGAAGGCGGCGACGGGCAGAGGGCAGCGGCGACGTGCTCCGGGACGTCGACGGCGGCGACGGGAGGAGGGGGGCGACACGGGAGTTTAGGGTTTAGAAAATGAAACTAGGTTTTCGGACGGTGGGAGTGGAAAGTATATATAGGTGTCTTAGTAGTGGCGGACATGATGACGTCATCCAGCCCGCCACTACTATGTCGGATAGCAGTGGCGGTCTGGTGACATCATGCGACCGCCACTACTATGTCGGATAGCAGTGGCGGTCTGGTGACGTCATCCTGCCCGCCACTACTGCCTCTGGTGGGGTTATCTAGCATACGTTGCCACTCATGTCGAGAAACACTTAGTAGCGCAGTGGTGCGGGGGTTGCTTTGTTGCCATGCGATTCGAGGTTCGAACCTTGCTGCCCGCAGGCGGTTTGAGGTTCGAACCTTGCTGCTAGGCATCCAAACATGTTTTTTACATTTCTATTCTAATTTTCAATACTTTTTTATTCATGTTTTCTCTTAGTAGTGATTATATATATAGCATATAATACTCTTCCTACAATGCGGTTCGAGGTTCGAACCTCGCTGCCGGCAGGCGGTTTGAGGTTTGAACCTTACTGTTGGCATAATTGATGTTTAATTAAATCCTCATTTGATCTTGAAAATGTTTTAATAATAAATGACATAATTGATTTTACAACTAAACATAAATGATCTAGCCTTGAACTAATTTTCCATCGCCATTGGTGCGTAGATAAGGAATCACACTGCCAAATGACAGTTTTGCTTCAACCACATTGATCCTTGATATGTCAACGAAAAACGGCACCTCATCAAACTGATTGTATTCTTCTTCGTCTTCGACTCCATCAACTCCAACAATTCTTTGTTTTCCTGGAGCAACGATGTATTTTTTTCTCATCTTTAGGATCAAGTATGTAAAATACTTGTGCCACGGATTGAGCGAGTATCCAAGGGTCATCTTTATAAGCCACCTTATTAAGGTCAACTATCGTAAACCCGTAATCATCCACCTCCACACCTTCTGGATGTCTGACCCACTGACACTTAAATACAGGGATTTCTATAGAGTTCCCGTAGTTAAGTTCCCATATTTCTTCGATGTATCCATAGTAAGCATTCTTTTGTCCAGTGCTATCTTCTGCTTCTCCTCTGACACCACTATTTTGGCGCTGACTCTTTTGATCCTTTGCTTTGGTATAGAATGTGAAACCATTGATGTCATACGCTTGCCATGTTTTAACCATGCTCAATGGACCGTAAGACAATTTATTTATCATCATCTCTTCATCGGTTTCTCCGATCGAAAGGTTTAGATCCCTTAGCCATGATGTGAAATAAATTTTGTGTTCTTTCATAATCCATTGTTCATCGCGATCTTCATTCTTTTCACGAAGCTCTTGCAGGTGTTGTTCAACATATGGTCTCATAATCGCCAACTGATGAATTACACTGTAATGTGATTCTCTTATTCTTTGATAACTATTGTCTCGTATGATTTTCCTGCCTTTAGTTCCTTTACCGGTGAGTCTTCCATGGTGCCGCGACATGGGAACTCCTATTGGTCTTCCATCTCTTATGTAATCTGCGTAGCACTCAATGACTTCCTCAGTCGTGTAGCCCTCTATCATGGAACCGTCTGGATAAGCACGATTTCGTACGTAACCCTTGAAGATAACCATTAGACGCTCGTACGCATACATATTGTGCAGGTACGTTGGACCGAGAACAAAGATTTGGTCTGCTATATGTATCATATAGTGCTCCATAATATCAAAATATGGAGGAAAGCACATCTCAAGCTGACACATAGTCTCCCTCATTTGTTTACGTAATTCATTTAACTCTTCAGTGTCGATCACCTTCTTTGATATGACATTGAAGAAGTGACACATGTGTGTTATCACCATCTTCAGAAATGAATGTTTGACTCCTCTTACTGCGATGGCGAGGAATAGCCCAAGCATAACATGACAATCATGAGTGTTGTAGCCGCTCATCCTCAAATCTGCTACGGAGACAATATTCTTTATATTCGTTGAGAATCCTGTTGGAACTCTAATTCCATGTAGACACCTGCAGATTGATCTTTTCTCGTCAATTGTGAGGTTATAGCTAGCAGCCGGAAGGAAAAATTTTCCATTGGCCCTTTCCTGTGGGTGAAGCTCGGGTCTAATTCCGAGAGTTTGAAGGTCCCTTCGTACTTTGAGTCCATCTTTTGATTTGCCCGGTATGTCTAACAAAATACCGATAGTGCTTTCGAAGACATTTTTCTCAACGTGCATTGTATCGATAGCATGACCAATCTCCAACTCCTTCCAATAGGGCAAATATCTAAAGAAGATCGACTGCTTTTTAAATGGAGCGTCCTTTGAATTTTTTTCAGATTTCTTCATCTTCTTTCCGAAAACAACTTTGATATTCTTTACCATTTCGAATAGAAATTTGCCATCTCGATTTCGTGGAGGCTGTACAAGCTCGATTGTACCGTCGAAATGGTTCCTATTTCTTCGATATTTGTGGTTTTTTGGTAAAAATCTGCGGTGTCGCATATATATCGTCTTAACGAATGATGGAAGATACATAGATTATGTCTGGTCCACACACACTACACATGCTGTCTTTCCTTTAACCTGTCCTGTTAGGGACATGCGTCCTGGGTTGTCAGCTATGGTGCAAAAGATTATGGCTCTTAGATTGAAGTCCTCTTTCTTGTGCTCATCCCACACACAGACACCATGTTCCCATAGACGTTTCATATCCTCCATCAAAGGTTCTAGAAAGATATCAATGTCATTGCCAGGTTGTTTTGGACCAGAAATTAGAGTAGTGAGCATAAGGTATTTTCTTTTATGGCACAACCATGATGGAATGTTGAACAAGCATAGAAAGACTGGCCACGTACTATGTGGGTTCCTCATCTCACCGAAGGGATTCATTCCATCCGTGCTAAGTCTCATCCTGATATTTCTAGGATCGTCCGAGAAATCTGGATGGGCCAGGTCAAATGATTTCCACTGCCTAGCATCCGCAGGGTGTCGAAGTTTTCCATCCTTCTTTCGCCCAGCGAAATGCCAGATTAATAGTTTAGCATCTCTAGGATTAGAGAACATACGTTTCAAGCGATCAATCACCGGTAGGTACCACATTACTAAGGCTGGAACTTTCCTCTCCATCTTTTTTCCAGGATGGTCTTCAATAACATTTTTATTCCTCTTCTGCAACCTCTTATTATTCTTCTTCTGGTGGTCATTGTAGTCCTCCACACAGTCATTTGGACGTTTGTATCGACTCGCGTTGCACTGCGGACATCTCTCTAACAATCCATACTCTTTTCGATATAGGATACAGTGGTTCGGGCATGCATGAATCTTCTGAACGCCCAAAGTCAACGGACAAATCATCTTCTTTGCTTGGTACGTATCAGATGGTAAACCATTGGGTTTTGGCAAAACCTTTTTTAGGAGTTGTAAAAGATCTGAAAAACTGGTGTCAGACCATCCATTGCTGGCCTTCAGTTTCATAAGCTCAAGAATTGTGTACAACACAGTATACTGCTTATCGCATCCGTGGCGTTCCTCGTAAAGAAGGTTTTTTGATGCTTTGTCAAGTGCTTCAAAGTTATCGTATCCTTTGGTTGTAGTTCTCTGCAACAACACCTCAGGCGCAACATTTCGCATCAGTTCCTCCACATCAAAGGCGTCATCATCATCATGTTGATCAACATCATCATGTGTTATGTCGGATGTATGATCACAACCTCTTCTATGTTGATGAGCATCTTGCGGCACATCAGAATCTTCAGGAGGATTTTGGGCCATCTCACCGTGTTTCGTCCATATATAATAGTTCTTCACGAAACCATTTTTCAACAAGTGAAATCGTATGGTTTCACGATCAGAACACGGATATATCGCTTCATTTTTACAAACTTTACAAGGACAATATATTGCCTCTTCACTCTGACGGGAAGCATATTGTGCGGCAGCTTCAGTAAATTCAGTTACTCTATTAAAATATGCCACCACATCTCCGTCGTTGGACGAGTAAATCCAGGACCTGTGCTCCATCTAAAACATATATTATTTGAAAAAATATTAACAAAATCATTATTGTTAATTTTAGCAATTTACAAATTGAAAATATATTGATTTATTATCGCTCATAACAACATTAATTAAAAATCCTCAATGCTTTAATTAAAACTACTTATTAAGCAGAAAAAATTATTAAATAAATTAACTATATTGGTTTCTCTCTCTCCAAACAACATAACTCTAGATCTATAATCATAAATCAAATTAAAAAAAGATTAAAATGACGTAAATCAATATACAAGTGATGAATAATTGTGAGGAGGGTCATATTTGTTCATTTGGGAGAAGGTAACACTGTAAATGGAAGATTATTTGAAAATTTCTATTCACAAACCCTAAATTAGAAAAACGCTAATAACTCATTGTATACATGATTAAATACAAAATAAATGTGAGATTCGGCATGGATTTACCTCCTAGAATGAAATCCTTCAAAAGAAACGAAAACAAAGCCCCCCTCTTTATCTAGATTTTTGTCGCCATTGTACGGACAAAATTAAATGCGAACTCCAGTAGAGCTCGGGGAGGAAGAAGCTGCGCATTTATAGCTAGAATAGTAGTGGCGGTCGCAAGTGATGTCATCAATACTTTAGTGGCGGCCACATTAGCAGCGGCGGGCAGCACCAGCGACCGCCACTGCTATTGGTACAGTAGTGGCGGTCCGGGATGACGTCAACACCGACCGCCACTACTTTACCAATAGTAGTGGCGGGCGTTGGTGCTGCCGTCAGCACCAGCAACTGTAGTGGCGGGCATCTAATGGCCCGCCACTACAGTGGTTTTGCCCAACGCCACTACAGTGACGATTTGTAGTAGTGTTTGCTTCCTTTGCGACATCCCGGGGATTCAAACTCTATCAAATGGATGTCAAAAGTGCTTTTCTTAATGGCTTCATAGGTGAAGATGTTTATGTAAAACAACCCCCTGGTTTTGAAAACCCCAAGTACCCGCATAAAGTCCTTAAACTTCATAAGGCTCTTTATGGACTCAAGCAGACCCCTCGGGCTTGGTATGATAGACTTAAGTCTTTTCTGCTTGAGCGGGGGTATTTGATGGGCTCTGTTGATAAAACTCTGTTTACTCTCAAGCATGTCAAAGATTTCCTCCTAGTGCAGATTTATGTGGATGATATCATCTTTGGTGGCTCTTCTCATGCTTTGGTTGCCGAGTTTGCAGATACAATGAGCAGGGAATTTGAAATGTCCATGATGGGTGAACTCACCTTTTTCCTTGGTTTGCAAATCAAGCAAAGCAAACAAGGTACATTCGTCCACCAGACGAAGTACACCAAGGACCTGCTCAAGAAATTTGACATGACAGATGCGAAGCCCCTCGCCACTCTAATGGCTACATCTGTAGCATTGGATCCTGACGAAGATGGAGAAGCCGTAGATCAGAAGGAGTTCCGAAGCATGATCGGCTCCCTCCTCTACTTGACTGCTACGAGGCCGGATATACACTTCGCTGTGTGTCTGTGCGCTCGTTTTCAGGCTTCACCACGAGCTTCGCACCGCCAAGCGGTAAAGCGCATCTTAAGGTATCTCAAACACACCCTTGAATTTGGCATATGGTATTCAGCATCTTCATCTTTATGTCTTCGAGGTTATTCCGATGCGGACTTTGCTGGGTGTAGGATCGATAGGAAGAGTACCTCTGGTACTTGTCATTTTCTGGGTACTTCTCTGGTTTGCTGGTCTTCCCGCAAACAGTCTAGTGTTGCACAATTGACGGCTGAGGCCGAATATGTTGTTGCAGCTAGCTGTTGCTCTCAGATTTTGTGGATGGTTTCCACTTTGCGGGATTTCGGGTTAGATTATAAGAGTGTTCCACTTTTCTGTGATAACACTAGCGCTATTTGTATTGCGAACAACCCGGTTCAGCATTCCAGAACCAAACACATTGATGTGCGATATCATTTTCTCAGAGATCACAATGAGAAGGGTGATATTGAACTTCAATATGTTGATACCCAACACCAGCTTGCCGATATTTTCACAAAACCCCTCGATGCTTCTCGATTTGCTTACTTGCGTGGGGAACTTGGTATTTGTCACCCTTACAACATTTTGTGAGGGGGAGCAGTTTTAGATGGATGTGCATTTGCTAATTGTGTTGAAATTGCATTTACATCTTTTGCACTTATATGCCTGATTATAATCCATGACATCATGACAGCTCAGCTCTTTTTAATTTATCTGAAACATTCATGTGCATGATGTTTTCTTTTCAAAATCAAATCGTGCTCACTGCTTAGTCTTGAATCTAGCATGTTTTGGCAGGACTGCTTTTAGCTATCTTTTATCTGCTTGATAGCAAGACACTGTTCATTGGATGATAAAATTGCAACTTGAAAAATTGTTCTACATTTTCATGGATATTCATAAAGTGCCAAACAATTGGTTCACTTAGTTAAAATCAAAAACTCCATGATTGGCATAAGTGAAAAGACCCAGGTGGGTTTGTTTGTCGCACTACTCTATTCTAGACTGCTTTCCATTGCACATTGGTCTGAACTAGAATAGTGTAGTGTATGCCAAAATCATTGCCTTAAGCTTCTTATGGTTTTCATGCCTAGGCTTGGCCTGATTGGAAAGTATAAGGTGGACAAACAAATAACCCCTGGCACTAAGAAAAGGACAACAACATTCATTGATCCTCAAGTTTTCTTTCATGCTCCATTTGAACTGGACTTGTCTGTCTAGAGTAGAATTTGACTAGCTTTGCGCAGTCCCTGCTTTTACTTGTCTAGTTTCCTTGACTAAGTGGTGATGCTTTTATTTCAAACATGATCAAATCACATGCTTCATCATGTTTTTCGAGAATATTAATTGCAGCTGAGCCCATGATCATTGGTGTTATTGTTGGCATATTTTTGCTTTATATGTCTCTGCAATTCTGCTCATTTCCAAGCTATGCATCTTTCTCATGCTCCTTGATGCTTGCATTCCAAAGGGGGAGAGACTTGCTACGTTCTCTGCCGCAAGGGGAGAAAATTTGACATAAAGGGGGAGAAGGTTCTTTGTTGCAAAAAAGGGGGAAAATTAACTCAGGGGGAGTTTTTGTCTTGAAAAAAAGGGGAGATTTGCCGAAGGGGCTTTTACTCGTTTACAAAGGGGGAAGGAAAATTCTTTTGTCAAGTGACATGATTTGGCTCTTTTCTGAGTTTTTATGGTCACTTGCGTGCTGAAATTTTTTAAATTTTCGTGAATTTAAAGTTGGTTGTCAATGCACTCATCAAGGGGGAGATTGAGAAACCAAGGGTTGGTTTCAGTTTTTGTGATGAGTGATTGACAGGCTTTTATCCTCTGTTCGAAGGGGTACCTCCGGAAGGGGTTCGGAGGTTGGACCTCCGAAGGGTGTTCGGAGGTGGTTTCACCGAAGGATGTTTGGTGGTTGGTTGCTGCAGCTGTTGCAGCGGAGTGTACGTGTCGGAGGGGTCCGACAGTACACGATGACTGGGTGTGTACCGAAGGCTTCGGTACTTTGGGCGGTACACCGGAGTGTGTGCCGGAGGTTGCTAACCCGGAGAGGTCTCCGGAGTACTGGATACACTTGTCTGCTTGTCTGTGGTGCGCAGGGACTTCAGAGGCGACGGACAGGTTCGTAGCAGGTGAACCTGGGTCAAGCGGGAGGCTTGATGCCAGGGGAGCGGGGAGCTCCGTCACGGTGGCTGCGAAGGGGTCCGGGTCGATCCTCGAGTCGAGGTGCGCCAGGTGAAGGCAGAGAGTGCGGAGCGTGGCTCCGGGTGAAGGTACTCCGAGACAAAGTTCTCGGAGGTGAGGCACTTCGAAGGTACTCCGGATGGAGTGACTTCGGAGTTGGATGGATCTGGTCCTCTGTTGAGGCAAGGAGTTCGAAGTGTGCTCCGGAGGGAGACATTCGAAGGTACCCGACGAAGGTCTCAGAAGTCGAGGCACATCGAAGGCATGGTCCGGGTGAGGCTCATCGAGGAGTGTGCTTAGGGAGAGACACTGCGATGAAGGGCTCATGGAATGCTTCGTGCGGAGGCCTTGGATGAAGGAGGGACTTCGAAGGGTGGTACTCCGAAGGTGGGGCTTCGGAGTGTGGTTGTCTTGTGGTACTTCGGCCTGCATGGCTTCGGTACACGGACTGACGGAGTTCGAGCTGGGCAGAAGCTGCGAAGCCGTGGTGGTCCACTCCAGAGGTGTTGGTGCGAAGGCCCAAGGGCTTTGACGGCTTCGGCTCAAAACCGTCACTGTATCGAAGGCTGACTTCGGTGAAGCGAAGGCCATCTGGCTCAAGGCTTCTCACCGAAGCTACCGCACCCCTCGCGTGCGAAGGGGGGCTTCGGAAAGGTCAAAGGCTGCAAGTCTGACAGTGTCTGCTCTGCAAAAAGCTGGCGCTGTCCCATCTGCAAAGGCTGACAGAGAAGCCTCCAATAAAGTTGACTACCTTTTGTACCCCTCAGTTTTGTAGAGACAAATCCAATGTAAACCCTAGGGGTAAAGTAGTCAATTCCTTTGGGTGAACTGTGGGCTATAAATATGGGGGCTCGATAGGTAACATTTAACACTTTGAGCATTTACTGTTGAGCTCCTGTAGCCACACACTTCGTTGTATTCATCCAGAGAGTTCATTTTCTGTGTTCCTTGTTCAAGTGGCGAAGCCCTGCTTCTGTGTGCTTTTTGCTTGAGCTCGCTTTACATACCTCGCTAGTTATAGTGCACCGAAGCCTGTCTAGGCGAAGGGTGTTTTGTGCGAAGTGTGTTATTCAGTGTGCTGACGCTCTATGTAACAGGAGGCGAGACCTCGCTGCTTACTAGCGAAGCCCTGATCGAAGCCCGTGCTTTTATCGTGTCTGTGACTCTAGCGAAGTCTGTCAGTGTGTGTTTAGACCTTCGTGTGCGAAGCCCAGCACCAGTTGCTGCTGCCAAGTACTTGGTCGAAGCCCTCAGTGGGGTGTCCACTCTTGCGAAGGGTGAAGTGCGAAGCCTGCTCGAAGCACCCTGTGTGCGGAGCCTGCACTGACTTAGCAGAGTAGATTTTCGAGGGTTGTAAGTGGAGCGAAGTCTTCTTGGCTTTGAACTTTTGGTCCTGCGAAGCCTGTGTTCGGAGCTGTCAAGACACCTCCGAACCAGACCTTCGAAGGTAGTGTTCGAAGCCTGTTCCGCAGAAGACAGAACTAAAACCGAAGGCTAGTTTTTAGCCCAAAATTTTAAAAGCTCCCATTCACCCCCCCTCTGGTCGTCGTTTCCGGTCCAACACCCCCTATCTGCTCCTACCGCATCGCACGGAAGGTATTCAATAGAATGCCCACATGCCTACTAGCCTCCTACTCTCGAGCTACCGTGTCCCCGCAACGCGCCTCTCTATTCAAACTAGCCACATGCGTAGCCACTGCTACTTGCACTGATGCCCAAGCCTGCACAACGGTCCACAACAAGGCGAGGGCGATGGTTGTGCCACACCGAGGTGACTATAGGCATTGGGCAGGGTGGGCACATGGTCAGTAGCGGCGCACGACCATGGTGTCGGGGAGGGCGAGCATGCAGCAAGCAGTGGCACGGTGCGCGGGTATGCATTGACACCTGGACATGGCTCAGGGATGGTGGGCGTGCAGTGGGCAGTGGGCAATGGTAGGGCCCATGGCATGGGGAACAGAGGGCACACGGGTAGGTGCATGGTGGTGGGTGAGTGGCTAGGGTGTAGTCGGGGACAGGGACATGCAGCCATCATGTGGTAGGGGCGGGGCATGCGGCCGGCATGTGAGAGGTCGTCGAAGAGCTGGTGGGCACTCTTGCATTTCATCGAACACCTTCTGTGCATCGTTAGGGGAGCAGTTTTTACTTTGTTTGCCATGCCAGCATGCCACATGTGTCCCAGTCAGGTAAACTGCCATCCACATCAGTGAAATCACGTAGAAAGTTCCACGGTAAACAAGTTTTTGAATTTTTAGGGGTTAATTAAATGGTTTTATAGTTCGAGAGGTATTTAAACTTTCATGATAGTTCAAGGTAGTAATCTGTACTTTTTGTTTTATGTAATCTATGCTTTGTTTATATAATACAATTTGTGGTGTAGCATTCTATGATGAATTATGTGATATTTGTAATGTACAATGTTGGCTGCCAAATTCTATCTTTTATTTTAGATCCTAAAAAAATATTTTTTTACAATATGATCATAGCATTAGTAATAGGTCTAAATGTTCCCTATAGTGACGGTATTAGTTCTAGCCTATCACTAAAAGGTTTGTCCAGGTCCATGTCCCAACCGACATGACCCTCTTAAGTGACAATTGGATATTGGTTTATAAATTCAACCAGTAATAAAGGCTAATCCAAGTTTTGTGCATGTCTCTTCGAGACTTGTGTCCATCGCACTTTAGTATCAAATTGTAATCACCACCGGTATTAAAGTCGCGACTATATAAGGAGGGGTCATGTACATTATTGTTTTATGTCCTTGGAACTTTTACTTTCTTTCCTTCTTCTTTGCCATCCATTGTTCGTTCGCTTTGGTATGTTCTCTATGTGACATCTTGTTCATATTGTTTGCCTTTAGTAGTATGTATTTAAATTTTATTTTGTTGTTCTATGCATATTTCAGTCATGTTACTGGCCTACTAATCGTCTTCATGGTCGTGGACATCCGATGAGTATTTCTCATCGACTACCAATGACTTGTACATTCCAGTTAAGGTCCTCTAGAGGGGACGATGATTCTGATTGGGCTAGGGCATTGGTAGAGCAAGACTTCTATTTATACGTCGATACTGATGGCTTCGTCGAAATGCTAAATGATGTCATCAACGATGCTCCTCACTAGGCCGAGATATCTAATGAACAGCCACACATCGACGGCATGGTGATGAGGGTTGCGGCGACCTCGACAATGACATCAACAACGATGGTGATGGCGACAAAGACGTCAATGGCAGTGGCGATGATGGGACCAATGACAGTGAAAGTGGCAGCTCGACATGGGGCTCCTAGTCCAATTATATAGGGTAGTACTAGTAGTATATATATGTATGTATGTAATAGCTATATATATATATATATAGTAACCCTGTAATATATATATATATATGTACAAATATACCGTTTTTGATAGCAAGAAATGGCATTAATGGTCAAAGTTGTCAAATTGTCAAAATTGGTATAGTTGACTGAAAATATGCGTTCGTGGCACAAGCTGGTCTAACCGGCCATAGACCACCGGTCTGACCGAACACACTTCGGTCTGACCGGTCAGTCCGAGTCCGAGCTGAGTTAGTTAATCTCGGGTTGTTTTGATCTCTAAACAATTTGTAATGACTTTGACTCGTACCCTAATCAATCTAGGATACAAATTAAGCCTAGGGACGATAAGACCACCCCCTATAAATATAGGGTCAAGGCTGATTCAAGGGGATATCCAAAAATCAATCCAATCTAATCTACTACCCCGTCGAATCGTTCTTTTTCAATATACTACCTTTTTGCCCTAGGTTTAGCCATAGCACATCCATCTTTGTGGGTTTGCGCTATAAACCTTCCATCCATTGCATCGTAATCACGATAATCCTTTTCGATTTGCTTATGAATCGTCCATTTAACCCCGTAACATGTTTTTATCAGTAATTCGGTCTCTAGGCCAAATTGCTACTGATCATATGTGTTTTGCAGAGGCAAGGGCGCTTACCTTCATCACCAAGAAGTCCCTGTATCAAGCCGTCATTTGTGTGATAATTAGAGGACTACTTCGAGCGTCTACACGCTTTTGGATCGCCGAATCGATGTCAGTGACGTTTGGCACTTTGTCAAACGATTTTAGCATCAACACACTTTTTGGCGACTCCACTAGGGAGGCACAATCCAAGCTCAACCACGTCATCGATGGGTATGACTTCCACAACTACATCGACTGCACCCTCTACGCCAGCGAACACGGGGGAGCATAGAAATCGATGACGACAACGCCATCCTCCCCACCTTAGAATACATTTCTAGGGAGGACAGGGCCAAGATCGAGGCCAAGACAAGGGAGCTACACGCCATCATGCTTGGGCGCTACACCAAGACTCATGCAGGCTTTGTCAAGCATAACTTCGACCTACCCTACATCTCCATGGATAAGGTAGCATCTCCTTCCCCACTTTCTAGCCTAGACATCGAGCAAAAAATAGCTACAACTGAAGATCATGTGGTTAGCGCTACATTTGCAAACCGTCTAGGACCCGACGTCGACTCTAGGATGGAGGCAACATTTAAGAGATTTGGCATTTCTGAGGCTGCTTCTCTGACCCCGATTGCTAGTGTACCCCCTGTTCATCACATATACAATAGAACCGATGGGAGTATGGGAAAAAATATCGTGTTTATAGCCTCGACATCCGCTATCAGGACCTCGTAGGATCTTGTTAGTCATACTGGCCCCTAGGCCGATTAGACCGACGCATGGCAGTCGGCGCTAGGTAATTACCACCCTGGTGTCACCACATTGCCGGCAACAGTCGGTCTAACTGACCCTTTGGTAGGTCCGACCGGCGCATGCCCGACAACAGCCACCACGCAATACCATTATGTAGGTTCGACCGGCCACCTAGCCGGTCCGATCGAGCATAGTACATCCGGTCAGACTGGCCAGATGGCCGGTCAGACCGCTCCTATCGTAGTCTACGTGCCACCTCCACCAACGCCCTTACTACTTTTGCCTATGCTTCCTGCACCTCCTGCTCCCGTGTACATGCATAGGCCTGAGAACGTCGCTTACCACGAGCTGGCGCGAGACGAGGATAACCAAAGAGGATTTGTACGACCTACACATTGGGATCCCACCACATGTTGCACCCCCACATGCTAGGCACCCATAGGATAGAGGCCCATATGACATAGACGAGCATATTTGCGTGTTGTTCAGAGAGTGTGTAGGATACGCACCCTAGGATCGGACTAGGGTTTACCACAAGCCGTACCCAGATTACTTTTGCACTATCCCATATCCTTGCGGTTTTAGGGTTCCCAAATTTTCTAAATTTAACGGCGAGGATAGCAAAACAACTTGGGAGCACATAGGTCAATTCCTAGCATAGTGTAGAGAAGCTAGTGGGTCGAATGCCTTTAAACTTAGGTTGTTTTCATTATTGCTATCCGGCACCGCTTTCACTTGGTTTTCGGCGCTACCGCCGAACTCCATCCATATTTGGGCCCAGTTAGAGCAGAAATTTCATGATTATTTTTATACTGGAGAAACTGAAATTAGACTCACACCTAACATCAGTTAAACAAAAATTTAATGAAAGTGTTGTTGAGTACATTAGTGGATTTAGAGACACCATAAACCGATGTTTTAAGTTGAACATTTCTCAGAGAGACCTAGCTGACTTGGCTTTCAAGTGCTTGCATTCCAAACATAAGGAGAAGCTAGATGGCTAGGACTTTCTAGAAGTGAACCAAGTGCTATAGAAGGCTCTAGCCCAGGAAGGCCGAGTCAAATCTAAGAAATTCACTAAGACGTTTAGTAAGCCCAAAGCTGAGTTGCATGTCGTGGAGCATTCCGATGAGGAGTCATTGGAAAGCGAGGATGACTCGTCTGACATGTACACAGTCGAGTGGACTTGGTCCAATATGT
Source organism: Zizania palustris (assembly GCA_019279435.1). Lineage (NCBI taxonomy): Eukaryota > Viridiplantae > Streptophyta > Magnoliopsida > Poales > Poaceae > Zizania > Zizania palustris. The sequence goes on along the minus strand of JAAALK010000290.1, from coordinate 72,067,733 downwards.
CCAAGTCAGTCACTTGCTCTGAGCTACGGTTGTCTCCCACTAAGAGTCGGCCCAGCGAGGTCAAGTACACTTTTGACGTGACCAAATGCGATAAAATATTTGATTTTTTGTTGAAAGACAAAATCCTCAGGTTGCCAAAGGGTCATGTCGTTCCTACTACCGATGATTTGAAGAAATGTGCTTATTATAAGTGGCATGATTCCCATTCTCACTCTAATAATGATTGCAATGTCTTCCGTCGACAAGTTCAATCTTCCATAGATGAAGGACAATTGAAGTTAGACACTAGTCCCAAGATAAATTTGGACCAAGACCCCTTTCCCGTGAACACCATTGACCTTGACGAGGAGAAGGTGTTGATTTAGCCTGAGCGGGCTGATTCATCTAAGGGGAAATAAAGTAGTCATAGTTGGAGAGCCTCTCCCGCAAATGCTTGTGCTGAAGAATCCTGAGGTATGGGTTTGGAAGGTGAACACCAATGGACATCTTCGGCTAGATCCCATAAGAAGCTGAAGGTGACATATGAGATGCTACTTTAGAATCACCAGAAGAGGGTCGAGAAAGCGAGTACTTGGCCAAGGCCTTTGACAAGGCCGAACCATCCACAGGGGAATTGGTTTGGTCCTTGATATGCAAGACCATTGGAGGCATCGATGCCTCCACCTCCGTACTAGTTTCTAACGGTGCAGTGGGCTCCGTACTACTTTCTACCCGTCGGATACCTGTTCCCTTACTTTTTTGCAAGTGTACCTTGTGTGCCATAGGAGACGCACCACATGCAGGAACATATGGGCATGGTGGGAGGCGACGTCTTCAGCTGGCTGTCTGTCGCACCACGTGGTAGAGAACGGCCACCTCGCCATGAAGATAGAGGAGACAAACACGAAGATGCATCAAAAAGGTCTCTGAGGCCATCGTCATTAAGGTGGGCTCCCGGTACGTCCCAATCCCTAAGGGAACCCTTCCGGAACAAGACAGAGGCGAACTAGAGAAAGTAACTGAGGGCAGCATCAGTCTGACCGACCACACTTTAGTCTGAGTGGCCTACTAAGGTTGGTCCGACCACCACTTTTCAGATGCTCAGCAATAGCTGGTCAGACCGGCCCACTATGGTTGATTCGACCGACAAGGCCCGGTCTGACCAATAATGTACAGAAGGACTCCCACGGTAAGCGCAAAATTGTTGAGGTTGACCCGGGTAATTCCCATTCGGCCAAAAATTCCAGAAGCAATTTTGTGGCCCCTAGTACAAAGCCACAATCTTCATGGGCACCTCCAAGCATGACTAAGTCCTAGAAGATGCGTCTACAACGTCTCCGGCCACATGATATGAAAGATAAGAAGTCCGAAGACGAGGGAGATGTGATCATCGAGGAGATTCACCCCTGACCAGTACCCAAGCAGGTATGGAAGCCTAAGTCCGTTGTAGTGGACAACCCGACTCTCACCCCAAGTGATGACGATTGATGAATTGCTAGGGGTTATGTTAGAAGTCTATATAGATGATGTTGTTGTCAAATCGGATGCTATGAGTAACCATTTAGCCGATTTGAGAGTTGCTTTTGAAAGAATGCATCAGTATGGCTTGAAAATGAACCCACTCAGATGTGCTTTTGGCATGTCAGTGGGTAAGTTCTTAGTATTCATGATTTATGAGAGAGTTATTGAGATTCATCCTAAGACACTTGAGAAGATTAGAGAGTTTGAAGTGCCGACATGCAAGAAAGATGTGCATAAGCTACTAGGCAAGGTAAATTATTTGTGTCACTTCATATCTAACTTGTCTAGCAAGATCGATGATTTTCTCCCTATACTTTGGCTAAAGAACAAAGCCGAATTCACTTGGGGGCAAGTCAGCAACATGCTTTTAATCAAATTAAGAAGTGCTTGTCGTCACCATCAATGGTAAGAGTACCAAAAGATATAATTCTGTTTCAGATGTATGTTGTTGTAGAAGATAGTATGATAGGAGCCATGTTGACTCAAGAGGTAGAAGGGAAGGAGTACATCATGACGTTCTTGACTCACCGCCTGTTGGATGTCGAGACAAGGTACGTGATTTTAGAGTGTTTATGTTTATCACTTTACTATGCATGTACCATACTTTGACACTATCTTCTATCTAGCACATGTATTGTTACTTGTGAGACTGATGTTATAAAGTTCATGTTGCAAGAGCCGATTCTAAGCAGGAGAATCGGAAAGTGGGCTTATGCTTTGATAGAGTACGATTTGGCTTATGAACCCTTGAAAGCTATGAAAGGCCAAATTGTCATAAATTTTATAGTTGATCACCATGTAGATGTCAATTGGAGTGACGATGTTACTCTAATTAAGGTAGTTCCATGGAAACTTTACTTTGATAGTTTGGCTTGCAAGAATGGCCTAGGTATTGGAGTGGTTCTCATATCACCTAGCAGCATGAGTTTCGAGACCTCGGCCCGTTTAGAATTTCCTTGCACTAATAATCAAGCCGAATATGAAGCCTTATTGCTAGGACTTGAACTTTTAGAATCCATGGGTGTCAAATATGTTCATGCATATGGTGATTATCTATTAGTTGTGCAACATGTAGCTAAAGATGCTCAATGTTTCAATGGTTTATTAAATAGCTATTTGGACAAATGTCTAGATATAATTGGTACTCTTGATGATTTTGAAATCTCCCGCGTGTCTAGAGAAGCCAACTCAATAGCAAATAATTTGGCTCAGCAAGCATCTGGTTATCAAGTCAAAAGAGGTAAATTTTTCACAAAGGAAAAATTGATGCTTGACAAAATTATGCCACGTGAGTCAGACTACTTTGGTCTGACTAACCCTGGTTGACTGGTCTGACCGTAGGTACCCAGTTGGTCTGACCAGCCATGCCAGATCGGTCTGACCGCCCCATGCTAGTTGTCCGTCAATGGCCGGTCTGACCGGCCTGCTATGGTCGGTCTTACTGACATGTGTCGGATTGGTCCAGGGCCCAGGGGAAGTCGAAAATTTGTTTTTGAGTGCTGATTTGGTTGAGAATTCAGCAAGGTCTTCGAGAGAACATGAGGATTATTGGAGAGCTCCAATTATTTGATATTTGAGAGATCCTACCAAAGGATTGATCGGAAAGTTCAGCGACAAGCGTTTAAATTTGTATTGCTTGATGATGTATTGTATCGCCGAACAATTGATGGAGTACTTTTCAAAAGTTTGAATGCCGATCAATCTAAAGTTGCTATGGGTGAAGTCCATGAAGGACTTTGCGGTACTCGTCAGTTGGTCCAGAAGATGAGTTGGATTCTCAATAAAGTGGGTTTTTATTGGCTGACTATGACTGAAGATTGCTTCAAGTATTACAGAGGGTGTGAGGCATGTCGAAGGTTTGGTAATATTCAGCTTGCTCTCATGTCTTTGTTTAATCCTATTATCAAACCATGGTTGTTCCGAGGTTGGGGCTTGGACTTCATCGGCCAAATTCATCCTCCCTCTTCAAAATGGCATCAGTTCGTATTGATGGCTATGGATTACTTCATCAAGTGGACTGAAGATGTGCCTCTCAAGAAGATGACTCATAATGAGGTAATTGATTTCATCTTGAAGCACATTATACATAGATTCAGTATTTCCCAAACTTATTATGCTTAGACCAATGGTCAGGCCAAATCTTATGGTATAAAGTTTATAAACTCCTCACCATATTATGCTTAGACCAATGGTCAGGCCAAGTCTAGTAATAACGTTGTTATTAAGCTCATTAAGAAGAAGATTGAGGAGATTCCTAGAAGGTGGCATGAAGTGCATTCTGAGATGTTGTGGGCATGCGGGATAGCGAAACACGGTGCTACCAAGGTGAGTCCATATGAGTTGGTGTATGGACAAGAAGTTGTTTTACTCATGGAGATGAATCTAGGCTCTTTGAGATTACTTAAGAAAGATGGCTTATCAGTCAGTGATTATGAAGTTCTCTTAAAGGACAATTTGGAAGAAGTAATCGATAAGAGATTGAGAGCTCTAGAGGCAATAGAAAGAGATAAGCGAAGAGTAGCTAGAGCCTAAAACAAGAAAGTGAGAGCAAAATCGTTTCAGATTGGTAACTTAGTTTGGAAGACGATTTTGCCTTTAGGTACTAAAAGTGCAAAGTTTGGCAAGTGGTCACCTAGTTGGGAAGGTCCTTTTAAGATTGTCAAAATCACTCCAACTAATGCATACTTGTTAGAGTCTTTGCAAGGAGAGCGATTTCGCAGAGCTCTTAATGGCAGATATTTGAAAAAGTACTTCCTGAGTGTGTGGCAAGATGCTTGAAGTGTCATATGGCCGATATGGAGTGTATCGCCCTTAGCCTGTAGTGCTTTTGGCTCACTAGTTTGCCAAAAGACAGGGGCATGTGTTGATAGCAAAAATGGCATTAATGGTCAAAGTTGTCAAATTGTCAAAACTGGTATAGTTAACCGAAAATATGCATTCCTAGCACAGGCCAGTCTGACCGGCCATAGACCACTAGTCTGATTGACCCTATAAGCCCGGTCTGACCGGCCAGTCTGAGTTTGAGCTGAGTTAGTTAATCTCAGGTTGTTCTGATCTCTAAACAATTTGTAACAACTTGGACTCGTACCCTAATCAATCTAGGGTACAAATTAAACCTAGGGACGACAAGACCACCCCTATAAATATGGGGCAAGGCCAATTCAAGGGGATATCCAAAAATCAATCCAATCTAATCTACTACTACGTAGAATCATTTTTTGTCAATCTACTACATTTTTCCCCTAGGTTTAGCCATAGCTCGTCCATATTTGTGGGTTTGTGGTGTAAACCTTCCGTCCATCGCGTCATAATCACGGTAATCCTTGTCGATTTGCTCGTGAATCGTCCGTTTAACCCCCTGTAATGGGTTTTTAGCCGGTTTTATTGGTAATTCGGTCTCTAGGCCAAATTGCTACTGATCATACGTGTTTTGTAGAGGCAAGGGAGCTTACCTTAATCACTAAGAAGTCCTTTCATCAAGCCGTCATCGTCAGCACACCAGCCGACGAGCCAAAGTATTCGTTGACCCGCCTGTCGGTCTGACCGGTGACAAACGGTCGGTCTAACTAGGCCGTGACGGCACGCACTGGTCTGACTAGCGGTACACGGGCAGTCTGACCGTAGTGCGCAGTCATCCCGATTACCCTTTCCTTCGTCTGGTTGTCTTGATCGGCCCGCCTTGGCCGGACTGACCGCCCCCTTCACACTTGGCCGATTGGGTTACTCCTTTTCGGCGGTGATCCAATTGCCTGGTGACTCCACCCTAAATTCTTTCGTCACGGTCGAGGATTGTCGGAACACAGTGTAAACATCGTGTGACGTTTGGAGGACTACTTTGAGCGTCTATGCGCTTTCGGATCGCCGGATCGACGTCAGTGATGTTTGGCGCTTTGTCAAACGATTTTAGTGATAACAACCATGTAATATATATATATATATAGTTATAACGTTTATACTTTGTTTTCCATGTGAAATGAAACAAAAAAAATAGCGTGTGATGCAAATTAAATGAAAAAATAGCGTACGACTTTATCAGTCTACATCAGACAGAAAAAATAAATTATCTATGAATGGACAAAAATTTAGGGTAAAGCTTTAAAATTAAAATAATATATGTCTTTACTTACTAACTAAGATCACACTAGAAAAAAATTTAAAAAAATGTGTATTTTGAATCAGCCAAGAAGTCCGGCTGGTACTAAAGTTATGTCTTTTAAGTAGTGCCGGTTGTGTCTCGCAGTCGACATTAATGCGTAGGAAATTAGTCCTCGGGTTGTAGTGTCCCCGTCTAGTACTAAATGATTGTATTAGTACCAGTTGAATGACCAATACTAATGTAATACCCCTTTAGTTCTGGATGGCCAGTTCCAGTTTAAAAACTGGGACCAAATTGAAATTTTCAACCAGCACTAATATCATGTTCTATAGTAGTACCAATCTGTTCTATTGCTATAAAGAGGTTTCGTCGAAATAAAGAAAACGACTGGGGCGTCGTTCTTAACCCTAATGACATTATCGCACAACGGGACTGTCCACATTTGTTGAGTGCCTAGGGCACTTGGCGAAGCCTATTTTCCACTCGGCAAAGGCTTCGCCGAGTGCCACACTCGGCGAACCCCTCTCGGCGATAGATGCGTCGGCGACGTGAGGATTCACCGAGTGCAATTTATCGGGCACTCGGCGAAGTCTTCGCCGAGTGCAATATAGACTTCGCCGAGTGCCACGTATAGCACTCGGCGAAGTCCACGGTTGACGGCCGGGGTGGCCGTTAACGGAGGTTTGCCGAGTGCCCCACGTGGCACTCGGCGAAGGGGGTGTGCCGAGTGCCACGGGGGGCACTCGACGAAGGGGGCTCGGGGGGGCACGTGGCGCGTGGGGCTTCGCCGAGTGCCCCACGTGGCACTCGGCGAAGGGGGTATGCCGAGTGCCACGTGGGGCACTCGGCGAAGGGGGCTCGGGGGAGGGGGCACGTGGCACTGGAAGGCTTTGCCGAGTGCCCCCGTGGCACTCGGCATACCCCCTTCGTCGAGTGCCACGTGGAGGCACTCGGCAAAACTTCCCCAGAGTGCACAGAAACGTGCCACGTGGCATGTTTCTGTGCACTGCAGGTGGCTTTGCCGAGTGTAACACTCGGCAAAATTTTTTTAAAATTTTTTTTCATTTATTTCCTGCATATTTCATCCAAAAAACACATTCAATCACAAAATTCATCACAAATTCACATTTATTCACAAAATTTGCCCCAAAATTCACATTGAATCACAGATATTCACAGAAATCACATAGACATCACAAATTTCACATTTACATCACAAATTTCACGATCACATCACAAATTCACGTTCACGTCACAAATACAAGTTCAAATTGATACACAAGTTCAAGTTCGCATTAACGGTGACAAGTTTAAGTTAATTAACAATTTCATCACGGCAACTCACACCACGCCTCACAAATTATCATTACCGCTATGACCAGTGTGTGGAGATGGCTGCGTGTTTGATCCTGCTGCCGATGGATGAAACTGAAAAAAAAAAAGAAAAATAGTTAGAACACTTGTATATAACAAAACCGACAATAACAATATTAGAAACTCACATTGCCGCTCTGTGGAATCCGTGGAGATTGTTGAGGTTGAGGAGGAAGTACAGGCAGACCCATATGACCTGAGAAAGATCCACCCATCTGCGCAAACCACTGCTGCATCTGGGTCTGCATCTCGGCTTGCATCTGAGCTTGCATCTGAGCCTGCAGCCGAGCCTCTATCTGGGTCTGCCACTTGGTCCTTTGTGATCTTTCTTCATTTAGTTGGGCCTACAAAACATTAATTCAGAGTTAATGTTCTCAAACAAACAATGTGAAGTGTTCGATGATTGATGAAAATGAACTAACCTGTAGATCAGCAATCAGACCCATAGATGTGTCTCGGCGAGGACGTATACCCGGACCGGAGGTCGAGCTCCGAGCTCTCACCTCAGATAGAGAGGGGGTACTATGGGTATCAATGGCGCCGTCGCCCATCAAATATCGCCCATGTCTCTTGCCTCCTCCAGCCCTCATGACCACCTCGCCATCGATGTCATGTGCGATTGGGTCATAATCGGCGCCATGCACTTCCCTTGCCATCTCTAAATAGTCTTGGAGGCGTTGATATGCATTTCGATTAGTGTACGACTCAGCGGGGTCATTTGATTGTAAGTATTTCCTTCAACCGCCCTCCCTTTGTGAGCCAGAGCATATGCCATGACTTGGGAGCATTCCTGACCCGCATTGGCCGTTGACTAAAACAAAAAGATAGTTAGAGTTATATTGTGCAATTAAGCAAAAAAAAAGAAAATGTAACTACATACCCATCTCGCCCTGAACTGGTCGAGGTTCAGCGAGCCTTGATGGTGTGCTGCCCCCGGCATGAGTAGGCGTCTCTGGCGGCATGCATCGTGACTGCTCTGCCACTCGGCAGAACACCACCTATCAACAATTTGGCCCCAACACTCAAGATGAGCGGCACACCACTGTGGAGGGACCTATTTGATGCAAGTGAAGTTGTTAATGACATAATATTAAGTATTAGAAGATACACGAGAATACACTTACCATCATGTATTCCTCTAGTGTCAGAAATGTGGTCCGGGCATCCTTTTTGTTTTTCCTCTCTCGGCGATGCTGAGCGCAGAAGTCAATAACAGCTTGAATGCGCGCCTCATAATGCATGTCGGTGACAAGCTTCTTGGCGGCTCTATTAATAACTGCGGCAGCCTGATCTGCATACCCCTCATCACATCTATAAAAATCCTGCATATAGATGTAAAGAGAATGTTATGTAATCCACATGTTAATAGTATTGACACATATATTAAGAAAATAAACTTACCCATAGCTCAGCCCTGACTCGATCGGCTAGGTGGGCAAATTGTCTCCCTTCTCGGTCAGGGGCGTTTGGCGCACTTTCATAGTGGCACTCGGCAAACCCAAAATTTCACCCCTGGCGCCGTCGCCAGCAAAAAAAATTTGGCGGGGTTTTTTCAGGATGTTTGCCGAGTGCCTAAGGAGTGGCACTCGGCAAACCCTGCCTTCGCCGAGTGTACAAATCTTTGCCGAGTGCATTCCATCGGGCACTCGGCAATCGCCGAGTGCCCGATGGAATGCACTCGGCAAAGATTTGTACACTCGGCGAAGTTTAGTTTTCCGGTAGTGTCGGTTATAGGCGATACAAGTCCCATGAACTTAGTTTGGTTGGCACAGTACAACTAACGCCGTTTACTATACATGACATTTATGGACCATGCATTTTGATAATTACATATGACTTAGAATTTGGACGTACGTAAAACCAAAACTATTAGAAATTACATTTGATTAGCTTTTTGTGAAGTTAAAGAACACCCAAAATAGAGTTCATATGAAAAAGTTGCTCCTGTTTGAAATCAGTATTATTTTCGAAAGTCGAACCGTACTCGTCGATGTGTTTATACTTGATATCCAACCTGTTGTATGTAGAAACAGTTCATCCAATACGGGGAGGTTTTCGAAGTACAATAATTAAACGACAGGTTTTAGGTAGCTGTTTATTCTTAAATGAAAAAAGTCAAAACAAAGAAACGACCTCATCTAATAATTTAGTTGGTGTACGTGCACGTACGTAATCGTGTCATGGTCCATGCATGAAGTAAACGTGCAATTATCTGTCTAACTTTACCACATTTGTGTTTTTTTCCGATGAAATATTTGTGTCCTACGGTGTTTATTTGGTTTTGTTGATATAATGATGAGTGGTTTTATTTATAGCTGTAAGGTGGTAGAGGTATCACAATTTAAATATTAATTTTGGTATTTATTCATGTCTCGCGCACTATGTATCAAAATTAACACTAAAAATAACGATGATATTCAGGTCTACTGTAACTCTTCGCTAAAGCTTACCACACTTGTCAACGTACGGTGACAAACTAATTAGTTTATAAACGCATGTCTAACTTAGCTTGACCAAACTTTACTAAACACGAACTGCAGAGGTAATTTGTAGCCACAAATAAAATATATGTTCAGCGTAACACTTGCCGAATGTTAGCTATGAGATGATGTTATTCATGAGCTAAACAAGCGCTTAAGTAAAGGATGCTTGCCAATTAATTAATCGTTGAGGTATATCTTTCCAACTCTGAGACTCAGAATACATTATTTGTTGATTAGAACACTCGCTACCGGAAACATCTAGTTTGCCGAGTATCCGAGGGTTTGCCGAGTGCATTCCATCGGACACTCGGCAAACCAATATTTGCCAAGTGTTCCTAAAAAACACTCGGTAAAATTTTTACACTCGGCAAAATTGTACCTTTACCGAGTATCACGTTGAAGGCACTCGGTAAACATTTTGAAAAAACAAGGACCTTGAGAGTCCTGCCGGTGTTATAATAGCAAGGGAAAAAAGTAGAGTTTGCCAAGTACCACTAATGGACACTCGGCAAACCTTAACATTTGCTAAGCGTTTTTTTTAAATACTAGGCAAAATGAAAATACTTATTATTTCATGTGAAAATATATTTTGAGCTTGTGTAACATTTTAAATATGTTTAGAACTTAAAATTTTTTGCAACCTATATTAATTTGGTTGTCGGTACGTCCCTCCTTAATTTTGTTTTTAATAGGGCGCATGATAGAGCTACGTAGTATGTTGTTGGAAGGGTGCGTCTGCATTTAATATTTAAAATTGACTATACATATAAAAGTCCAAGTTTAACATCCGAATTTTTTTAATATAAAAATCAGTTCATAATTAATATATATATATATATATATATATATATATATATCATTACCTCATCACATAATATTGCGCTCTAGCTATTATTAGATATGACATTTCATAATATATATCGAATGTGTACACAGTAAAGTGTGATATTGTTCAGATTTATTATATTATAAAATACTAAATCTAATCGTAAGGTATAATATTATGGTAAGGTATAATAATATTATGGGAGGAATAGGTTAGTTGTTAGGTAGGGTACGGTCTCCTTTTGTTTTCGACAGGACATACAATAAACTGGTCGACGGAAACGGCACGAAAGAGAACCGGAGGACTGTCATAAGGGCCGTTGGACTTAGCTAGTATAACGACGTGTAATAAATGGTATATATCAGTTTACTAGTATAAGTTGACTCAGTTTTTTGAAAGTTAAACTTAAATTTTTCAATTTGATCAAGTTTAAATAAAAATATAATTTCTCTATCCTAAAATACAAAAAGTTTTATGCTTAGACACATGTTAATAAGAGCATCTCGTGTTTCTAAATGATTCTCTATCCTAAGTGATCACTTAAGGGGGTGTTTGTTTTCTTTAGTCCAAAATTTAATCCCGTCGCATCAAATGTTTAGATACTATTTTAGAGTATTAAATGTAAACTATTTACAAAATCCCGTTATAATCGGTGAATTATTCGCGAGACGAATTTAATGAGTCTAATTACGTCATGATTTGACAATGTGATGATACGGTAAACATTTGCTAATTATGGATTAATTAGGCTTAATAAATTCATCTCGCAAATTATCCTCCGATTCTGCAATTTTTTTTATAATTAGTTCACGTTTAGTCCTTCAAACTGATGTCCAAACATCCGATATGACACGGACTAAATTGTAGTCCATGGAACCAAACACCTCTTAAATCATAACTGATCACCTAAATCACAACTCCTTTCTCTCAAATGTAGAAACTTCTTTTTCTAATTCCATGTAATGTTGTTTAAAATATAGAAATTCAGATTATCGCATATCATCATGGACTAATTGTTTTTTAAGAAATATAATGGAGTAATTGATTTTTAAGAAAATTAGAATTAAGATATTTCCTTGTACAAGAATATAGGGTATTGATTATAGAAACTCTCCTATAGTTGCTCTAAGAAGATTATATTATCATTCTTAAGTTGAGTGAGTGTGGGCTCGTGAGTGATTCGGTAGAGTAACGAGTAATTAAGTACTATAGATAGTTTGGAGGTAAATGATATCTTTTATAAATACTTGTTTATTATATTTTGAACAAATTTGATAAATGAGTTTTAAATATAGCATCCTAAAATATAGCAAGTTTTAAATTTGTACATGTGTATTAAGAATATGAGTAAGGAGACTATTATTTTCTCGAAATAGATGAGTGTGGGCCAGAGTAGTTGGGTAGAGCAACCAGTGATAAGCTTGAAAAAGTATTGATACTTTGAAGATAAAAAATACTTTTTATAAGTATTAGATTTTTACATACTTAGAACAAATTTTAAACACTAAAATTTGTTATATTTTACAAAATAACATAATTTGTTACTTTGTTTCATATTATAAGTCGTTTTGACTTTGTACAGATTTATCTATATATCAATGAATCTATACACACATATGTCCAGCTTCATTGATCTATAGACGAAGTTGTATAAGGTCATAATGACTTATAATGTGTGAAATAAGAGGTGTTTAAGAGAATCTTTTTGCCTTAATACTAGTTACATATATTAAGAAGGTAGTGCTAAGTAAGATATGGGCGATAAATATGGATACTAGTCCTTCAAATTAAATAATATTATTTTTTGGTTTGCTAGTTGTCTTAAAGCATCCTTTATTTTATATTTTTTTATTTTGCTAAGACATTTTTGACGTGACATTAAAGGCGCGCATTTGTAGAGAAAACATCATATTAAAGGTGAAAGGGAAAAATGGGGACAAACTGAAAATTGACCTCAAACTAACCTTGAGATTATATTCCAGCCCGGGCCAATTGATCGGTTAGGGGTTGCATTCTTTTCCGGCCGTACGATATTTATTCTCGTCGGCATGTTTTCGGCCTACTTATTTTATCCATTCTCCTAGTTAGTAGAATATAAAATTAAGTTTGATTTAATTTTTTTCAGAGGTACAATTTCATATCTATAAATAAAAAGTGATTTTAACTCTTAACTCAGTAAGTATACTAGGCGAACTTGGACGTTGCACACACTATCGATGAGTTTATAAGAATGTCTCATTAATTTAAATATATACAAATTATTGATTAATATAATAAGAAAAGTAGTTTGGATCGGGGTTGCTTATTTTTATGGACTAAAGTTTTGTCTCATTTAGTTCCTAAAATTCCAAACAACATTGTATATGGGTACTAAAAGTCTCTTGGACCCTAACATGGCGGAACGATTTTCAAAGTACAAGAGACAATAAAGAAACTGTATGGTACAACCTTAAGCCCCTGAATCATAAATGCAGCTAAGAGACAATGCATATGGAGAATCGTGTAGAGACGAGCTCTTCTCTTGTATTTTTTTTAGTTAACCCTTTAGAGACCTCTCAAGAGATCACCTATTAAATAGGGTTATACACGCCCTTATATGAACTAAAAGTATCATGCACAATCTATTCTCGTTTATGAACCCCTCATTAAATGATGTTTAGATCCTACATCCAAATAAGAGGACTAAACTTCAGTCCATATAAAAATAAACAAGTTTTAGTCCTAAAAATAAGGGAAATCATCCATACAGGGCCTGAGTTCTTTAGGCCCATCTTTCATGGCTAATATTTTTCCTCTTTACATGACAGAGAAAGATAAGACCTACAAATTTGCTTTCCTTGTGCTCTGTCCTGCATCCCACATTCCTCAAACAATGAAATCTATGAAACAACAATAGCATTACATGACAAGTAGAGATGAAGGTAGCATTCAAAACCATGCAAACTCTTTCTACTTTCTAGAGCATGAAAAGAAGTCAGATATAGATAAAATGATGCCATAAAATATTCAGACCTTAAGAAAAGAAATGATTTCATTCCAGAATGTTTGAAAAAGGAGATGACCAGCAGCAAGAATTGAACTAATATGGATTATAGAGTAATTATAAGTCATATAGTGTATACTTAGTATTTACAGGTAGCATTATATAAAACCAGCATTGACATACAAAATACTCAGTTAAGCATGGCAAACACATATAATCCCAACAGAACGTGTTCTAGACTCTCTAAGTAATTCTATTTTTTTATAAAGGAAGCTTTAATTTATTAATATCAGTCAGTGGCATCAAGGTGATACAACTGTTGTGAATATACTTTTAGCTTCTGCACAACTAAGATGACATAGCCAAAAAAGCACACACACATTTAACTAACAAAAGAGAACTAAGTGGCAGTCGCTTCTAGCTATGAATACCTTGAATCCAATCATCAAACATATGAGATGCACTACATGATGGAGAAAATTCAGAAGATACTTGAACAATAGCCCACACAGAACGAGCAATGCAACATTCATAAAACAAATGTTTAATTGTCTCTTCTTTGTATAGAAGCAACACTTCTTGTTGTCTTACAAGTTTATTTTTCCTAGATTATACTTAGTTAACACCACACTACAACGCAACTACCGCGTAAAAATATTGACTTTAAGATGCATCTTTAGATTCCAAATATTTTTATTAAGATTAGGAACATCACTATGTATGAGAGCTAGGTAAAGAGACTTCACTGAAAACTCCCTATTTTGAGTCAAGTTCTAATGAAATATATCTTTTTCATGAGAGGGATTTATATTAGCGATGTGTGGCAATAAATTATTCTACCCAACTAATTTTGATCCGATTAGATCTCTTCTCCATGAAAAAATTGGAGGGTTATTTTGATAAGCCTCTGCAACAGTAACATGCTTATGCCTAACAATATTATAAAAACAAATATATTGCTCCTACAAGGTTTCATCTTCTAACCATTTGTCTTCTCAAAACCTAACTTTAGGATCCATCTTTAATTGTAAAAGACTCGGAAAAAAGAAAATTTTGTTTTACTTTCATAAGACTGCCCCAGAATTGTGAGTCCCTAGTTTTAAACTGAGCTTGTGAGAGCGTTTTAGAATTCAAATATTTGATGTGTATCAATTGTTGCCAAACCCCATTAGACGTAAGCAATTTGAAAAACCACTTATTTAGTAAAGCTCTATTTTTAATATCCAAATCTTGAATTTCTAAACCCCCTTGTTCCTTGGGCAGACATGCTACATTCCATTTCACGAGGCAATATTTTTTCTTTTGATCATCACTTTGCCAGAACAATCTAGAACGAAAATAGCCTAGTTTGTTTGTTCATGAAATTGCAATGAAATGTGTATAACATAGCATTTTCACTCCAATCCTATCCCGAAAAAATAACAAATTTTGGCAAGTACTACTTTATATAGAAAAATTTCAATGTGTTCATATCATTCATTTTCTAGAGGATAATCATCAGCTTCCATATCCCTTCGTATGCCTTGGAAAAGTATGGTCTGATCTAAACAAAACATTTACTATATAGGGCCTTGTTAGGCCATGCCCAGGTAATACAGGAACATAACTGAATTGTTTTTTTTCTGGAATAACTGAATTTGCGATTTTAGGGAACTGTATCCTTGAGGCTCCTGGTAAATTACTCTAACCTTTTCAACCCTTCTTCATGAGAAGTTGATCCACTTACTGCCTTGCCATTACACTGCCAATAATAAATCAATATCACTTCATTTGCGCTCCACCCTGCTATCTGTATCCATTTGTAATTCATGTAGCGTCAGATTTTGCAGCGAAAATGGTTGATCTTTCTAGCGGATTCAGAAAGAATTGAGGTGGTAGACTCTATGAAAAAACAACAATGTATATAGGACAACAATTGAGCTCTTGAGCTCAAAGCAATTCATGTAGCCTGAAAACAAGAGATGATCCGTGATTAATCACAGTGCTCTTATGCTCAAAGCATTTAGAGTGACACTAACTTGTATTGTAATAAATGGTGTACGCATCAAGCATATTAATATGTACATAGGACAACAATTGCTACTCTATGTTGACTAACCTACATGTTACAATTTACAGTAATATAATGTTATTTGATCTCAGTCACAAAGATAAACTTCTAACAATCAGTTGGAGTTCTGCAGATATGCTAGTCCTTAATTACAAGGTAAAGAAATCCTCATGAAGCCTCTGTGATTATAGTGATTATATTTGTCCTCTCAGCCAATGTAGTCGTTGTTGTAAACAGTATCTGCAGACATAAATCCACACAAATCAGAACATCTTGGTCTCAAGATTACTTAACTATTCTAGAATGGAAGTATATATATATATATAGTGCCAAATACTCAAATGCTTAATTAGTGGACTATATATAAATTGATGAAATGAACTTATGTGCATACTAGTTCTAAATTGCCCTTAATTGCTTCACTCCTGAAAATACATCAATACATGTGTCTACATACGGAAGATTAGGTACTAAAAGACTTGAAACACGTGAGACACATAACCGTGAATTTTTATTTCCATTGTCACACAATGACAAAAGAATGCATATAGCGTCAGTATATGTCAACGATGTGATCCTCAGGTACCCCGTAATGGGTTTATCAGTCCAGATTGAGAGCAGACCAAGTTCAGCATTACAGTCTGGTATGGCCCATGAAGGGGTTCACTGTTAATAAGGAAGGATGAGTCCTTATCAGAAACTAAGCCCTAGATATAGTATAAAGAGATATGTTTATACCAGAATCCTTGTAATTAGGGAATTAGCATCCGAGTTTGGTAGACAATCATAGATCTCCAAGATAACAATTTGGGATTGAGTCATGGGTCATTGGGCTTGTCACTTGAGTATATAAAGGAGGGAAAAGTCTACTTTACCCCCTGAAGTATTACTCTGTAGATGAATGTTTCCCCCAACTAAAAAACCAAGCTTCTAACCCCTCGAACCATTCTAAATCAGAGAAATTACCCCCAAGATGGTTTTAAACTGTGGTTTTGCCTATGTGGTTGTCCACGTTGGCATAAGAACGTTGATTTGGCTTGGTACATCCGACTGACAGGTGGGACCACTAAAATTTGATGTGTATGCTTCTTCTCTCTCCTCCTCCTCCTTCCTCCTCCATCCTCCTCTTTCTTCCTCCTTTCTCCTCCCCTCCTATCGGCCGACCCCTCTCCCCATGCATGCGTCACCATGGCCAAACCCACGTGCTGAGCCATGGCCAAGCCCACATAGGACCTCCTCTCCTCCTGTCTGTCGATCATCCCCTCATGGTAACGGCAAGACAAGGCAGTGGCTGAGAGGTGGAGTATGGAGGTCAGTTTCTACCGCACGGTCTAATTCCCTACACCCCAGGAAACGATGGTGGTGGTGAATGGGAAGCTTGATGCCTACCAGGTCTAGTCAGTGAGCCTGTCGTGCCGTTTGTACTCGCTCATGGTTCAGCTTTACGAGGATGTATCGACGATGAGGGGGATGGGTGGGCGCCTAGTGGCGTCGAGCCTATTGGCGAAATCCATCGAGGGAATTGCGGAGCGGAACTAGCGGCTGCTAGTGTCTTTGTCCGAGCTTCTCCAAGCCAGCAGCTTCTCCATCTCACTGATGCACATGGTAGTTTTAGGGTGGCGCTTGTTGGGCTCAAGGCTCTCCAAACCGAGGTGCACGCCGTGCTACATCGCGAGGACCCAGCCCACTTGGCATCCACTTCACGCGCATTGCATTGATCTGGGTGAGACCTGAGACCTCCCTCTGATTGCATCCTTGGCACACACTGTGGCAGCCAAGATGTGACCTCTCCCTCCCGTGGGAGGTGGTTAGATGTAGGTGGGGGCAGCCAGTAGCCGAACGTAGCAGGTGTAGGACCGAGAGTAGAAAACAGAGGGGCCTGAATGGGCACAAATAAAAATTCACAATCTTTGGTAAAACAAATTATATCAATCTCTTGTCAGTTAAGATGTGAAAAGTCAGTGTTAGAGATCACAAGCATTCAAACGAGTTCAAACAAATTTCCCTCAAAAATGCCACTAGCATTTTATAGACAAAGAGACGCACTAGCACTTAAAGGCATTCAATCAAACACGTGATGTGCAAACCAAAACACATAACGCACTTGACATACATTCTCATTACCATTTCAACAATCATAAGGCATTGCAAAACTTTTATCATATCAAACAAGCATTTCTTTGAGCACTTGGCATGCACAAAAAGATCATAGGAATTTCATCAAATATATGAAGTGCAAAAGGTAGACAAAATCTTATCTACTTACCTATAGAAGCGTAGAAGATGGTAGTGAAGCAACCGGAGGTGGAGGCACAGTGCAAACCTTGGCGGTGCGGGGGCCTAGATGTCAGAGAAAAAGACGCGAGCAACCGAGTGATGAAGACTCGTGTGCTCCCTGCTGGTCAACGCGTACATGCGTTGTAAGACACGTAAGTCGAGGTCATGCCTTGGCGGTGGCGACCACAGCGCAGTGTCGATGCGTTGAAGTAGAGAGCATGTGGGCCTAGGTGACGTGCGTAGCTGGCTATGTGCCACACGCTGGCTAACAGGAAAGTTGTCTCTTGGCTCGCGGCACACGTGATGTAGCCGACACAGAAAAACTAGGCGTCGTGGAGAGCGATGGTGGTACAGGTTCTAAGGCAAGGTGCTGGCAAGCACAAGACAGGCAGCGTGCGCTAGCCACAGTGCAGAAACAACATGGCGGCAACGTCTCAGCACGACGCTCCAAGCAGCACAGAAAAATGAACAGTGATGGGATAAAAATAAACAACGATGAAAACCAAGTGAGTGGATCCACGCATCGGTCTAGCGAAAATGCAAGCACGCAAGGGAAGAAACGTGCACTACCTCGCGCAAGGGCTGGCAGAGGAAAAAGCTCACCGGTAGAAAAAGTGGCCACACAAGCCTAGTGTTGGTCAAGTGCCGAAGTTGTAGACGGTAGTGGAAAGTGCTAGACGCACGGGCAGGCCAACGGTGAGACCAAAGCCGACAGCGACAGCTAGACAAAAGGAGGAAGAAAAATCTCTGAATAAAACCAGTTGGATTAATTGTGATAGAAACCCTAGTTGGTTGTCCAAGGCATTTTATAGCCTACACAAATTTCAAGAAATGACTAAAGTGCCTATTGGCGTAAAGGATTATGCTAACAGGTTTGAGTAACTTGAAGAACAACACTTAGCTAAGGGAATTGTCTTGAGTCCAAACAGAGCCTCTGAATTGGATAATAACTCTGGCTAGGCTCTAAGTATGTGATTTCTTTTGTCTACTTCCCCATTATAGTGGAAAGAGGGGGTATTTATAGGGAAAGATTATAAGGAAAATGCCCCTTTACCTTCTAGTTACAACCATCATAATGGACTATATTCGTCGGATCCCATAGGGGTACGATGGTACAAACTCATGCAGGTGTTTTGATAAGGCAAATGTCCCGTCTGAGTAATGGCACACGTCTTGACGAGGCAGATTCTTTGTCATAACAGGACATCTTCATAAAGCAGACATCTTGTCCAACAGAAAGGCAATCATCACACCCTTTTTGGCGGCGGCCCTTCGAGACAGTTCCGAGGGGTCTTCAAGGAATCCTTCATCTATGGCTAGAATCGAAGCCCCAGTGAGGTGAGGAGCCATGCTGAATAGCGTGGGCCTCATGGCTCTAGAAGTGATGAGTCATTGTCAACGATAGTCAACAAGGACTGAAGAAGAGAAGAGATCTGCTGTTTCATGGGCCGCGTGTGACTCAGGTACACGGGCAGCGAGCGACTGTCGGGCAGAGGAGGCTGCGAAGTCGGGCTGGCCCAATCCGGGTGCATGGGCCAGAAGCAGTGGAAGACCCACTGGGCTGTTGACCAGGACTGACTCAGGTACACGGGCGGTGAGCGATTGCCGGGCTGAGAGAGCTGCGGAGTCGGGCCGGCCCAATCCGGGTACCTGGTGCAAAGCTGGTGGAGGCTTTGTCAGTTTCGGCGTAAAACTGACAACCGTTGATTCTGTATCCGACTGTCCAGAAGAATAGCTTCAGGATATGTCATCTGTTACTCTAGGCCCACAGTCAGTTAGTTGTGTCTGTAAAAATACCTAAGGGCAGTAGAGTCTTTTTCTGTATTTTTAAGTCTGTAAAAACCCTAAGGGGCTGGTAGAATATTCCTAGTGTTGGGCTGCCTATAAATAGCACCCCAATCCCTAGGGTTTGGACTACCCTTTGTGCTGAAATCAAATCCACCTTTTTGGGTCACTTTGTCTCCCTTCTCTCTCCTGTGTGCGCCGCCAGGGGCTTCCCTCTCACTGTTCTTGCATTATTTTGTCTCAAATCAGTTGGATGCATTTAATCCTTGGTCTCCTGTGAATTTATTGCTTGCATCTTGTTCGGTTTGGGAAGTTAATGCCTTGGGCATGAGCTGGTGATTTTATTTCTTGGGGAGAAGCTTCTTCTGTTGCTTGTGTTCTTCACGGTGGGAGTACTAGTTCTTGCTGTTGCAAGTAGTACTGCTTTGCTGTAGCTACAGCGTTCTGTAGCAGCTTTTCACCTTCTATTGCCCAGCTTTTTGATCGAAGCTGACAGTCCTTTTACCTTTTTCCGGGTGTGTCTGGCGAAGCTCGTTTCAGTGCGAAGCCCCTCAACTCCGTGAGGCAGGCTTCGATCGAACCTCTTTAAAGGCTTCGCTCAGACTTCGAACTTCGGTTTTTGTGTCTGAGTTGCTAGATTCGAAGTTCCTCCTGTATGGACAGCATCGCATACTTCGAACTAGCATACTCTGAATCTATCTGTTCGAAGTGCACACTTCTTTAGGTTTCGAAGTTTTCCCTTTTCGAAGATAGAGTGTAGGCTTCGGACTTGATTTTCTGTCACGTGACAGACTTCGCCCCTACGTTCGAAGGTTGTCTGTTTGTGTGTTCGAAGCTTTGTGTTCGAAGTTTCTTGTTCGAAGATTTAGCTTCGAGGCTTACGGTTCGAAGTACGTTCGAGGTCTTGTCTTCGAAGTGCATACTTCGAAGCAGGCTCCGGCACTATTTTACTTCGCTCCGAAGCTCGTAAGTCGAAGCTGTGTGCGAAGACTTGTCTTCGAAGTGCATACTTCGAACCAAGCTCCGGCACCGTTTTTACTTCGCTCCGAAGTACTCTTCGCTTCTTATCACTTCAAACTAGCCTAGACAGTGACACCTTCGGACAGACTCCGTCACCAACCTCCGAAGCATACCTCGACGTGCGAAGGGGGTTTCGCCAAGTCCCGAACAGGAGACAACTTTGGACAGTAACTTCTCATTTCACTTTTTACATACTTAGATCATTTCATTGAGAAGTGTAGGCCTGTTATAATTTGTTCATCTGCCTAGTTGCACCACTTTAGTTTTACACTGACTATCATTAGATGCTTCTAGGTTAGAAACCTTTAGACTTAGGCCTTCTGTTTATTTTCTGCTGCGTAGTATTTTTTGAGGTGCGTTGGGTATTGGGAACAGGCCATTGATTCGGAAGAATTTTTAAGGCGCCCATTCACCCCCCTCTGGTCGCTACTTTCGGTCCTACAAGTGGTATCAGAGCCTGGTTAGGTTTTTTCCATACCTTAACCGGTTCTAAACCCCAGTAGTGATCATGACGTCTCCTGGCAAGGTCCCGTCCTTGGAAGCCTATGGCTATAATTATTGGAAGACTCGCATGCGAGCCTATCTCATGAGCCAGGGTTCGGACATATGGGACATTTGCGTTCACACCACATTTGTCATTCTGCCAGTTACTGAGCAAGGTACTGCTGGTATCATTGCTCAGCATCTGAGCAACAGTAAGGCTGTGAACATTCTATTTTCTGGTTTAGGTCCCACTGAATTTGAGCGAGTGAGTCATCTCTCCACTGCGAGAGAGATCTGGGCTACCCTCAAGGCACACCATGAGGGAACAGCACAGGTCAAGGCTCGGCTCTATCAGACCTACCGGCGTGAATATGAGAATTTCACACAGAAGCCGGGTGAATCTGTTGAAGCCTTGTTTGGTCGCTTTCAGTCGATCATTAACAAGCTTCGGGACAACAAGGCTGAGGGTGCTCAGTTAGTCTCAAATCATGAGCAGGCGCTCAAGGTTCTTCATACCTTGGACCCAAAGATCTGGGAGATCAAGGTATCATCTATCGTTGAGAGTACTTCCTACGATACCTTGACCATTTCTGAGTTGTTTAGCAAGCTAAAGGCCACTGAGGTAGATATCCAGTTGAGATCAAATCTCACTGGCTCTGGATCAAAATCCCTGGCTCTTGCTACACCTTCTGTTGATCCCTCTGCTGTGAGTTGTGCTGGGTTCTCTTTGATGTCTATCACTGAGGACCAGCTTGAGTTGTTGGGAGATGATGATTTGTGTCTCTTTAACAACCGGGTGCGTCGTGTCTATGATAAAAGAATGTTCAAAAGACACGGCACAAAATCCGGATGCTTTGAATGTGGTGATCCAGGACACTTCATCGCCGACTGCCCCAAGCGCAGTGGATACAAGAAGGGCACCGGCAGCAGCTTCCACGACTCCGGCAAGCACGAGAGCCCCTCCTTCATCAAGGGCAAGCCGAAGACCCGGTTCTTCAAGAAGGCCCTGAAGGACTACCGGCGAGAGAACAAGAAGCGCGACAAGGCCTTCTTCGCCGAGATGGAGAAGAGCTACTCCAAGAGATCCACGTCTTCTTCCTCTTCATCGAGCTCAAGTGATGAGGAGATCACCATCAAGAAGGGGAAGGACAAGGATGATCCGGCGGGCCTCTGCTTCATGGCTTTCGGAGACAAGCCGAAGAGCCGCTCACACCAGCGCCGAAGATCCCGCAAGAGCTTATGCTCCATGGCTCTTGGGGATAGAGAAGAAAAGAGCTCCTCCGACGACTCCGACGACGACGATAGCAAGGTATCATCTTATGAGCGCGAAATTGTAGATTTACTTGAGAGCAATCGTCAGGAGTTGAAGTATCGGGAGAAACTGCTTAGGGGGGCTAAGAAAAGGATAGACGAGTTAGAGAGTGAGCTTGCCGTGGCCAACGGTAGAATTGAGAGTCTATCCTCTTCCCATTGCTTGGGTGATAGCAGTGAGTGCCCGAAGTGTGAGGTGCTTCTGTGTGACTTGTCGACTTTAAAGTCCAGGTACACAGAAAGGGTTGATGAGAGGGACGCTTTGGCCACTGAGCTTGAAAGTGCTCAGCTGGAGCTGAAAGATGCTCAAGCCACTGTCGTCGCACCCTGTGTTGATTGCCCATCTCATCTAGCTGCCTTAGCTGAGCTGAAATCCAAGGGCAATGAGCATTCGGGTGATTTGGAGAGGTTGAGAGCTGAGCTTGCCCAGACTAGGCTAGAGCTTGAGACACTGTCAGTTCCACCCACTGTTTGTGAGAACTGTCTGTCTCTGAGAATGGAGTTGATTAAGCTAAAAGCCGGAAAGTCTGTCCAAGTAGAGAGTGAGTGTGAGACCTGCTTGTCTCAGGTGGAGGTTCTAGCTTCCTTGAGAGAGGAGCTAGCAGATTCTCAGAATGAGAACTTTTACCTCCGGTCTATCCTGAGTTGGATCAGTGCCAGAGAGCCACAGCTTGGCATGATGATCCAGCAGTTCAAGAGGAAGGATGGGTTTGGGGTAGGTTACACCTACACCAAGGCTGACTTTGAGAGTGCCCTCAGCCGGGCAGTGGAGTGGAGTAAAATGACTCCAGAGCAGAGGTATCCCAAGACTCACTCCACTGAGACCTCCCAGGCTTGTCAGCCCAAGGATGGAGTGATCCATGAACCACCCAAAGCTCCACCCAAAAAGCCTATCTGGGTTCCTAAGCCCAAACACCTCCACTCTTCTCTAGACTCTCTTCCTGGACCCTCTCAGCCCAAGAAGACCACACCAAACGCTACCAAGCCCAAGAAACCCAAGCCTCAACCACATCCCAAGAAGCCTACCTATCATTGTGAGTATTGTCAGAGAAACGGGCATCTTGCGGAGTTTTGCTTCAGGAGGAAGCGGGTTGAGAGAGCAGAGAGGGCTCGTAGTGATCAGGTGCAGTTCTACCAGCAGGGTGGTAGACTGTGTGTTCCTCGGCGCGGGGAGAGGCTGGAGGCCAGGCCGCGTCGTGTAGGTGGTGGTAGAGGAGACGGCTTTCTTGCCCGTGCCCCAGTTGGTGGTGTTCGTTCCGGCAGAGTTCCAGACCGTGTTGGCTACGGTTCTGGACCTCGTGGCCGAAGGGTTAGGAAGGACCGTGGACCACGTTTTGAGCCGCGTTTTGGTCCAAACTCTTTTGATGGTTTTCGCTTTCCATCTTTTGAGCAGATGGCTCGACACTGGTTTAGCTCTTTTGCTAAACCTGGTGCCGGACCATTTGCTCCCACTTACAGACAGTGATTGTGCAGGACCGGGGACTGGAGGATGTTTGGATCATGGACTCAGGATGCTCTCGCCACATGACGGGACATCGCAGATGGTTCTCCAGTCTCACTCCCCCGAGCTCCAAAGAGTATATCACGTTCGGGAACAGCGGTCAAGGGAAAGTAAGTGGCATAGGCTCAATCAGCATCTCAGACCATTTCTCTTTAAAGAATGTTGCTTTGGTTAAAAATCTGAACTTTAATTTAATCTCTGTGTCGCAACTTCTTGAGGATGGTTTTGAAGTGCGTTTTAAGAAGGGAAATTCTTCTGTGGTTGATTCTAGAGGGTCTTTGGTTTGTCAGATTTTACCCTTCGGTAAAGTTTTTCGAATTGACTTCTCTAGTTCTTTTGGCCCTTCTCGCTGTTTGTTTGCTGGATCTTCTTCTGAGCTCTGGAAGTGGCATAGGAGGTTAGGTCACTTGAGTTTTGATCTGCTAGTCAGGTTAAGCTCTATGGACCTTATCCGAGGATTGCCCAAGCTTAAGATGGAGAAGGATCTAGTTTGTCATCCCTGTCGTCATGGGAAAATGGTTGCCGCTTCTCACTCACCTGTGACTCAGGTGATGACATCGTATCCAGGCGAGCTTTTACATTTGGACACTGTAGGTCCAGCTCGGGTACGCTCAGTCGGTGGGAAGTGGTATGCACTTGTGATTGTTGACGACTTTTCTCGTTTCTCGTGGGTCTTCTTTTTGGAGTCTAAGGATGAAACTTTTCAATTTGTCCATGACCTGATTTTGAAGCTGAAGAATGAGAACAATGGTCGGATGCGAGCAATTCGCTCCGACAACGGCTCTGAGTTCAAGAACTCTCAGTTCGTCAGCTTCTGTGGTGATCAGGGTCTGGACCATCAGTTTTCTTCTCCTTACACTCCCCCACAGAACGGCGTTGTGGAACGAAAGAACCGCACGCTAGTTGAGATGGCCAGGACGATGCTCGACGAGCACAGGACTCCTAGGCGTTTTTGGGCTGAAGCCATGAACACGGCTTGCTATCTTGCCAACCGTATTTTTCTTCGAGCTTACATTGGTAAGACTTCATATGAGTTGCGGTTTGGCAGACAGCCCAAGGTGACCCACTTGCGAGCGTTTGGCTGCAAGTGCTTTGTGCTCAAGAAGGGAGGGCATTTGGACAAGTTTGAGTCTCGTTGCTGGGATGGTATTTTTCTTGGTTATGCATTGCATTCTCGAGGCTTCCGTGTTTGGAACCTCGAATCCCAGCTGCTTGTCGAGACGTGTGAGGTTTCTTTTGATGAGTCCTTGCCTTCGTTGACTCCTTCTTTTGAGCTTTCTGGTAATGATGAGCTCGGAGAGTCCATCTTCGAGGAAGATGAGGATACTCCAGCTGCTGTTGAGGGCGGGCCTTCTGCATCCCCCGCAGAGCCCACACCTTCTGTGACCTCGACTGATGATGAGGGCGGACCTCTGATCACTTCTTCCACTTCGATCGAGCCCCCTCAGTCGAGTCCAGAGGTGCCAGCTGCTGACTCCGGTGAGGTGACTTCAGATCACCAGGGAACCCGAGCAGTTCAGCGTGACCACCCCTCAGAGCTCATCATTGGTGATTTGACTGAAAGGACTTTGCGTTCCTCTACCTCTCTCGCTGTGTTTGCTGAATCTGCGTTTGTTGCATCTTTTGAGCCGAGAGACACTTCTCATGCTCTCTCTGATTCTAATTGGATTAATGCCATGCAAGAAGAGCTTGAGAATTTTGTCCGCAATCGGGTTTGGACATTGGTTGAGCCGCCACCAGGATGCAACCCCATAGGCACCAAATGGGTATTCAAGAACAAACAAGGTGAAGATGGGGTTGTGGTGCGTAACAAGGCTCGACTAGTTGCCCAGGGTTATTGCCAGAAGGAAGGTATTGACTTTGAGGAAACCTTCGCTCCTGTGGCCCGTCTTGAGTCCATTCGTATTCTTCTAGCTTTTGCCGTTTCAAAGGGTTTTAAGCTTTTTCAAATGGACGTTAAGAGTGCTTTTCTGAACGGGTTCATAGAGGAGGAGGTATATGTTAGGCAACCCCCCGGTTTTGAGAACCCTAAGTTTCCTCGACATGTTTTTAAGTTGCATAAAGCTTTATACGGGTTGAAGCAAGCCCCCAGGGCTTGGTATGACCGGTTGAAGCAATTTTTGTTGGGGAAGGGCTTTGTGATGGGTTCTGTGGACAAAACTCTTTTCTTGTTCAGAGATGCTTCAGATTTTTTAGTTGCTCAGATTTATGTGGACGATATTATCTTTGGCGGTACTACTGATTCTCTTGTGTCCAAGTTTTCTGAGCAGATGCACAGTGAGTTTGAGATGAGCCTCATGGGTGAGCTTAAGTATTTCTTAGGGCTCCAGATCAAGCAGACCAAGGACGGCACCTTCATCCACCAAGGTAAGTACACTCGTGATATGCTTAAGAAATTTGACTTTGGTGGTGAATTGAAGCCGCAGATGACCCCGATGGGTACTTCTGGGGGTCTGGACAAGGACGAGAACGGTGTCAAGGTCAATGAAAGAGAGTTTCGAGGGATGATCGGTTCGCTGTTGTACTTAACGGCAACAAGACCGGACATACAGTTCGCCGTGGGACTTTGCGCGCGTTTTCAGTCTTCACCACGCGCGTCTCACCGACAGGCTGTCAAGCGCATTTTCAGGTATCTCACCTATGCGCCTGATCTTGGTCTTTATTATTCAGCATCATCATCACTTGATTTATCTGGCTTTTCGGACGCTGACTTTGGTGGGTGCCGGTTGGATCGCAAGTCGACTTCCGGTACTTGCCAGTTTCTTGGTTCTTCTCTTGTCTCTTGGTCTTCTCGAAAGCAATCTGGAGTTGCTCTTTCGACCACAGAGGCTGAGTACGTAGCTGCTGCCAGCTGCTGCTCACAGATGGTTTGGATGATTTCTACTCTACGAGACTTTGGGTTGCTCTTTCCTACCAGGGTTCCATTGTTTTGCGACAGCACGAGTGCTATTAGTGTAGGGAAAAACCCATGTCTCCATTTGAAAACCAAACATATTGATGTGCGCTTTCACTTCTTGCGGGATCAATATGAGAAAGGGGTCATTGACCTTATTCATGTTGATACCCATCTTCAGTTGGCTGACATTTTTACCAAACCCCTAGATCAGTCTACATTTGAGCGTTTACGAGGGGATTTGGGTGTTGTGTATCCTTTCTAGGATATTTTGCGTCAGTTTTCTTTGCTCTTTACTTTTTTTCTTGAGTCTTTTTGTGTGTGTTCATATCATACATATTCACATATCACACTTCTGAGTCTGCTTCTGTTATATGATTGAACTGCTTTACTTATTCTAGCAGGTACATGCTTTTGATTACATGTCAATGATCATGCTTTGTTTCAGTTCACTTGATATACCTGATATCTGTCATGTGCATGGCTTTTACGCTTTCAACTTGAAAAATGATCACCATTGCGTCTGGTAACTAGCATGTGTAGGCTGAATGCTTTTGCTATTTGTTACATGCCTTGTAGCAAGTTCATCACATAGATGCAGATATGCAACTTGGACATCTTTATGCTTTAACATGGAAAATGTGCTATAAAAATGATAAAAATCAAAAATGAATGAAAAATTCCATGCCTTTTTGTGTTTAAGTTGAAAAGATCCAAGTGGGTTTGCTGTGTCGCACTATATTGTTCTGGATTGCTTACCATAGCACTTTGGTATGAACTAGGACAGTGTAGTGTATGCCAAGACCAATGTCTTAAGCTTCTGATGGCCCAGTTCTGGCCTAGGCTTGACTTGGTCGGTTAGCATAAGGTTTGACATGCAAATAACCCTTGGCAAAAATGACAAAGGAAAATGAAAAAGCCTGAACTTTAAAGGGATAACAAGTGTGCTGAAGCAATTTGTTTTGAACAAATGCTTATCTTGGTAGATATCAGTTAGCCTCTTCATCTCATGCTTTACCTTGCTTATTTACTAGACAATGTGGTGATGTTTTTGTTTGCAAAAACTGAAAAATGCGTGCTAAATGACTTTCTTTAGATATCATCTTTTGCACTGATCATGCCATGTGTCCTAGACAGTATTCTCTTGCTATACCTGTTAGACACTGTATTTGCAGTCAATCATATCTGAGAAGCATGCTCTCTACACTCCACCTGCACCCCAGTTGCATTCCCTGCATATTTTGAGGGGGAGTTGCTTTTCAGGGGGAGTCTGTGTCTCTTTTGAGTGCTTGATGAGTTCACTTGTCAACAAGGGGGAGAAAATTGGGATCAGAGGTTAAGGGGGAGTTCTTACTCTGTTGATATCCTTGTTGTTCTGAAATCGCACTCATTTTGAGCTTTTGTGTTTTGGTTAACCATAATGACCGTTTCTTGCTTTTGTTTGGCTTTTGGTCATTAAGGTTCAACTTTTACCTTATTTTTCTTCTTCTTTGTTCTTTTGTGTTTTTGTTTTCGTGTTTCCACATCTGTTCACAGGTGCTGAAGAGCTGAGAATTGAGGAATGTTGACAATGCACTCATCAAGGGGGAGATTGAGGAGCCATGCTGAATAGCGTGGGCCTCATGGCTCTAGAAGTGATGAGTCATTGTCAACGATAGTCAACAAGGACTGAAGAAGAGAAGAGATCTGCTGTTTCATGGGCCGCGTGTGACTCAGGTACACGGGCAGCGAGCGACTGTCGGGCAGAGGAGGCTGCGAAGTCGGGCTGGCCCAATCCGGGTGCATGGGCCAGAAGCAGTGGAAGACCCACTGGGCTGTTGACCAGGACTGACTCAGGTACACGGGCGGTGAGCGATTGCCGGGCTGAGAGAGCTGCGGAGTCGGGCCGGCCCAATCCGGGTACCTGGTGCAAAGCTGGTGGAGGCTTTGTCAGTTTCGGCGTAAAACTGACAACCGTTGATTTTGTATCCGACTGTCCAGAAGAATAGCTTCAGGATATGTCATCTGTTACTCTAGGCCCACAGTCAGTCAGTTGTGTCTGTAAAAATACCTAAGGGCAGTAGAGTCTTTTTCTGTATTTTTAAGTCTGTAAAAACCCTAAGGGGCTGGTAGAATATTCCTAGTGTTGGGCTGCCTATAAATAGCACCCCAATCCCTAGGGTTTGGACTACCCTTTGTGCTGAAATCAAATCCACCTTTTTGGGTCACTTTGTCTCCCTTCTCTCTCCTGTGTGCGCCGCCAGGGGCTTCCCTCTCACTGTTCTTGCATTATTTTGTCTCAAATCAGTTGGATGCATTTAATCCTTGGTCTCCTGTGAATTTATTGCTTGCATCTTGTTCGGTTTGGGAAGTTAATGCCTTGGGCATGAGCTGGTGATTTTATTTCTTGGGGAGAAGCTTCTTCTGTTGCTTGTGTTCTTCACGGTGGGAGTACTAGTTCTTGCTGTTGCAAGTAGTACTGCTTTGCTGTAGCTACAGCGTTCTGTAGCAGCTTTTCACCTTCTATTGCCCAGCTTTTTGATCGAAGCTGACAGTCCTTTTACCTTTTTCCGGGTGTGTCTGGCGAAGCTCGTTTCAGTGCGAAGCCCCTCAACTCCGTGAGGCAGGCTTCGATCGAACCTCTTTAAAGGCTTCGCTCAGACTTCGAACTTCGGTTTTTGTGTCTGAGTTGCTAGATTCGAAGTTCCTCCTGTATGGACAGCATCGCATACTTCGAACTAGCATACTCCGAATCTATCTGTTCGAAGTGCACACTTCTTTAGGTTTCGAAGTTTTCCCTTTTCGAAGATAGAGTGTAGGCTTCGGACTTGATTTTCTGTCACGTGACAGACTTCGCCCCTACGTTCGAAGGTTGTCTGTTTGTGTGTTCGAAGCTTTGTGTTCGAAGTTTCTTGTTCGAAGATTTAGCTTCGAGGCTTACGGTTCGAAGTACGTTCGAGGTCTTGTCTTCGAAGTGCATACTTCGAAGCAGGCTCCGGCACTATTTTACTTCGCTCCGAAGCTCGTAAGTCGAAGCTGTGTGCGAAGACTTGTCTTCGAAGTGCATACTTCGAACCAAGCTCCGGCACCGTTTTTACTTCGCTCCGAAGTACTCTTCGCTTCTTATCACTTCAAACTAGCCTAGACAGTGACACCTTCGGACAGACTCCGTCACCAACCTCCGAAGCATACCTCGACGTGCGAAGGGGGCTTCGCCAAGTCCCGAACAGGAGACAACTTTGGACAGTAACTTCTCATTTCACTTTTTACATACTTAGATCATTTCATTGAGAAGTGTAGGCCTGTTATAATTTGTTCATCTGCCTAGTTGCACCACTTTAGTTTTACACTGACTATCATCAGATGCT
Organism: Zizania palustris; assembly: GCA_019279435.1. Lineage (NCBI taxonomy): Eukaryota > Viridiplantae > Streptophyta > Magnoliopsida > Poales > Poaceae > Zizania > Zizania palustris. The sequence continues at coordinate 72,037,804 of JAAALK010000290.1, read as the reverse complement.
TCTAGGTTAGAAACCTTTAGACTTAGGCCTTCTGTTTATTTTCTGCTGCGTAGTATTTTTTGAGGTGCGTTGGGTATTGGGAACAGGCCATTGATTCGGAAGAATTTTTAAGGCGCCCATTCACCCCCCTCTGGTCGCTACTTTCGGTCCTACACGAGGGCTTTGAATCCCTCTGATGGTCTTCACTTCTGGAGGGGGCACGCAGACTCCGAAGCCATCTTCAGAGTCTGGCTTCAATTACTTATGTTGACGGGATTATTTCCCCCCAATAGTAGCCCCTCGAATATGTCTCTTTGATCGAATTGTCTTGTGAGAAGGGCAATATGCACAAGAAATAATACCGTGATATATTTTAGGAATGCGGATGAACCTCACGGCTTACCTTGAGACGCTCTAGGCTACGAAGGGGCCTGGCCCGAAGGAGTCTTGTGTCGAAGCGTCTGTCGCTTGCGCTCTCTTTTGGAGGCTTGGGATTTAGAGCGCCTGAGCATCGCTTCGCATAGTCTGACGTCCTCAGGTCCTCTAGGCACCAAATATGGGCCTTCAAAGTCTTGCCTCGGGCGGCGAACCGTCATTTTGAATGAGTCACTGTGCATGGGATCCCAACTGTTTTGGAAAGATTGGACCATTTTTGACCATGGCCCCACCTGCTAGTCTTGGGGGGAATCGAGAAGGATATGAAGGGGCGCGAGAAAGGCTTGCGATGCAAGCCCTGGCCAGCTCCTATAAAAGGGTAGCAGTCTCCTATTACCGAGGCACACTTTTCGTGCATTAACCTCCACCTTTTCCATTTGCCCTCTTCCAGCCATTGCCTTCTGGCCTTGCTTCTTCCTCGCGCAACATCCACACCTTTCGAAAGATGACGAGGAAAGACACAATGGGGCCCACTTCGGGCTCCCACCTTGTCTAGCAGCAGACGACAGTGGCGGCAGCGGCGGTTGCTGCAATAGGTACCTTAGGTTCCATCAAGGCGTATGGCCCTCGGTGCAGACGCTTGTCCTAGAGAAGTGTACCTGCACCGATGAAATGGTTAATACTGCAATGCACGAGTGGCTCGAACCTGGGGTCGCCGTGCGGCTTCCTGGAGACGAGGTCATCCCCGAGTCATGCGAAGGGGAGGTGGTCGTCTTTGAAGCCTTCTTCGATGCAGGGCTCAGATTTCCCGCATCAGAGCTCTTGGTGGAGGTCCTCTGTCTCTACCATTTGGACCCGCCGCAGTTGTCTCTAAATGTCGTCGCCCGTTTGTCCATCTTCGAATGGGCCATGAGGGCGGAGGGGTGCGAAGGAAGGGCCGAGGTCTTCGCCGTGATGCATGAAGGCAGCTGTCAGCCCAAGAAGCGGCCCATCTCGGATGGTTCCACGATGTTGCTGGCCTTCGGGAGCATCAACTTCTAGCTCTGAAATGAGTATGCCAACAGATTCCCGGCGAAAGCTATCAACGAGCGATGGTACTCCAATTATATCCATCGTTGATTCTATGTGGCAGCGTGGGAGGACTCCGGATTTCCAAGACCCCTCCGGCAAATTCTTTACCGGAGGGAAGCCGAGGTTTCAGCAAACACGGACTCGGTTCAAGTACGCATCTAGCTTATGTATCTCGTTGCTCGATGGATGAGCATGTGGGACCTAGAGGAAGAATTCGTTTACCTTCGCATTCCTCCCTTGAAGGCCGATTGGCCCCTCATCTTCCAGAGTGCCCAAGATGGTGCTCTCCTCAAAGTGTCCTCCGGCTCCCTAGGTATGCTCTAAAAATCCCTTCCTGCAACTTTTAATCACTTTCCCTTCAAAGAGTACTTATCAAAAATGTACCTTGGCGTGTGTAGGTTCACGGGTGGTTATGACCCTGGAGCAGGTGGTCCGGGAAATTGAAAAGATCCTCGGGGCCCCCACTCTAGTCGAGAAGAAGCGGCGGATAGAAGTGGTAGGTGTATTTGAAAGGTACAACCATGTCTAGGGCAGCCTCGAGGTTGAGCCCCCAGTGCTCCCGGACCTAGACCTCCCGAATCTCATTCCGAGGAAGAGGAAGGCGGACAAGGGCCTAGCTAGGGCCCCGAAGCCACACTCCAAGAAGATGGCCCATAGGCCAAAGAGCCCTGCGGACCCAAGGCCTCATCCTGACTCCTCGGAGGAGAGGTCCACTCCCTCACCGGCTGACAAAGAGGGGGCTTTGAGCGAGGCCCCTACCAAGGTGGTTGCAATTGACGAGGCTGTAGACGAAGAGGTTGTGGTCTAAGAGGTCACAGCCCAAGAGGCCACAATTAATGAGGTTGTGGCCGAGGTGGCTGCCACGCTGCGAGGATCCTCGACGGACTCCATAGGGGGCCTCTTCTAGATGTTGTTATACATGGAGTCCCCCAAGCATTCTTCGAATGATGCCAGGGCCGGTAGGTTACCTTTCCTTAGTGGTAGGCTTAGTTGCCCCCTAGTACATGCACTTACATAAATATTTTTCATGTACCTGTTGTATTGTAGGTGCTATGGTGGCGAACTTTCCGAAGATCCCCTCGTTCGTCGTGGAGAAGGATGGGGCTAAGGGGAAGGCCCCTGTTGAGGTACTCGAGTGACTTGAGTCGGACGAGGAGCCTCATTCGGAGGGGACTTCACAGCGCACTGGGGTTTCTTCTTAGGGGAATACCCAGGGCATGCTGGTGGAGATCCCTCTATTGGCCCCATTCTTGGCGCCTGGTCTAGGGCTGGCCACGAAGGTGGAGCCTCTGGCTCAGCTTTGCCGAGCCTTAAGTAGCACTGACCTAGTTGCCGAGGTGAGCTAAATGGACAGGGTCCAACTGAGCCTCGCACTTGAACGAGCAGCTTACTAGGTATCTTGTTGGGTTCCTCGAAATGTTGTGTGGTGTTTCTCCTTTCTTCTCTTGCTTACTTTTTTCTCTCTTTTATTTTCTTTGAAGTTCTTCGTCCTAGATCAAGGGGTCGTGGCTTCCTTCGATGCGGAGTGTGGTCGGTACTCTAGTGAGGAGGTGAGGCTTCATGAGTGCCTTAACTTCGTTGATAGGAAGGCAATGGACTTCTAGGCCGAGCGGAATGCCTTGGCCGCCGAAGTCGACGAGCTGTGGTCATTGTTAGCCGAGGTCAAGGAGCTTCGAGCACGGGCAACTGATGTCGAGGAGCTTCAGGCGTGGGCATCCAAGGTCGAGGAGCTTTGGGTGCAACCAGCTGAAGTCAAGGTACTTCGGAGGCAAAGAGTCGTCCTGGAAGGGGCGATCTCAAAACTTTCATCTTCGAACCGCGAGCTAAAGTCGTCATCGGAGCACCTGCTCGCCGAACGAGCGAAGGAAAAAGAGGTGGCGACCGAGACTGTGGACACCCTTCAGGGCATCCTGGAGCGCTATGACATGTCCTATCCTCCATCCTCTTCCATCGTGAGCGATCCCTTGGGACGTCGGCTAAAGCCCATCCAAGTTGTGGCAAAGATGATGGACGCCACCGCCGCCAAGTACGGAGAGGTCTTCGGATGAGTGGTCGCCTTCGGCGTCCTTCATCACCTCGAGGACGTTGGCAGCGCCATCTCATTGGCAACGGAGGTGGCGCCTGTCATCTTCAGAGGTGAGCGCCTTTGGGCTCTGTCTTTAGCCATTGCAAAGGCTTGGAAGGCCTTCCAGTCACCTTGGAGGGTCGAGGGTTCGTCGGCGGTGAAGGCTTGGGTGGATGAACTTCATCACAAGAAGCAGCCGCGAGCGCACCCTCCTTCGAAGACTTCGTTCGATATCCCTCCAGCGGACGCAAAGGTGTAGTTTCTCCTTAGGGTTTCTTTTGTAGAGTCCTTCCTGTAAAAAGCCTTATGATTTTATAAATGAGAAGGATTTCTTTTGGATGTCTGTGCTCAGGATTCGGTTGATGCTTCGATCCCAGAGATCGAGATACTCGAAGTAACATAGGCCCTTCGTCATCAATGGGTGATTTTCAAAGCCCTTAGGCTTGATAGGCACACCCGATTTACTATACCTCGCGGTAGACTAGGAAATAGTGTACATGAAGTAGTTAACGAAGTGCTTGCTTCCATGAAAGAGGAAGAGAAAAGGATAGAAGTCTTATCTTCATCCTCTGAGTTCGTAAACTGGTCTGGCGGAGAGAAGGAGCCGGTTGTGGCCTCGTCCTCGTCTTCAGAGTTCATAGATTGTTCCGATGTAGAACAAGATCCTGTTGCAGTGGAGTCCAGCGATCGTGGGCTTCGAACTTGGGCGCATCTTCAAAAAGAACAGAAGGCCTAGAGGTCTTCAAAGAAGGCGAGGCAATCTAGGGCTAGGAATAAAACCTTTGTAGCCCCTTTGGCGTCGGTCCCCGGGGAGCGATCTCGGAGCCAACCAGACCTTCAACAGCGGAAGGGTTTTCGGTTCCTCCTTGGGATGGATACTAATTTTTCATAGTGTTAGCATTCTTTGGCTTTTGCATGCGCTGTATTTACATGATTCTTATTGTATTTACAATATTTTGCAATAAAGTTCATGAATTGAGTTGTTTTTATTTTTGTTTTGAGTGTCTATATGCTACGAATTGTCCTTCGAGTGTATTTATGTTACCCTTCGCCCCTCTTTGCGGGGGATGGCAGCTTCTGGCTGGAAGGTGTCAGCTCGCGCAATGGTTTAGCATGACTCGGAGCGTGAATCGTCTATCGTGTAAAGGATTCATATATTGGCCACTTCAGACTCTTTTTAGGATGCTTCGGGTCGGTGACCCGGAATCCTTGAACTTGATCGCTTTGGACTCTTTTTAGGATGCTTTGGGCCGGTGGCCAGGAATCCATTTTAGGATGCTTTGGGCTGGTGACCCATAATCGTTGAACTTGGTCGCTTTGGACTCTTTTTAGGATGCTTCGGGCCGGTGGCCCAGAATCCATTTTTAGGATGCTTTAGGCTGGTGACCCATAATCCTTGAAAACTTGGTCACTTTGGACTCTTTTTAGGATGCTTCGGGCTGGTGGCCTAGAATACATTTTTAGGATGCTTCGGGTTGGTGGCCTAGAATCCATTTTTAGGATGCTTTCTGGCTGGTGGCGCAGAATCCATTTTTAGGATGCTTCGGGTCAGTTGCTTGGAATCCATATTGTGATATCTTCAAACCTTTTTCATTAGGATGCTTCGGGCCGGTGACCCAGAATCCTTTTTTTATTACGTACGGTGTCATACCTCGTAAAAACGCTTCCCGTACCTTAGTGTGTCCACCACAGTAGGGGTTTGTTTCGGGTTGTGTATGTCTTGAGGTGACACTTTTTATTTAAAAATAGTGCATAGGTTTTGCTTACAAGGTTCCTATGCGAAGTAGCGCTTGAGGTGCTCCGCGTGCTAGGTATGCCTCAATTCCTTCCCTTCCAAGTTGGCCAGCTTAAATGGCCCCAGTCGGCCGGAGCGAAGGATAATATATGGGTCTTCCCACTTGTTTCCTAGCTTTCCCAGGGCAACTATGTTCTAGAGAACGAGGTGCCCTAGCCTTAATTCTTTCAGCTTCACCTTGGGGTTGTACCATGCCTTCGTCTGCTCGTGATACTTCATTAGGTTAGCAACGGCTCGGAGCCTTATTTCTTCGGACAAGTCCAGCGAGGCACGCCTTTCTCCTTCGTCTTCGGGCTCCGTTGTTCGCAAGGAGCCTCCTTTCAGCTCTGTTGGCATCATGGCCTAATCCCCAAATAACAATCAGAATGGTGTGAATCATGTCGACTGGGCTTGAATGGTCCGAATGGACCATAGAATTTTTGGCAATTCCTCGGTCCAGAGCCCCTTCGTGATACCTACAATGCGGCGATTTAGGCCAGACAAGATATTCCCATTGGCTCTTTCGGTGCCTCCGTTGGATTGTGGATGCCTGATAGCTGCGAAGCACATTTGAATCCCCAGCCCTTCACAAAACTCTCTGAAGTGTTTAGCATCGAATTGGGTACCATTGTCGATTGTTAGATGCTTGTATACTCCGAACCTACAAATGGTATTCTGCTAGAAAAAATTTCGACATTATTCAAAGTGATTGCTGTCAGGAGCTCGACTTCGACCCACTTGGAGAAATATTCAATTGAAACCACTGCATATCAATTTCCACCACTCCAAACTTTAGGCTCCCCTTCATCTTTGGAAAGGGTCTGATTAGATCCATGCCCCATCTAGCCAGGGGCCATAATGGGGCTATAATTTGCAGAGGCACTAGAGGACGATGGCTCCATCTTCCTATCCATTAGAATATATGGCAGCTGCGTACCAAGGCTTTGGCATCAGCCATAATCGTTGTCGGTAGAGTCCTTGGTGAAGTGTCTTCCCAGCCAGGGCCCAGGGTGCTAAATGAATGTCGCACAGGACTTCGTGGATGTCTTGGAGTATTTGCTAGCCTTCAGGCGGAGTGATGCATCAGAGTAGCGGCGAGCATACTCCGGACTTGTACAACATGTCGTTGATGATGTGATAGCGTTGTATCCTGCACTGTAGTCTTGAGAGCTCGGGGCCTTCGGGAAGCATCTCATCGTTTTAAAGCATACTCATAATTGGGCCCCTCCAATCTTCATTAGGTATGTATAGGACTTCAACGGGTTCTATGGACGGCACCGAAGGGCTAGATAGTTCCTCGAAGAAAGCCCCTAGCGGGATGTCTTGGCCTCCAGCTGCTGCCTTGGTGAGGATGTCCGTCTGCTGGTTGTCAGCCCTTGGAATGCTTCGGATGGAGATCCCCTTGAATGCTTCTTCGGTTTTGCGGATCTCCACCAAGTATGTGGTGAGGTCTAGGTGGCGAACCTGAAAACTTTTATATACATGCCCAGCAACAATCTGGGAATCTGTTTTCACTGCCACCCGAGTGGCGCCAAGCGTGCACGCCTTTCGAAGGCCTAACAACACGCCTTCGTACTCGGCTATATGTGGCGAGGTCTGTAAGATATATTGTATTTTGATTGTATAAAAAGTTTCAAGTTCAAATGAAGATTTAACTATCGATTTATTTTTAAACCCAACATATTCTTTCTTTAAATCCTAATTCATTCTTCGAGAATCTATGGCTTTCTTAACATTGTAGGTGACAAATTTCTTGAAATATTTTTATTTTTTTATCATGGTATATATTTATCATATTATAACACTACGACAAGTTTCGTGTTTTTCAGACTTTATTTGATTTTTTTAGAAATAAAAAATCATTAAGCTCTAGATTGTTAATGATTGTCACAACCTAGATTTTCAAAATTTCTTTCGATTTAGTGGGTACAACCTAAAATGGCCTAAAAACTAGAAATATGATTTTTCTACAAAATTTTATTTATTATTTCATGCACTTGTAGTTCAAATTTGTCATTTTTCGATATAAATCCTAGAAAAACAATTAATGTATTAAAAATAGTAAACTTACCTAGAAAAATATCAAATTTTTACATAAGATAAGCTATATTGTATTTTGATTGTAGAAAATGTTTCAAGTTCAAACGAAGATTTAACCATCGATTTGCTTTTAAACCCACACATTCATTTTTTAAATCCTAATTCATTTCTCAGAGAATGGGGTGATTTGTGGTGATCTATGTAATGTGAACGTGTATATAGACTTCTATATTTGTGGTGATTTATGTGATGTGAACTATTACTTGCCACTTGTGTCGGTTGTGTATTGTGATTATGAATCAAGAATTATATTACTGATAATATCCTATAAATATTCGTAATCGTATTCGTAAACGCTCTTTATCCGCTCCATATTCGCATCTGATGATATCTGATTTCGTATCCGTATCCAAAGTATCTGAACCTGAATTCAAATCAAAAAAATATGTTATTCAGCCTAAAGGGGAAGGGGTGAGAGGATTTCAGCCTAAAGGTCATAGTACAGAAAAAATCGCAAATGATCGAGAGCACAATATTCCGGAAACATTAAAGGCTTTCTATGTTTGATTTGTTCGCATCAATGGCATCCTAGAAAACACCGACTACTCAGAATCTCTAGCTACTAGAATCTGAAACAAACATGCCTAGTTAAATTATCAGTGTATTGAAGGATTTAATTATTTGCTACTCTTAACATGTGAGTGGCAATAAAATTGCCACTCCGAGTCGCTGACATGTGGGGTTATCTGAGTCGCTGACATGTGATCCATTAATTGACACATGAAGAGAGTGATAAATAGTTAAATTATCAGTGCATTAGATAATCAATCATATGCTGACATTGTTTTTATCCAACCAGATGGGTTGCCAATCGGATAACCATTCTGTTTTTTCATTTGGTTTGTCAAATTTTAACTCGGAGAACTGACGAAAAGAGAAGAGAGAACTAGCCTCAGCATATTGCAGCATAGTTGATTTTGGGGGGAGTACAGTCTCCGCTTGAAGGAAATATGCTACATTTCTTCCTGCTGGGGCATTTGAATCCCACGGTTTCAAATAATTTTGTAGCATTTTCTCCAGTACCATGGTATACCATTTTTGGCTCACATAAAAAGGAAAAAAGGATCTAGAAATTTGACCACAAACCTGCAGCTCTAAATAATCGGCCACCAACTAGTGAGAACGGTTAGCATAACCCAATTACCGGTTAGCCTTATTGCCAGTCCCTCTGTACTCACCTGTGAATCTTCTATGCTCCTGCTGCCAAAATGTTGACTCAAGATCTGTAGGTGACATACAGAAGCACCAGAATCAGACTTGTACAAGTACAACCACAGATTTCTGTCCACGGGAAATATAAGTTGGACGCCATTCAGAAATCTCAGGCAAACACTAAGCAACGCTATAGGTAATTACACTATTACAGCCAGCATATAAGCTATTCTCTTGGACAAAGTACAGAAGCACCATTGAAAGAATCTTTCATAGGACTAACACAACGCCTTCTACAAAGCCGAGGCGACCAGTACTCATGTATAATACGATGAAATACGACAGCATGCTCCAGATAAGTATTACCACCTTAATCGGAAGAACTCGCAACAGAAAACCAGCTTATGTTGCTAATACCACCTATCCTACCATCTGTCTTGTACAAGCAAAAGATTTCCCCTTTCCCAGCATGTACCAACCCATCATCATCATGATTTTCAATTGACTGCATTGCGCTAGGGGTCCAGCTTTTTGGACTTTAATCTATGCCGATTTCTGTGACTGCTGTTGCTGAGTTTGCTGCGCCTGCGATGACTGCTGCTGCTGCTGTATTTGCAGCTGTTGCAGTTGAATCAGCTGAGAGTTCATCTGTTGTTGCAGGCCCTTCGGCATACGACTGTCGGTTATCTCACCAGTGGCAAGTTTCAGACGCTGGACCTCAGCAGTTAATGCTTCATTCAGGGCTGCGTACACATAAATAATGAATCAGTGGAAAGAATACAGCCAGAAAACAGCAACATGGTTAGATTATGGCAAGCATCCTTCACATTAACTTAATAGTTCATAAAAAAAGTAAGACATGCATATAAAAAATATGCAAGCACTCAAAGTCATAAATAAAGCAAGATGATCATGCATATGGCTAAGTAATAAACAACACTTGACCAACTTACAATAGAAAATTGTGAATGGAAGCATGACGAGGTACAAAGGGAATTTGGGTCAAACATGCAGATAATGCAAAGTCATGCAAATTTTGATTTCACGTGCAATTTATAGAGGTAGGGCTAGCAGTTGGTGAAAAATCATAATTATGAAATACAACCAATTTGTTGCTTACAGACACCAGTGGTTTATCATTATGGCTACAGACATATATGCTAAAGTATCTGCAGCGATGTTGAGAAACCAGCTACAAAACAAACTGACCAGTACACCTGTGTACCTGATATACATGAATTATGCTGCAACAACCCCAGAAAGGATTGATGCAAATGAAACCACTAGTTTTGTTTACTGACTGCTGACGAAAGGGAAAACGCTGCATTTTCTGCAACCAACAGTGGTACAATTGCAGAAACAATAAGGAAAACAACAAATAAAATCAATATTGTTGTCATGTTCTAGCGATTTTGGACCTAGAACTTCACAGCCAATAGTTGTGGGTAGCTAGGCTTGAGGTTGTTCTCCTCTCACTAGAAGATCAGATAGATGCAGTAGAGAACTTTCCCTCTTGCCAATAGAAGAGATAGGAGCGACAGAGAACTTTCCCTCTTGCCAATAGAACAGATAGGAGTTGCAAGGAACTTTCCTCTTAGCCGACTGAACAGAAGAAGAATAGACAGAAGATAACTTTTTATTCCTTGCCTAGCTGAAACGCCAGCCCCTCATAAATACACCTCTTGGAGATAGAATACCTAATATGTAATCTCTAAAGACTCCTGATACAATGCGCTAAGATCCTATTTAATCTGCTAAGGACTCTTCTTAACTGGCTAACAGATAACTTGAACTAACTAACAATTTATCCCAAATAACAACTCTTTGTCGTCGGCCTTCTAGACTCTTGGGCCATCAGCTATAGTACCGTGTGGGTCCTGTTCACACGGTACTATTCATGCCTATATCAGGTTAGGCCCATAACCATGACAATCGTGGATCACATCACAATTAAAAAGGTGAAACTAACAACATAATCTGTGCAGAAGTTCGCATATCCTGACATTCAGATTTGAATAAGTTATTAAACTAAACTTGAAGAGCTAAAATGTAAAAGGCTGGACAACCAGCAACCATATCATCAGTAGACAGTGCTAGAACATAGTGCTCACAAAAAAGTGCAAACATTCTAAAGAAAAGAAGGCAATCCAACAGAATAATTGGACATGATAGCATATAACTGAAGTGAATTTGAGATGATATATCATGTTGCAATGCAAATCTGCAAATGATGTTTTCAATTTTCAAGTAAGAGTAAACTATCTGGTTCAACTATGTTCACCAGAAAATTGAAGGATTGCACAGTTCTCGGGTTAGTAAGGTACAATGTTCTAAAAGACGGCTCTAGGCGCCCGCCTAGGCGGGATTAGGCGCTAGGCGCCACCCCAGCGCCGCGCGGAGCACCTGGGCGGCCGGCTAGGCGGTCAAGGCGCCTAGGCGGGTCAACCGCGGCCTAGGCGCCCTGGGCGGCGTCTAGGCGCCCTGGATGGCGACGGTGACTACAGTAATAAACCAGTTTTGGGGGGATAAAAAGCAAAAAACTCCAGTTGTGTTTAGGGTTTTTTAGCTACTCCTGGGCTCTGTTCGTTGCCGTTCGCCACGGTCCGATGTTCTAGCCTCGTGCGACACGGTCTAGCCTCACGCGCGCCCCACTCCGGCCGCGCTCTGGTCTCCATTCTCCGACGCGGTTCGGCCTCGTGCGCCATGGCCGCTCACCCTCCGCTCTGGTCTCCACTCTCCAGCAGTCTGTTACCACTCCTCTCCTCCCGATTTGCACATGCACTTTGCAGTTTAGTAGAAAATGTAGTGTTGTCTACTTGTCTTTATATTGAGAGTATTCTAACCCAGGTGCCCCAGGCGCCCCTAGGCGCCGCCTAGGCGCCCCTAGGCGCTAGGCGGCCAGGCAATGCCCGACTAGCGCCTAGCGCCTTTTAGAACACTGGTAAGGTATGTACAAGATGACAATGGATAAACAGACTGGGGTGATATTTCTCAGACATATATGACAAGAAGTATGTACTCAAAAAAGAATCAACAAACAATGGCGAGGAAATGTGCCCACTAGAATAAAGAGAATCAGCAACATTGATGATATGCATACAACTTTTGATTAACAACTGACTAGTACAGAAAATTAATACCCAATTCTTCATATATTAAAATTGATGTTTGACATAGAAAATAATAATTGTTTTTCTTTTCTAAGCAGCTAGACTGGGTGCAAAATTTATTGTAGATACAGTTTTGTAGTTTTATTCTAAAATCACTACAGATAATCATGCAAAATTTGACTAATCCCACATATACCATTACGATGATGATACGCATGACACCATGCATCGATAAAATGGATAACTTAATGGAGCAACTAGACAAATCACGAATGGATTTTGAAAGTAAACTGAACTGGTAGTGTTTGTACAATCTAGGTTTGATTGTGCTTGACAAACCCTACGGCACCCAATGCACATAAGCAAAAGTTATACCAACCTATAACCTATCTCAAACGTTCTTTCCAGATAAGAAAATTGTTGGGTTTAGTCCCACATCGAGTATCGATAATGGGGGAGCACAACTTAAATAGAGAGGCAGCCCTCACCCATAAGGCTAGTCTTTTGGGTTGAGTAGGCCCGGACTTTAAGTTGTGGCTCCGGTTGAGTCTACAGGTGAGCAGGTTTGGCTCGACTTGGGTGAGACAACCCATAGTATAGCGGGTCAGGTTCTGACAATTGGTATCAGAGTCAGGTCGAAGACCCATGGAGAATCTCTAAGTACCCTCATAGGAGATCATACCAGGTCAGGTATGCAAGCTCGATGTGTGACAGGGGAGATTGTTGGGTTTAGTTCCACATCAAGAATTGATGGTGGGGGCACAACTTAAATAGAGGGGCAGCCCTCACCCATTAGACTAGTCTTTTGGGTTGAGTAGGCCCGGACTTTAAGTTGTGGCTCCGGTTGGGCCTGCAGGTGAGCAGGCTCAGCTCGACCTAGGTGAGCTGACCAATAGTGTAGATGGTCGAGCTCTGTCAAAAACATATGTCCAAGGTTCAGTTACCTCATGCCAGAAAAGGCTACGTATCATATGCACAAAACACCCTCCGTGTACAAATGTACAAATCAAATCATGACCCTACATCTGAAATCCAACGACATAGGTACAGAGGGGTTTTTTGTAAACTGGCGGGGAGAAGTGGAGGTGCATGGAGGGAGGGCCTTTTTACAAAAACAACATTGTCGTTGGATTTCAGATGTAGGGTCACGATTTGATTTGTGCATTTGTGCACGGAGGGTGCTTTATGCAAAGGATACGGAGCCACCAGAAAAAGAGTGAAACAATTGCTGGCATACTTGCCTATGAAACCAGCACATATTCCTAGCAGTGTTTCCAAAATGTACTATGTTTTATCATTTCAAATCACATGGTAGTATGGTACTAGTTTTCAAAACAAGCTATAGTCTTTTATTTCATTCTAATCAGAATAAATGAGGAACAATGCTGACAAGGATGATAGCAAGCATACCATCTCTCAGCTGTGCTTGTTGCTCCATTGCTTGCAGTCTGATTTTCAACTCATTATTCTGAGTCGCTAGTCCAGTGGAGTCCCTCTGCAAAAGTGCATCAAGGGTAACTAAAATAATGATAATCATAAACTAAATCAAAATATGCAACAGCTCCACATTTTACAGAACAAACCTGCAGCATTGTCAACTGTGCTGAGAGTGTCGTAGCCTCTGTCTGCAAGACCTGAACCTTATGCTCAAGCTCTTGAATATACCTCATCTTGCGCTCCTTAGACCTTGCTGCAGACTGCCGGTTTGCCAAAATCCTGTAAAATGTTACAAGTCGCATGCTTAATTGGAGAAGAAAAAGGACCATTTTTCCCACTCTACGAATAATGCACACACCTTTTGACCCTCTTAGGATCTGTCAGAGCTATCTCTGCAAGTCGTTCATTTGCCATGATCTTCTTCTTCTCAGCTTCAGTGAATTCCCCATTGGCAAACTCTGCACCAAACAGAGCCGCAGCACCGCCATCCAAGGACCCGCTCCCGCTCCTAGAGAGGCCACCGCTGGGAGATGGCAGTGGCAGCTTCGGTGACTCATCACCTACGGTGAAGTTGAGCTTCCCCATGAAGCTGTCCATCGACAAGCTGCGACAATGCCGTGACTTGCCTCCGTCCTTTCCCTCCACTGAAGTCGAGTGGCTCTCAGCCTCATTCTCGCTGCTCTCGGCCACGCTGCCGGCACGCGTGCCGCTCGCACGGCTATCACGGTCTTCGTGCTGCTCCTCGGAGGAGTTCAGAGCATCCATGCCATCCAGGTCCATATAGGAGTTTACAAGGTCGTACAAGGCCGTGTCGTCGCCGTCCGATCTACATCCCTCCGCCGCCACGCCTACCTCGCGCTTCACCGGTGCCGGAGGCGGCAGGGGCGGACTCAGCTGCGAGAACCCGAAGGGGATATCGCTCTGCGACCGCCGATGACCGCCCTTTCGTGGCGGCAGTCCAGGCGGCGGCAGGTCTGTGCTCGAGGAGGGCGGTATCGCTGGCGGCGCGGCCAGATCGGCGTACGGCAGCGGCGGGAGGGAGTCCAGCGAGAAGAAGAGAGGCTGCGAGAGCGAGCGCGCGTGGTGGCCGGAGGCCGGCGCCGAGGGGATCTGGCCATATGGCGAAGGGAGACGCACCTGCGGGTGGGCCGGGGGCCGGAGCGACGGCGAGAGGCGTCTGTACCCCGAGGCGGCGGAGGAGGAGAGCTCGAGCGGCGTCGGGGAGCGTGGCAACGGCGGCTGCCCGCCCCCGCCGCCGGCCTGCGGTGACAGGTGGTGGCGCGCGGGATCACCGGCGCCTTGGTCGTCCATCCGCCCAGGAGCTTCTAGAAGGTCCGCCGCTGGAATGCCGCCGGCTAGGGAAGCTACAGACCAAGCGCCGACCTCGAGCTCGAGAATGGAGATGGCAAAGTGATGGAGTATTGGAGTCCACAGCCGAGGCGAGGAGGAGGAGCTCAAAATGTGAAGGCTTTCGAGCAAGTTATGTCGGATTTTTTAATTGTTTTTCGGGTCATAGTCTCCGGCGGGTTTGCGTGTGACGCTCTATTAGACAAACATATCTCGAAACATTTTCTTTTTCCCATAAAAACTTTGTTTTTTCTCGAATCATATTGTTTTTAATTGAGAGGGCATTTGATACTATTTTGGAGCATGTAAACTATTTATAAAATTCATCCATAATCAGTGGATTATTCGTGAGACGAATCTAATTAGTATAATTACGTCATGATTTGACAATGTGGTGCTACAGTAAACATTTGCTAATTATGGATTAATTAGGCTTAATAAATTTGTCTCGTAAATTATCCTCTAATTCTACAATTATTTTTATAATTAGTTTACGTTTAGTGCTTCAAATAGATGTTCAAACATCCGATATGACACGAACTAGATTTTAGTTTATGGAACCAAATATATAGTGAAAAGAGTTGCGTAAGGTGTGTTTAGTTTATTTTTTTTAATCAGCATTTTTCTTAGAAAAATAAAAGTGGAACAAACAATATGGAATTGTGTTGTTTGATTCTTTGAAATTGTATTGGCCTAATTTTTTTTGTGTCATTACAATTTTTACGGTTTACCAATATGTCATCGATATGTTAGTGATAGATGTGTACCGCCATCATCACTGATAGTGACATGTAGGATTGTAGGCAATTTTTTAAAATTATAATGGTATATGAGTAATTTTTTCTTTTATTTATTTTTATTTTATTATTTATTTTTATTAAGTTATATAATCATTATTAATCTACTATAGCTGCTCTAATCAAATAATCTCGTATTTATTTAATAACTCATATCTTTCTAGAATATACAACTTAAACAAATAAATTCTTAATTAATTCAAATCTAATTAATTAGGCACGTATTAATAGAATAAAACGAGTTTAAAAATAAAGTCTTTATAAGCTTGAAATGCTAAAAATAAAATAGTTTTTGACGTAAGAGTATCTATTGCTGTGGCTCTGCTATATATTTGGTGGATTTTTTTGTTGTTAATGATTGATTGCGCCGCAATTAGTGGGTGCGTGTGCGTGGGATTAGGGGCCTGTTCGGTCTTTGGACCATTCCACTACTTTTGTCTCCTTCCTTTAGTGTGTGTACAACTCCATTTAATAGGTAGTCTCTTGAGAAATTTTTAAGGAATTAACTGAAAAAATATAAGAGATAGACTTTTCTACACGATTCTCTATACGCATTGTGTCTTAACTACATTTATGATCCAGAGGCTTAGGGTTGTACCATGCAGTTTATTTGTTATCTCTTGTACTTTGAAAACCGTTCCGCCGTCTCAAGGTTGTACATACCTTTAGCATCTCTAAGAGCATCTTCGAAATCTTTTCATCTCACTCTCTAAGCCAAATTTTAGCCGGCCTTAAAAAATTCATATTCCTGCTTTTATCAAATAGCACTACAAACCAAGCTTATCGATTCCATTCCAGTACTAGCCAGAATGGCCGATATGTACCGTTCTGTAACTTAAACCGGTATATTTTAAGTGGTGTATCGTTCTGGCTTCAATACCATTCAATGTCAGCCATTCTGGTCAATACCGCCCGATACCGGCCGGTACCGATACATACCGGTCATTCCGGTCAAAATTATATTTGTTTTTTTAATATATGTTACATATTACTTATATTAAGCTATATATTATATTGATATTTAAGTTATACACTATATTTAAGATATCAATGTATTAAAATATATCATATTTAATTTTATTAATATATATTTTAAATATGTTTATATTATTTTATTAGACCCCGAAATGGTACACCGGTATTGTCCATAATACCGAAAAATTTCATCCGAGAGCCAAACTGAAATGATCACTAGAATGAAATTAACAAGCTTGCTTCAAACATTCACCTCCAAATTCATGGTTTCCTTAAGTCCACTTGCCAAATGTATGCCATTACAAATCTTAGATTTTTGGTAGTTTATGTTTAAAGTAGAAGTGAATTATGTCTCAAACAAAAAATTATAGCCAGTTTAAATAATAATCATAACCAAGTAACTAATAATCAGAATTAATTTCTTCGTGCTTATTCAATAATCAAGATTAAGTTATGATCCTGATTATTTTAAGCTAAGAAGCCCAAGTAATACATGGATCACTTATTGTTTCGAAATCCTAATGTAACCATGTAAAACTACAAGGTTTGGAGCTTTGGAGAGAAAAATGAATAATGTAGGGAACTACAATTACGGATGTATGCTAATTGAAATTTTCATCACATATGAAACCTTTTTAGAAATAAATTTTCCCTAATTTGATTAATTTTATCGAAAATATATATCAACACCTATAACACCCAATTAGTTTCATTAAATACAGCATGAAGATATTTTTAATATTATATTTATTTAATATTATATATGCTCATATATTTTTCCTTAAACATAATCAATGTTAGAGATTTGTTATTTAAAAATTAGACAAATTATAATAAAAAACAGATGGAGTAGCAACTAAAGTAGTACATAAAATAGGTCTTCTAAGGTTAAAATGTGGAATGTAAAATTGCTATAATTGTCTGAGTACAATATTATTTTCTAAATTAGCTAGCTAAATGTGGTTGTGTTGTAATTACTCTCTATAAACATATGATACTTAAGTGGAAAGTTATACATATTTCTCATAAAACTGCATATAATTTGCATTACTTTAAGCCAAACAAAGAAATCATTTGTGTGTCTATAAAAATTGCTATTGATTCAATAATTAATGGTTGCATGAAAAAATCACCCATAATTCTTTTGCAGCGTACAGAATATTTTAATATCATAATTACTTTAAAGATTTTTTAGAGAAATTAAAATAATTCATGTAAAATTCCATTAAAATTATGATTTCAATGCCAAGGTCAGTTGATATAGTATTTGATATCTCTATTGATTAGCATAAATTTATTATATTCGATATTAATTGATATATGAAATTATTATTTTCTATTGTTAAGCTCAATAGAATTGCTCTATTGTATGTAGATCACATAAATCTTAAAAAATCACGATTTTTTCATAACTTACAATGATTTTTCACAATTTACTGGTTGAACTAAAAACAAGATACACAATGCCTAAGGTCAATTGATATAGTACTCCCTCCGTTAACTTTTAAATGTCGCAGTTGGTTTTTATCTCAACGTTTGACTATTAGTTTTATTTAAAAAAATTATGTAAATACATAAAAATATAAGTTATAATTGAAGTGCTTTCAGTAATAAATAAATTATAACAAAATAAATGATATTTTAAAAAATAAGACGATTAAATAAAAATCAACTGGGTCCTTTAGGAATATACAGAGGAAGTATTTGATATAGATCCACCGAATGTCCGAATGGTAGTCCTTGGAGTGCCACTGCACGCAAGCAAGCATTCCCTGTTGTAAATGAATAAAATGATTGATGGCCGTTGACCGGGCGCACGCAATTCAAGGAGCAGTGTTATTGACTCGATCTAGCACTATCAGCACAGAATATACAGTCTAACGAGTACTTCCTTCGTCGCGCTCAAACAGATCTTCATCGGATTCAAAGGAGATTTGCGGCTCACCCCTCGCAGCGATCAGGTTGCACGGGTGCCTAAAAGTCCTACTTGCAGCGCGGGAATACCTTCTTTGCTGGTAAATATTTATTGCACTGGGTGGTCGTCATTTTTACCTCCTACCCCCTACGGTCTGTTGTTTTAGCACAGTATCCCATTCATGATGCTTCCCAGGGTGCATCTGCAATTCTCCCTCGGATAGGGGTTCAAACGGTTGATGCCCCTCCCAACGCCTCTCCGGGCACGTCTCAGTTGGCCGTGTTGGAAGTTGGAGTGTTGCTCCAACTGACCTCGTTTCATGTCCCTCCTACGCAACTTCTCACTCTTCTCTCTATCGTCTCCCCCAACCGCCCATCACACCACTATGTATTTTTCTGAGTTACATCTCACCATAGACATCTTCCTCGTCAACCCTCTGCCCTTCCTCCCTTTTGGGGTCACCATCGGCGATGGCGATGGGCAGAGAATATCATCTGTGCATCTAGGGAATACTTCCGGTTCAATGAAGACATGGCCATCACCGAGTGCGATGGGATCCTAGATGAAGAGGAGTGTCTCGCCCTGTTACATGTGATACGCCATCACTTAGTATATACTCTCTAGCTTTGTGTAGTTCACTACAGTATCTACCACCTAGGGGTAGGGATATTCAAAGTGGACAATGTATTTGATCGTGATCATCTAGTCAGTTCTAGCCCACATTTCATCAATGGCAGTGTCGTTCGCTTTGTTCGGCATGATGAACACATCAATTGCCGCCAATCTGCTTATGCTCACTCAGGTTGGGTGATGTTCTTTAGTATCCCTTGGGCTTCAAGAACATAAACTATTTGCAACAAGTCTGCGCCTCATTCAGGAAGCTCATTTTTTGGCACAAAGATGATCCCAGCTACTCCCGCGTTCTTCTTAAGGTCTTATATGATGATACTCTTGATATCCTGTTGACGCCAAGATTTGGTAGAAGCTTAGGCCCACTAAATATGTTGCACGGTCAACAGAAGTCAAAGAGGATTTGGTCAAGAAAAGTCAAGGAAGTCCGTCCATGCTGTTACAAGATGACCGTACGCAGAAGAGCCGGTGGTGATAAAGGTTAGAAAAAGATGAAGATTATCCAGAATCGGTTAAGATATGTTACTTGGATGGCAAGTCTCGAGACTATAAATATGTACCCTTAGTTAGCTTAGAAAAATACATCTATGTCAATTAACTACTCGACATATCACCACCCTTGGCTTCTAAGGTTAATCCAGCGGGGTTCGGCACTCGGAGCTAGGCTACATCGTTTTGATCTCCGGTGAAGAGGTGAGTCCCGCCACCCCCGACGACCGTACCAATTAGGTCAGTATCCTCACGGGTGCATTAGATTGATCTCTTGAGTGAACATTGAAATAGTACGATCGTCGGTTGTTCTCGGTGTATTAGCTAGGTATAAGGTTGTATTAGTTCAATTTGATCACTTAGATTGATGTGATCTAGGTGTGATAGTTTGAGGCTTCATCGATTAGGTCTAAAATCTATTGCTATTGAATCTTCTTCATGTTGTATACCGTTCATCTAAATAAAGCATGCCCGATACTTTAACATATTATTAAGATCATCGTGACTAGCTACTGTCTTGGTTAGGTCTGATATAGTTATTGTGATGATTTTCATGATATAGTCATGTTATATGGCATGTTTTATTTATTTCTGTCGGAGTACAAGCCGACATGTTATCTTCAATTCAACACCATATCTTATTTGTCATCGGAGAAATCCTCATCGGCCCGTGTAGTGAAATCGCCCATCTTATCGGCCGATGGAGCACTCACCGATTGCTTTGCCCTTGGTCATCGACCCTATGGCCAATAGGCATGATATTCCACAGATATCCCATCCTCATCGTGGTCATCGGCTCGATAGCCGATAGACTATGCTATTGATCACATTTTCCTGTCTTCCTTATCAGTTGCATGGTCAAACTGATTGGAATATCTTGAACCCTTTTTCTAAGAACATAGGACCTGTACTAGAGTTAAGTATATCTTCCGGGCCACGCGTGTGTAAAAGTGTGACCAAAAAATGCACCAACATGCTTTTTGGCACGCCCGTTGGGACCATCTCTAGCAACTCAACCATGGAAAGCGAGATCAACGACGACAATGTCATCTCGATCACCATGGATTCTATGACCAAAGAACAAAGGCTAGAGGTGCAACGGCACGTGGAGGAATTCCAGAAGTCGTGCCTGCAAGCTTACGACATGAATCGGCTAGGTCCCGTCTAGAAGAATCCATTGTCGAGACCAGTGCTGGTCATAGAAGATGGCCAACTAGTAGAGAACCCTCAGGCCAATCTCTAAGAGATCGTCGACCAGGCAATTCATCGCTCACTGGTCAGTCAATCTGGGACATTGGCCAATACTCTTCAGGGGCTGATCAAGAAGGCTATTGAGAGCACTGTGGTCTGTGGACCACTGCAAGACCCGACGTACCTCCCCGACGACTAGACAAAACTACTGCACACTCGGCTGGCACCACAGCCGCAAGGGCCGATGAGGCTAGAGCAGCTGGGCACCTCGCTCGATCATGAAGCGAATAAGACGGCTCATCCAGCAGGCCCCGCACAGGGCACACCACAGAGAACACCATATGGCATCGAGAGGAATGCGCCGGTGTCGCTCCCAACGTTCGACCCAAGACTACCAAGACATAGGGGGTGCCGCAAGTAACGTACGACATCGCAAGAAACACACTATCGGATCTCGTGCTACCAAGGGGGGCACCCGATGGCATCCCTCTCGGGTACCATCGGATGACATACTATGAGACACAACCCTATAGTGATAGGGGCAGTATAGGCACAGTGCTATCCTACAAGAGTAGTATCAACATGCCCTAACACCTGACTAATATCCAACACCAGGGTAGCAAGAAGACGACTGGGTGAATCAGATCACGGAGGTTATTAGATATCAATTTGGACGGAATCCCAAAGAGCAAACATACATGTATAGGCGACCATACCCATAATGGTTCGATCGAGTACCACTGCTAGGTCGATACAAGGTACCCGACTTCACCAAGTTTTGGGAAAAGACTCGATCTCCACGATCAAGCATATTAGTCATTTCCTCGCCTAGTACGGAGAGGCATCGACCGACGAGGCGTTGAGGGTCTGATTCTTCCCGCTGTCTCTATCAAGATCGACCTTCGCATGGTTCTCTTCACTACCGGTGGACTCCATCAGAGGATGGGCCGACTTAGAGAAGAAATTTCACAAGTATTTATTCGCTGGCATCCAGGAGATGAATCTTACCAACTTGACAACTGTCAAGCAAAGAATGGATGAGTCGGTACAAGATTATATCCAGAGGTTCCGATATGTACGGAGCATATGCTACAGTCTGAGCCTCAACGACAGTCAGTTGGTAGAGCTGACATTTCAAGGACTCTTGAACCCAATTAAGGAGAGGTTTTCATCACACGAGTTCAAGAGCCTCTCGCAACTATTGTAAAGGGTATCAGCACATGAGAGTCAATTCCAAGAGGCCAAGAGGGATAAGTACTAGAAGAAAGTGGCATATGCCTAGGAATATCATTCGGACTCCGACGAGAGCAGTGACTCGTATGTAGAGGTCGGCATGGTTGAGTGGTCCAAGAACAAGAAACAGGTCACGTGCTAGTGGGTGAAGCCGACCGAAAAGTAAGAGAAGTACGACTTCGACATCAACAAGAACGACAAAATATTCGACCTATTACTTAAAGAGAAGCAAATTCACCTATCACCTGGCCACATAATACCACATGTCGATAAGTTGAAAAAAAGAAAGTATTGTAAGTGGCACAACTCCTCATCGCATCATACTAACGAGTGCTAAGTGTTCAAGAAGCAGATCTAATATGTCATAGAACAAGGCTGAATCAAATTCGATGATGAGAAGAAGCCGATGAACATCGACAGTCATCCGCTTCCAATCAACATGGTACACGCGTACCACATTGACGATTGGCACACAGATAAAGGCAGGCAAGCCAGTAGTCACGTCGCTTCTGCAGATCTCACTAGGAAATACCAAAGGAGGTCGAGGAAGAGGATGGATAGCAAAGACAACCACAACTACTCACATTTTGACCCTTATTGGAATTGTAAGTTCTTCAGGCTTTGCTGGAGCGAAGGGATGCATCTACTATTGATAGACGACTTCCTAGGATGTGGTGCCGAGAGTATTGCACAAGACGGTCATCGGCCATATAACGTCAAGCCAAGGCCGCATGATCGAGAAGCAGTTCAATGAAGATTGTCGTCACCGAGGGCGTTAGTACTTGAGAGGCTTGGCCCCGTCACCCCAAAGAAATTGGCCAACTGGCCGATAGCAGCACCACACCAAAAAAGCCTCAATGGTGCCCCAACGGTATTTTCATGAAGAGTCAAAAGAGAAGGATCCAACGTCCGTGGCAAAGAGAAGGGAAGGCACATATGTGCGAAGAAGAAACTGACCAGCCACATAGAATCAAGAGCGAATGGCAACCGAAAGATAAGGTCGATCACGAAGACAAGAACATTTTGGAGAATAGTGAAACCCGATCAACTAGGAGCCGCCCAAGCCCATGCTATGAAGACAACGCTGAAAAGTGAAGGGCGAACTCGGCCAAACCTTGCCATAGCCGATGAACAATAGTGATGCGGGCATTAGATCAGGCATAATGTCGAGACCAACCCTCGCAAGTAACCGGACCTCCCAATGATATAAGAGCGAGCAAAAGGATCCCCGACGGAATGAGAATAGATTGAAGACCTACGACGGAAGACCGGGGAGAAGGCCAGACGAGTATTCAAGAGAACACTTATCAATCATTCGGACGAAGCACTAACAGTCGATGCCAATGGTATCGCCTTGAGATGGACGATGCGAAGGCATCATCCTTAGACCAAAGCATAACATGAGAGCATCTAACTGCTTCGACGAAACCAAGGCGAATTAAAGATGACTACTTCAAAGGCATGGGAAGAGGCCGAGCGAGGAATGACGAGAGAATATTTCTCGATCGTTCAGACGAAGCTTAAAATTCTATACGCATAAAAGCCGATGTCAGTGGCATCGCCTCGATACGGCCGATGCAAAGGTATCACTCTTAGAGGATCAGAAGGGGATAGACAAAAAGTACTTAAGGAAAGTCGTCGGTCAAAACATGAAAGACCAGTGCACGAGTCAGCCGATGCTGACGGTATTTCCTTTAGACGACCCATGTAGAGGCATCGTACGCTATAGAACACAGTTCAAAGTCGAGATATGGAATCAACAAGATACATTCAAACTCTCGGACTAAGGCGAAAATGTTATCCAAATTTACAAAAAAGGAAAAAACTACCTAGAGGGCTCCCGCTAGTTTCACTTTTGAATCAACTTCTTTCCCCAAGCAACCGGTCGAAGTTCCTCTGCCCGATCGATGATCTAGGCCCTTATCTCATTCACCCATGTAGAGGGAGTGGGGGCGCTAGTGCCCAGGTTTGTAGTGGACGATACCGACCCATATTGTATCGGCTGGCCACTAAATCTCACCAAGAAGGCATTGCGATCAACATCCTATAGAAAGCAAGTTAATTAGATGGAATAGAAGATAGCGGAAGGTGAATGAAAAGGGAAGTCAGGGTGTTTACCTCGGGCCCTACATCGGCATCCTCTAGGTGAAGCTGCTCCCGATAAATCAAGGAGGAACAATTGAAGATGTGTTGCTTCAACTCGGCCCACCATCGATGGAAGACGTGGGAGGTCGCCCGACAGGTTGCCTAGGAGGCAAAGCATTCAGAGGGGATCCCTTTGGTCATATGGGAAAGGCGGTCCCACTCCAAGGCACTCGTGACCCTCCCACGAGTTCGGATCTAGCCAACGAAAAAGAGATGGGACGAGAGCTGACCAAAGCCCAGCTGCCTCGAAGAGACCGATGGATGATAAAATTCATAAGAGCACCACCGAGGATACTTGTTGGACCGGAAACGGCGACCAGAGGGGGGGTGAATGGGAGCTTTTAAAATTTCGGGCTAAAAACTTAGCCTTCGGTTCTGTTCTGTCTTCTGCGGAACAGGCTTCGAACACTACCTTCGCAGGTCTGGTTCGGAGGTACTTCGACACCTTCGAACACAGGCTTCGGAGGAGCAAAAGTTCGAAGCCAAGAAGACTTCGCTCCACTAACAACCCTCGAAAATCTACTCTGCTAAGTCAGTGCAGGCTCCGCACACGAGGTGCTTCGAGCAGGCTTCGCACTTCACCCTTCGCAAGAGTGGACAGCCCTCTGAGGACTTCGACCAAGTACTTGGCGACAGCAACGGGTGCTGGGCTTCGTACCCGAAGGTCTACACGCACACACAACGGACTTCGCTAAGGGCTTCGACACAAGAAGCAAAACGGGAAACAACCAGGGCTTCGCTAGTAATCAGCGAGGTCTTGCCTCGTGTTACACAGAGCGACAGCACACTGACAAAACACACCTCGCACGAAAAACAACCTTCGCCTCAACAGGCTTCGGTGCACTAAACTAGCGAAGTATGTAAATCGAGCTCAAGCAAAAAGCACAAGACAAACAGGGCTTCGCCGCTTGAACAAGGAACACTGAAAATGAACTCAGGATGTATTCAATCGAAGTGTGGCTACAGGAGCTCAACAGTAAAGGCTCAAAGTGTTAAAAGTTACCTACCGAGCCCCCATATTTATAGCCCATGGATTCATCCTAAGGAAGTGACTACTTTACCCCTAGGGTTTACATCAGATTTGTCTCTACAGAACTAAGGGGTACAAAAGGTAGTCCACCTTTATTTTGGAGGCTTCTCTGTCAGCTGCAGAGGGGACAGTGTCAGCCTTTTTCAGAACAGACAGTGTCAGCCTTTACAGTGTTGACTTCTGGAACCTCCCTTCGCACCGGAGGGTGCGGAAGCTTCGGCGAGAAGCCTGCAGCCTGTTGGCCTTCGCTCCGCCGAAGAAGACCTCCGATACAGTGACGGTTTTGAGCCGAAGCCGTCAAAGCCCTTGGGCCTTCGCACCACCACCTCCGGAGTGGATCACCACGGCTTCGCAGCTACTCCGAGCTCGAACACCGTCCGTCCGTGTACCGAAGCCATGCATGGCCGAAGCACCTCAAGTCAACCTCACTCCGGAGCTAGCCTCGCTCCGAAGTCCTTCACACTCCGAAGCCCCACCTTCGGAGTACCACCCTTCGAAGTCCCTCCTTCGTCCAAGGCCTCCGCATGAAGCATTCCATGAGCACTTCGTCGCAGTGTCTCACTCCGAGCACACTCCTCGACGAGCCTCACCCGGACCATGCCTTCGATGCGCCTCGACTTCTGAGACCTTCGTCGGGCCACCTTCGAGTGTCTCCCTCCGGAGCACACTTCGAACTCCTTGCCTCCGCAGAGGACTTGGTCCACCAACTCCGAAGTCACTCCATTCGGAGCACCTTCGAAGTGCCTCACCTCCGAGGACTTGTCTCGGAGTACCTTCAGCCGGAGCCACGCTCCGCACTCTCTGCCTTCACCTGGCACGCCTCGACCCGAGGACCGACCCGGACCACCTTCGCAGCCACCGTGACGGAGCTCCCCGCTCCCTTGGCATCAAGCCACCCGCTTGACCCAAGTTCACCTGGCTCGAACCCTGTCCGTCGCCACCGAAGTCCCTGCGCACCACCGACAAGCAAACAAGTGTATCCAGTACTCCGGAGACCTCTCCGGGTTAGCAGCCTCCGGTACACACTCCGGTGTACCGCCCAAAGTACCGAAGCCATCGGTACAAACCCTGTCATCGCGTACTGCCGGACCCCTCCGACGAGCACACTCCGCTGCGACAGCTGCAGCAAACACACACCGAACACCCTTCGGTGACACACCTCCGAACACCCTTCGGAGGACCACCTCCGAAGCCCCTCCGGAGGTACCCTTCGAACAGAGGGTAAAATCCAGTCAATCACTCATCACAAACACCGAAACCAACCCTTGGTTTCTCAATCTCCCCCTTGATGAGTGCATTGACAACCAAATCCAAGTTCAAGAAAATTTAAAAATTTCAGCACACAAGTGACCATAAAAACTCGGAAAAGAGCCAAAGCATGTCACTTGATAAAAGAATTTTTCTCCCCTTTCTCAAAAGAGTAAAAGCCCCTTCGGCAAAACTCCCTTTGGATAAAAACTCTTCTCCCCCTTTATGTCAAAAATCTCTCCCCCTTTAGAAATTATGCCTTCTTGCAGTAGAGAACATAGCAAAATCTCTCCCCCTTTGGCAATGCAAGCATCAAGGAGCATTCAAAAGATGCAAAGCTGCGAAATGAATAGAATTGCAAAGACATATAATGCAAAAATATGCCAAAATTAACACAAATGATCATGTGCTCAGCTCAATTTAACAATCTGTGAAACAAGATGATGGCATGTGATTTTGTCATTTTGAAGTAAAAGCATCACCACTTAATCAAAGCAGCTAGACATGTGAAGGCAAGGACTGCGCAAAGCTAACAAATTCTACCCTAGACAGACAAGTCTTGTTCAAAAGGAGCTGTGAAAGCAAACTTGATGAGCAATTTAAATTTGTTGTTCTTTTCTTAATGCCAGGGGTTATTTGTTTGTCCACCTTATACTTTCCAATCAGGCCAAGCCTAGGCATGAAAGCCATCTGAAGCTTAAGGCGGTGATTTTGGCATACACTACACTATTCCAGTTCAGACCAATGTGCAATGGTAAGCAGTCTAGAATAGAGTAGTGCGACAAACAAACCCTCCTGGATCTTTTCATTTAAACCAGGCAAATCATGGATTTTTGATTTTGATTCAGATGAATGAAATATTTTGATGAATATCCATGAATAAAGAACACAATTTTGCAAATTTTAGCATCCAAGGAACAGTTTCTTGCTGTCAAGTAGATAAAAGATAGCTAAAAGCAGTCCAGCCTAAACAAGCTAGATACAAGATTGTGCGGTGAGCAAATTTTGATTTTAGAAAATAAAACATCATGCACAATCAATGTTCCAGACATATTTCATAGAGCTGAGCTGACATGATTTCTTTGAATTTAAAAGCAGGCATATGATAGCAAAAGATGTAAGTGCAATTCCACACATAATGAGCATATGCAAGACAATTAAAATCAGCTCCCCCTCACAAAATGCCGTAAGAGTGACAAATGCCAAGTTCCCCACGCAAATAAGCAAATCGAGAAGCATCGAGGGGTTTTGTAAAAATATCGGCAAGCTGGTGTTGGGTATCAACATATTGAAGTTCAATATCACCCTTCTCATTGTGATCTCTGAGAAAATGATACCGTACATCAATGTGTTTGGTTCTGGAG
The DNA here is from genome assembly GCA_019279435.1 of Zizania palustris. Lineage (NCBI taxonomy): Eukaryota > Viridiplantae > Streptophyta > Magnoliopsida > Poales > Poaceae > Zizania > Zizania palustris. The sequence continues at coordinate 72,010,377 of JAAALK010000290.1, read as the reverse complement.
TGCTGAACCGGGTTGTTTGCAATACAAATAGCACTAGTGTTATCACAGAAAAGTGGAACACTCTTATAATCTAACCCGAAATCCCGCAAAGTGGAAACCATCCACAAAATCTGAGAGCAACAGCTAGCTGCAGCAACATATTCGGCCTCGGCCGTCGATTGTGCAACACTAGACTGTTTGCGGGAAGACCAGCAAACCAGAGACGTACCCAGGAAATGACAAGTACCAGAGGTACTCTTCCTATCAATTCTACACCCAGCAAAATCCGCATCAGAATAACCTCTAAGACATAAAGATGAAGACGATGAATACCATATGCCAAATTCAAGGGTGTGTTTGAGATACCTTAGAATGCGCTTAACCGCTTGGCGGTGCGAAGCTCGTGGTGAAGCCTGAAAACGAGCGCACAGACACACAGCGAAGTGTATGTCCGGCCTCGTGGCAGTCAAGTAGAGGAGGGAGCCGATCATGCTCCGATACTCCTTCTGATCTACAGCTTCTCCATCTTCGTCAGGGTCCAATGCTACAGATGTAGCCATTGGAGTGGCGAGGGGCTTCGCATCGGACATGTCAAATTTCTTGAGCAGGTCCTTGGTGTACTTTGTCTGGTGGACAAAAGTACCTTGTTTGCTTTGCTTGATTTGCAAACCAAGGAAAAAGGTGAGTTCACCCATCATTGACATTTCAAACTCCCTGCTCATGGTATCTGCAAACTCGGCAACTAAAGCATGAGAAGAGCCACCAAAGATGATATCATCCACATAAATCTGAACTAGGAGGAAATCTTTGCCATGCTTGAGAGTAAACAAAGTTTTATCAACAGAGCCCATTAAATACCCTCGCTCAAGCAGAAAAGACTTAAGTCTATCATACCACGCCCGAGGGGCCTGCTTGAGTCCATAAAGAGCCTTATGAAGTTTAAGGACTTTATGTGGGTACTTGGGGTTTTCAAAACCAGGGGGTTGTTTTACATAAACATCTTCACCTATGAAGCCATTAAGAAAAGCACTTTTGACATCCATTTGATAGAGTTTGAATCCCCGGGATGTCGCAAAGGCAAGCAAAATCCTAATGGCCTCAAGGCGAGCAACAGGTGCAAAAGTTTCAGTAAAATCAATCCCTTCTAGTTGAGAAAAGCCCTGAGCTACAAGTCTAGCCTTATTTCTAACAATTGTTCCATCCTCCCCTTGTTTGTTTTTGAAAATCCATTTTGTTCCAATGAAATGAACATTAGGTGGAGGATCAACTAAAGTCCAGACTTGGTTTCTTTCAAAATTCTCAAGCTCTTCATGCATGGCATTGATCCAACTAGAATCAGAAAGTGCATGACTAACATCTAAGGGCTCGAAAGAAGCAACAAAAGCAGCATTAGTGAAATGAGCGTGAGAACGTGTTACCCTTTGATCAAGCTCACCAATGATCTGCTCGGGAGGATGCATCCTTTGGACATGATGTGGAGCCTCGCGGCGGGATGCAGTCTCCCCCTCAACTTGTGCGTTGGAGTGGTCCAAGATGACCGATGTTGAGGTAGTCGCTTCGGGACCTCGTGCCGAAGTAGTAGAAGCGGGGTCAGCTTCGGGGGTCGATGTCGAGGGTAGTAGGGGATCATCCTCGAATTCTCCGGGATCTTCGTCTTCGAATAATGTCTGTTCCATGTCGTGTTCATTTGCCTGTTCAAAAGCAGAACTAACAGAGGGGGTTGATTCATCAAAAGTCACATCACATGACTCGATGACAGTGTTAGTTTCCAAGTTATAAACACGATAAGAATGACCATGAGTAGTATAACCCAAAAAGATCCCGTCAGAAGATCGCGACTCAAATTTATCCAAGTTACCACGTTTTAGGATAAAGCAGCGACAGCCAAAAACTCGAAGATGAGTAACCTTGGGCTGTCTCCCAAAACGCAGCTCATAAGATGTCAAGTTTAAAATTGAGCGCAAGAAAATTCGGTTTGAGATGTAACATGCAGTGTTCATGGCCTCAGCCCAGAATTTTCTAGGAGTCCTATGCTCATCAAGCATCGTCCTAGCCATCTCAACCAAAGTGCGGTTTTTCCTCTCAACAACACCGTTCTGTTGAGGAACCCGCGGAGCAGAGAATTGATGTTCTATGCCATGCTCCATGCAAAAGTCAACAAAGAGACTATTTTTGAACTCGGTGCCATTATCGCTTCGAATGAATTTTAATGCACCAGGGAGTTCAGTGAAAAGTCTCAAAGCCAAGCTCCGAAAGTGTGAAAACACTTCATCCTTGCTGGCAAGAAAGAAGACCCAAGAGTAGCGAGAGAAATCGTCGACAATAACAAGTACATACCACTTGCCGCCTAAAGAACTAACCCGAGAAGGACCTACAGTGTCCATATGGAGAAGTTCTCCGGGTTGTTCAGTCATCACTGTGGTGACTGGCGAATGCGAAGCGGCAATCATTTTTCCATGTCGACAAGGAGCGCAAACTAAATTCTTCTCAAACTTGAGCTTGGGCAATCCTCGGATCAAACCTAGGGCGCTCAGACGAGCGAGCAACTCAAAGCTCATATGCCCTAGTCTCCTATGCCACTTCCAAAGCTCAGAAGTCGAATGAGCAACAAGACAATGAGAAGAACCCGACGATTCTGAAAAATCAGCTCCAAAAACTCTCCCAACCCTAAAGATCTTACACACCACAACGCCATCTGAATTGAGCACTTGCGAAGTATCGCGATGAAATCGCACTTCGAAGCCCTCATCAAGCAGCTGAGATACAGACAACAAATTGTATCCCAGGTTTTCAACCAAAGCAACATCTTTGAGAGTGAAGTTCGTGTTAATCCTTACCACACCTTTACCTTTCACTCTACTCCTTCGATTGTTTCCGAAGGTGATATGTTCCCTTTGCTTGGTTGTGGTGAGGCTGGAGAACCAGTTTGCATCTCCGGTCATGTGGCGCGAACAACCGGAGTCCATGATCCACGTGCCCTCCAAGCCTCGACCTGTCGCCTACACATGATAGGAACGCCTCGATCGCTCAGTGCTGGGGTGAGTAAAATAATGACGAGGCATCCAGCACTGAGTGACACGAGTAGTAGGCACAGTAAAAGTAGACGGTCTACGCACATAAAAATCAGAATGATGCAAAGTGCGAGGTCTACCTACATGCAAAGAACGCAAAGCATGTCGAGGTCTCCTACTCTGACGAGGTACAAAGCTACTCGCCCGAGGTCTACCACCATATGGAACATGGTGAACACCTCGAGGAGCAAAACCTCTCCGAGAAGCACGAGGAGCCTCGAAAACAGGACGAGAGTAATACTCAGACTCATGCATACCTAAAGATGGGTAATGCATGTCCTGATAGCTCATCGCCTGTGCGCGTCGCTCATCCTTGATGCGACGGAAACAGAAACCAATCAAATGACCCGCCCGCTGACAATAAGAACAATGAAACACTCTCCTGGGGGCACTCTCATGGGTCACAGGAGCAACTCTCACAGGCTCCTTGGGTTTCTTCACAGTGGTTTTCTTGGGAGGATTTTTCTTGGTAGGAGGAGTGGTTTTCTTTGGTGGATGGGTAGGCTTTTTGGCTGGAGGGGTGTCCAACAGAGCTCTCTCTTTCTCTAGGGTGGTAGGAGAGGTAAAAACAGTTTTGGTCTTACTGTCTGAAGCTATCCTCTCAAAACCCAAACCTAGAGCTACCCCGGCTCTATCAGCACACAACTTGGTCTTGGCCAAGAGCAAATCCATCCTACCCTTTCCCTCAGTGCATTTATTTACCACAGACAGAAGGTATTCATTTTCGGACATGAGGTTTTTCAGCTCGCTCTCTGACAGTGCCTAGCTGGTCCTTAAGGGTAATGCAAGTGTCACAAACAGGTTGCACATCCTTAGAACTACCGGCCCTCTCCAATCTAGCCTCTAAATCATGAACATGCTTATCACGTAAATTAATGCTATCGCGCAATAAAGAGCAGTTCATGCAATCAATAATTTCATGAGGTCTAGAATCCACCTCCAAAAGCTGCTTCTGTGCAGTCTCAAGCTCAGAAAGAGTTTGAGCATGAACAGAGCGCAACTGAGCAAGCTCACCCATAACAACAGAACATGACTCACATTCAGCATCATCAAATTTAGACTTAAGCATGGCATATTCAGTAGATACAGATTCTAGCCTAAGTCTAAGGTCTTTTCTTTCTCTAGCGGCTTGCACAAGTAATCTATCCTGACCTAGCACTACTTCATTCAGCTCATCTAATTTAATTAGAAGCTGGTCAGATGATAGGTTTACCTCAGATGAGTCAAGCTCATCGCCGCTGTGATCGCTGTCGGCCATGAAGCAAAGGCCGGTGAAGTCACGTCCCTTCTTGTCCTTCTTGTCCTCCTTCCTTGGGGACTCCTCCTCCTCCGAGCTCGACTCCTCAGTTGAGGATGTGTCGATGTCGCTGAGAGCAGCAACAAAAGCTCTGGAAGCGGCCTTGGCTACTTTCTTAGCCATCTTGCCGCGCTTGCCCTTCACAAAGGGCTTCCTCTCCTTCTTGTGGTATTTAGGGCGGTCACTCTCATCTCTCTTTTTGACCTTGGGGCAATTGGCCTTTATGTGAGAGGTGTCGCCACATTCATAGCAGCCACTAAAACCACTTCTCCTCTGATCCCGTCTCTCATGATGAAAGCGGGTGAACCTCCGGGCAATGAGAGCAAGCTCGTCATCTGCTAGAGTATCCACCTGCTCCTTTGTGACGGAGACCAGGGAGGACAAAGCAAAACCATCTGCAAGAACACAAGTGCCTGATGTGCTTGGTTCTGCAGTGGTGCCACGGCTAGTGCTAGAAACCAATGCCAATGGCTGTGGCAAAGAGCTTCTGTGCACAGCAAGAGATGCCTTGGCAATCTCTGTGGACTTCAGCTTGCTAAAGAGTTCATCACAGGTTAGAGTGTCATAGCCTGTGGACTCCTCAATGCTGGATATCTTTACCTCCCATATGCTACGGTCAAGAGCATAGAGAAGCTTGATAGCCCTATCATGATCACTGTAAGCAAGCGTCCCGTTGGATCGCAAGTTACTCACTATAGCATCAAAGCGCGAAAACATGGCATCTATAGATTCACCAGGTGCCTGCACAAACAGCTGATACTGTTGGTTGTAGGTGCTTTGGCGCCTGGCCTTAATCTGAGTAGAGCCCTCATGATAAATAGTGAGCGTTGTCCAAATTTCCCTAGCAGTCCTAAGGTGCTGCACCCTATCGAACTCACTCCGACTCAAACCAATGAACAGTATGTTCCTTGCCTTCGAGTTGGCAATGTACTGATCTTTCTCAGTTTGAGTGGTGCGGGTCTCAGGGATGGAGTATTGTGAGTCCACAATCTCCCAAATTGCATTTCCTTGGCTTAACAAGTAAGCCTCCATGCGCACCTTCCAGTATGCAAAATCTGTCCCATCGAACAGAGGAATTTTACTGCCTCTATCCATGTCGCCAACAGATCACAAAACCGGTTAAGGTCAACTGGTGATCTTAACCCGCTCTGATACCAATTGTTGGACCGGAAACGGCGACCAGAGGGGGGGTGAATGGGAGCTTTTAAAATTTCGGGCTAAAAACTTAGCCTTCGGTTCTGTTCTGTCTTCTGCGGAACAGGCTTCGAACACTACCTTCGCAGGTCTGGTTCGGAGGTACTTCGACACCTTCGAACACAGGCTTCGGAGGAGCAAAAGTTCGAAGCCAAGAAGACTTCGCTCCACTAACAACCCTCGAAAATCTACTCTGCTAAGTCAGTGCAGGCTCCGCACACGAGGTGCTTCGAGCAGGCTTCGCACTTCACCCTTCGCAAGAGTGGACAGCCCTCTGAGGACTTCGACCAAGTACTTGGCGACAGCAACGGGTGCTGGGCTTCGTACCCGAAGGTCTACACGCACACACAACGGACTTCGCTAAGGGCTTCGACACAAGAAGCAAAACGGGAAACAACCAGGGCTTCGCTAGTAATCAGCGAGGTCTTGCCTCGTGTTACACAGAGCGACAGCACACTGACAAAACACACCTCGCACGAAAAACAACCTTCGCCTCAACAGGCTTCGGTGCACTAAACTAGCGAAGTATGTAAATCGAGCTCAAGCAAAAAGCACAAGACAAACAGGGCTTCGCCGCTTGAACAAGGAACACTGAAAATGAACTCAGGATGTATTCAATCGAAGTGTGGCTACAGGAGCTCAACAGTAAAGGCTCAAAGTGTTAAAAGTTACCTACCGAGCCCCCATATTTATAGCCCATGGATTCATCCTAAGGAAGTGACTACTTTACCCCTAGGGTTTACATCAGATTTGTCTCTACAGAACTAAGGGGTACAAAAGGTAGTCCACCTTTATTTTGGAGGCTTCTCTGTCAGCTGCAGAGGGGACAGTGTCAGCCTTTTTCAGAACAGACAGTGTCAGCCTTTACAGTGTTGACTTCTGGAACCTCCCTTCGCACCGGAGGGTGCGGAAGCTTCGGCGAGAAGCCTGCAGCCTGTTGGCCTTCGCTCCGCCGAAGAAGACCTCCGATACAGTGACGGTTTTGAGCCGAAGCCGTCAAAGCCCTTGGGCCTTCGCACCACCACCTCCGGAGTGGATCACCACGGCTTCGCAGCTACTCCGAGCTCGAACACCGTCCGTCCGTGTACCGAAGCCATGCATGGCCGAAGCACCTCAAGTCAACCTCACTCCGGAGCTAGCCTCGCTCCGAAGTCCTTCACACTCCGAAGCCCCACCTTCGGAGTACCACCCTTCGAAGTCCCTCCTTCGTCCAAGGCCTCCGCATGAAGCATTCCATGAGCACTTCGTCGCAGTGTCTCACTCCGAGCACACTCCTCGACGAGCCTCACCCGGACCATGCCTTCGATGCGCCTCGACTTCTGAGACCTTCGTCGGGCCACCTTCGAGTGTCTCCCTCCGGAGCACACTTCGAACTCCTTGCCTCCGCAGAGGACTTGGTCCACCAACTCCGAAGTCACTCCATTCGGAGCACCTTCGAAGTGCCTCACCTCCGAGGACTTGTCTCGGAGTACCTTCAGCCGGAGCCACGCTCCGCACTCTCTGCCTTCACCTGGCACGCCTCGACCCGAGGACCGACCCGGACCACCTTCGCAGCCACCGTGACGGAGCTCCCCGCTCCCTTGGCATCAAGCCACCCGCTTGACCCAAGTTCACCTGGCTCGAACCCTGTCCGTCGCCACCGAAGTCCCTGCGCACCACCGACAAGCAAACAAGTGTATCCAGTACTCCGGAGACCTCTCCGGGTTAGCAGCCTCCGGTACACACTCCGGTGTACCGCCCAAAGTACCGAAGCCATCGGTACAAACCCTGTCATCGCGTACTGCCGGACCCCTCCGACGAGCACACTCCGCTGCGACAGCTGCAGCAAACACACACCGAACACCCTTCGGTGACACACCTCCGAACACCCTTCGGAGGACCACCTCCGAAGCCCCTCCGGAGGTACCCTTCGAACAGAGGGTAAAATCCAGTCAATCACTCATCACAAACACCGAAACCAACCCTTGGTTTCTCAATACTCATCGGTAAAGTCAATGGGAAGCAAACAGGTAAAGGTGGCCGCTGAAAAGATACGAAAGGATTTTGCGTCTCGAGACACATCGGGCAAAACAAGTCGATGGGGACATTCATACTCTGAATGGTATCCAAAAGAAAACCAGATGGTCCGATCAGAGAATCCGAGGTAATAGCTCTTAAAGAAAACGGCCAAGGCCGCGGAAGACAAAGGAAAGGGAGAAAAGAATGTCGTCGCTTTGCCTAGAAAAGAGCAGCGGTGATAGGTAGGAACAACCGATTCTGGAAAATCGGTAGGAAAGTATGAATGAGTAAGAGGGGTTCCTCCATTAAGACCAGCAGTATAAACATTGAGCCAAAGCTAGAGCAATCAACAGGGACCTTTGGGCCGGCCAATGAAGTTACCAACCGATAGGTTGGGCGACACAAGATGAAGGGAACGGTAGGTCGCTCCAAGGAGGTAACGACCGAGGGGAACTCACACATGGGCAGCAAGTCATTCGGCTAAAAATTGAAACTAAAGGGTCAGGGCCAGAGCCGACACACAGAATACAAATTCCTCCAACCAAAGGATGAGGAAAGAAACGTGTTTGCGAGCGCCTACGGGGTCAGTTTTCTTGCTGTGCCTAGTAATATATCGGATCCATCTATCAGCCGAGTTAAGGCCGAGGTCATGGGATGGTTGGAAATGAAGAAAGAAGGGATTGGCCGGTGAATTAATGTCAAGGCAAGATAAGAAGAAGACGTCAAGAAGAGTGGGACTCATCGGACCGTGACCAAAAATGAAAGCATTTAAGGCGTCAGATCAGAAATAACAAGATGCAGCTAGTATCAACTCGTTCAGGTATGGCTTAGCCAAAGAAAGGTCGATGCAATGACCAATGTCGATCTCATCCTAAAGGGGGCGGTAAGTGGATGACACCCTGAGATACCAGTTACGCCAACCAAGGATAGAAGGAGGAAAGGATTCAAAGCCTAAGTCCCAGTCGGAGGAACACATAGGTGAATATTTGAAGGGTATCTGACAAGTCTTGGCATTTATGAAATATGTGGGGTCGGGATTGCCTAAAGGACCTAGAAAGAAGCTAAAAGGGTGAGTGACTATTGGAATGAAAATCTGGCTTCGCAAGCCCTGCCAAAGAAAAAGTGGAATCATAAGAGAAGGAGCGATGAGTGAGTCGGGAATAAAAGGTCTGGGACTTACTCAGGGGATCACATCAATGGTGGCCATCCTTACACTAATAAGGAGAACGTTCAATGAATAAAGATGGCGAGCGACGGCCAGCACTGGGATGAATGGTGAAAAATTTGGTGGCCAGAAAAAGGTGATGAGTCAAAAGTGTGAAGAAGAAAGAAAGAGCGACCGGTGCTTATAAACTAACCCATTGCAGTTATTGATGGCTAGAAGGGGAAGAGATGGAGCTGGAACTCTAGGAAAATGTGAAAGCATTAGAATGTGAAGGGTTTCGGAAATTAAATTGAGAATACACAACAAAAATACGTCTGAGAAGACGTGGCGGTGGAAGGTGATGATAACCGATAATTTTGAAGCGTCAGTTACCCCTTAATGCTTCGAAACTAGGGGGCATGTGTTGATGCTAAGATTTGGTAGAAGCCTAGGCTCACTAAAGATGTCGCATGGTCAATAGAAGTGAAAGAGGATCCGGTCAAGAAAAGTCAAGGAAGCCCATCCATGTTGTTACAAGATGACCGAACGCAGAAGAGCCGATGGTGATAAAGGTTAGAAAAGATGAAGATTATCAGGAATTGGTTAAGATATGTTACTTAGATGACAAGTCTCTGAACTATAAATATGTACCCCTAGTTAGCTTAGAAAAACACTTCTCAGTCAATCAACTACTCAGCGCATCACCACCGTTGGCTTCCAAGGTTAATCCGGTGGGGTTCGGCACTCGGAGCTGGGCTACATCGTTTCAATCTCTAGCGAAGAGGTGAGTTCCACCACCCCTAACGTACATACCAATTAGGTCAATATCCTCATGGCTGCATAAGATTGATCTCTTGAGGTGAACGTTGAAACAGTACAGTCGCCGGTTTTTCTCGGTGTATTAGCTAGTTTAAGGATGCATCAGTTCAGTTTGATCTCTTAGATTGTTATGATTTAGGTGTGATAGTTTGAGGCTTCATCGGTTAGGTATGACATCTCTTTCTATTGTATCTTTTTCATGTTGTATACCATTCATCTAAATAAAGCATGCACGATACTTTGACATATTATTAAGATCATCGTGACTAGCTACTGGCTTGGTTAGGTCCGATCTAGTTATTGTGATGATTCTCATGATATAGACATGTTATCTAGCATGTTGTATTATTTCTGTCAGAGTATAAGCCGACGGGTTATCTTCAATTCAACGCCATATCTTATTTATCATCGAAGAAGTTCTCATCGGCCCATGTAGTGAAACCGCCCATCTTATCGGTCGATGGCACACTTGCTAATTGCTTTGCCCTTGGTCATCGGCCCTATGGACGATAGGCATGATATTCCATCCTCATCGTGGTCATCGGCTCGAGAGCCAATAGACTATGCTATTGATCACATTTTTCTATCTTCCTTATCAGTTATAGTGTCAAACTAATTGGCACACCTTGAATCTTTTTTTCTAAGAACGTAGGACTTGCACTAGAGTTAATGTAATGCCCAAAATTTAATAATTTTGGACTTTATTGAATTTCCAAAGAGAAAATAACAAATACAAGATGTTCATCACACGACCACGTCTTACGACAATCAATGGTAGCGTGCAGTCTACATTTAGTACACAAATGATAATAAAAGAAATAAAAGAGTCTTCTCGATGAACATCTTTTTCCAGTCTCACGCCTTGACTGGAACATCTACTCTAGACCAATATCTTCATAGTATGCATCCTCTGAGGTTATGTCAACAGGGGTGAGTACAAGAGTAATCAATAAGCTACCGAAATGCAGAATAATGCAAGGATAATAACAAAGGAAGGCTTATGACTTAAGTTTGTGGAAAAGTACAAATTGTAATTAAGAATTTGATGTGATCATGTTTATTATGTGGAAAGAAAATATGAATATGAAACCATCCACTAACTCGAGTAGTACAAACAGTACTCCCTCGCTGAACAGTCCTTATATGCCATCAACCAATACACAATCATAAAAGTAAAATAATTGCGGTGAACATCGCTCAACCTTCCCTTGACCGTGGGCACGACTTTTCGAAAAGATTATACTCTGATTAGAGGTGTACCACTATACCCACAATGCACTAATTCCTGCACACTGCAGTGTGTTTAGATGACCCAAGTCACATAAACTCATGCCAAAACCTTCACCATGGAACGCACCAACTCGAGGACAACCCACTAGGTTTCGTTGGCGTGCCAACGCATTGGACCAACGTCGTGCCCCCTTTTGTGCCTCGTCAGTACAAGTCATCCACTGATGCAACTTGCCCCCTCCGCTTGGTGCATCGGGTTGGAACGCTCCATACTTCCAGTTAGGCCTTATCCATTAGGCTTGTGGTTAGTACGGAAGTGCTTCACAACAGATCCCGCAGAACCCACCATGCTAACATACTTAACCAAATTTCTAAGTCCTTCAGAATTCCAAGAGATGAAAAATATACCGAGGAATATAATAGAGTAAAAGTGACCATTCTATTCTATGACTCATTCTTAGCCTATAGTAGTTGTGTCGATACTTTGGACACTAACTAATATTTAATAGTAAAGGTGACAAGGAAAAGAGGTTCAATAGCATGATTTGGGTTTGCACATCAAGGTCATGGGATCTAATAAATATAGTGTAAGGCTTAAAATTGGACTAATGCATTTATATCCTATAGGTTATAGCATTATTTAATTAAAACATGGGCTCAATATGATCAAAAATGGGGTTGTGACTTGCCTCTTGCGATTGGAACATTTTAACTCTTGAACGAAGTCTTCCGGGTCTTACGCGAGGTCCTTCAAATATTCAAGAACCTACACGACACACAAAACAAGACAAAAACTCTAAGAAACACCAATAAACAAGTCAATAAAATATTATTATTAGTTAGAGTATTGATTAAGGAGAATTATGAAACTTGAATGGATAAATAGACGATCGACTAAAGGTATGCATAAAGGCTTAACCGATCGAGCCTTAGTGACCATATCGATGGGTTTAGATTAAATCGACGAGACTCGGTGATGGATGGTAACGAACGACTATGAACAATCGATGATCGATGATGACCATTGATGAACGTCGCAAGTCTGATTACCGAACATCAATCAAGTCATAATCGATGGATGAGATCAAAATAAAGGAGAGCAAGGTGGCATGCAACCATGATGAATGGCAATGGACGACGAAGGATAGAAACTCCAGTATGAATGATTGAAGAGTAGAGTGAAACATCGGTTCAACACAGGGATAACGTCGGGTCAATAGATCGAGATCAGTGAACGATAAATCAATGAAGATAGCTCAACATTAATTTTGATCATGAATGGCGAAGAGATAAATTAGATTGGAACGGAGTCACTGGGTTAATAGATCGGAATGGGACCACCAGATTTGGACAATGTAGAAATCAAGATTAATTTAACTGACGATTGATCTAATCTAGATTATATAATGAATGGACAACCGAGTAATGGATCGATGATAGATCGGGTAATGCATGACGACCGAGTGTATGATCGATGATAGATCATTAATACGATAATGAATAGTTTGAAATAAATATAGATCACATAAGCATGAAAATTTAATTTGAATCAACAAGGAAGAAAGAAAGGTATGATACTCACAACGGGGCAATGAAAATGATGCTGCTTCAAGGAGATGTCGGTGACTAACAGGCTGCCATGCATGTTTGCATTATGCCTTCAGCCCTCCATGTTGCTTGTCGTTGACAGTGGGCGAGGTGGAGAGGTTTCTCCTCTCTAGAAAGCTACGGCGATGCGGCAACGACTCACCGGTGACTAGCGAATGGGGGCTGCAACGGAAAGAGGAGCAGGGCATGTGGTGGAGCAGCAGCACGCAGCGCTACAGGGCGAATGCGCGAGTGGCAGCAGGACATGGAGCGGAAGGGGGAAGAGGCTAGAGCGGCGGCTGCGTGATGGAGAAAGAGAGATGAGGCGTTGGATTTTTATAGAGGGGGGAGGAGGGGGAGAGATGGAAAGGGGAGGAATAAATAGAAAGGGGAGAGAGAAATGGAAAGGGGAAAAGAAGGAAGGAGGAGGAGGGGCGCGTGCTGGAGGAGGAAGAAGAGGTGCATGCGGTGAGGAAAAGGGAAGGGAGGAGAGAGAATGGGAAAAAGAAAGGAAGAAAGAGAAGGGAAAGGAAAGGAAGAAAGAGAAGAGGGAACGAGAAAAAGGAAAGAGAAGTGGAAGTTGTGCGCATGTGCACGCACACAACAAGGAAAAGGAAAGAGAGAAGGGAAAGAGAAAAGGAGGAAAGAGAAAAAGGGAAGAAAAGAAAAGAAAAGAAGGGAAAAATAGGAAAGTATTTTCATGAAAATTCAAATTTGGAATTTTGAGAAAGTGAAATTTTTTGGGAAAGTTTGGAATTTTAAATAAATTTAGAACTTGAACACAAAATCAAGGATTTGAATTCATTTTAGGATTTAAAATATAATAAAGATTTCAAAAGGTATTTTCCGCAGAATTTAATTTGCACGAATGAAAAGGGGATTTTATTCTTCGTGAAGGAAAAGAGAATATTGATTCCTTCAGATTTTTGACGGGAAAAGAGATATGATCGAGGAGATTTCAAACTCAACCGAAAAGAAATAGGAATTTAATTTCTTTTCGATTTAAAGTTACTCAATAAAATATTATGGGTTACTATTCTAGTTACAAAATCCTTAACAAAATCAAGAATAGTGAAGCACAGTGCTACCAAGGTAAGTCCATATGAGTTAGTGTATAGACAAGAAGACGTTTTACCCATAGAGGTGAATCTTGGCTCTTTAAGATTGTTTAAACAAAATGGCTTATCGGTTAGTGAATATGAAGCTCTCTTGAAATATAGTCTAGAGGAAGTGGCCGATAAGAGATTAAGGGCTCTAGAGGTTATAGAAAGAGATAAGAGAAGAGTGGCTAGAACTTATAACAAGATGGTGAAAGCAAAATCATTTTAGGTTGGTAAATTGGTTTGGAAAATGATTTTGCCTTTAGGCACTAAAATCCCAAAGTTTGGTAAATGGTCACCTAGTTGGGAAGGTCCTTTTAAAGTTATTGAAATCGCTCCAGGTAATGCATATCTGTTAGAGTCTTTGCAAGGAGAGCGATTTCGTAGAGCTCTAAATGGTAGGTATTTGAAAAAGTACTTCCCATGTGTGTGGAAAGATGCTTGAGGTGTCGTAAGGCCAATATGGAGCATATCGTCCTTAGCCTGTTGTGCTTTTGGTTCACTAAGTTTTCCAAAAGACAGGGGGCATGTGTTGATAGCAAAAAATGACATTAATGGTCAAAATTGTGAAAGTGTCAAAATTGGTACTTTTAGCCGAAAATATGCAGTTTCCTAGCATAGACCGGTCTGACCAACATTGCCACTTCAGTCTAACTGACATAGCCACTTTGTTCTGACCGAACTAGGCCTAGTCAGACCATACATGTAGGTCCAATCAGACTGGCCCAGTCCGAGTCCGAACCAATTTAGTTGGTTTTGGGTTGTTTTGATCTCTCTAACTAAATTCTAACGACTTGAACGTGTACTTTAATCAATTTAGAGTAGATTTAAAGCCCAGGAATGTCAAGACCACCCCCTATATATATAGGGGAAATGCCAATTCAAAGGGACTCCCCCCGAAACCCTAATAGATCCAATCTATTCGTTGAATCGTTCTTTTCAATCTACTATTTTCCTTGCCTTAGGATTAGCCATAATGCCCATTTTTATTGGTTTGCACTGAAAACCATCTGTCCATCACGTCGTAATCGCGATAATTCTTGTTGGTTCGCTTGTGAATCATATGTTTAATCCCCGTAACAGATTTTTATCGTTTTTATTGGTTTTATCGGTAATTCGGTCTCTAGGCCGAATTGCTTCTGATTTCATAGTGTTTTGCAGAGTTTTCATCTTCATCTTATTTGCCAAGACGTACTGCACCAAGCCTTCTTCATCGGAGCAATCACTAGTGAACCAAGGAAGCCTCATCCCTAGTTGTCGGTCTGACCGACGACGTAGGGACGGTCTAACTGGCCCGTGCCGAATCCCGTCATCATCGTGTCGGCATGTGTCGGTCTGACCGACGATGCACGGTCAGTCTGACCATCAGCGCGTAGCTTACTCGGTCACACCCCTTTGCACCGCCGGTCCAACCGATGATCTGTTGTCGTTTTGAACGGCCCGTCTTGGCCGGTATGATCGCCGTCTGTACTTCGGTCCAACTGGTCCCAACTTGGCTGGTTTGATCGCTTTCCCCACACTTTGGTTAGTTGAATAATACTATTTCAATATTGTTTGATTGCCTAGAGACTCCACTCATATCCCTTTGTCACGGTCAAGGGTCTTCGGAATGCGGTATTAGCGTCGCGTGACGTTTAGTGGGCCACCCCTAGGCGTCTGTGCGCTTTTGGATTGTCAAACTGATGTTAGTGTCCGTTGGTGCTTTATCGACAGATTTATCATCAACACACGTGTGACAGTTAATCAGATCTCCCGGACTACGCGTGTGTCAAAGTGTGACCAAAAAACGCACCAACATATCCCATGGAGCATTACTATGAAGTTGGGGCGAAATTTGGATGAAGTCGACAGATCTTGGACCTTCCTAGTATACCTGCTTCATTCCGACATGGCTGATACCATCCCAGGTGATGAAGATCCCCTACCTCTAGGAAATGGAAACCCTCATCCGTTTGATAGGGTGGTCCTTTTGGGAGAAACTGCTTGGATACAACACTAGGCGGACTAGCAGCAATTTGGCCATCATGCTCAACAATGGCACTAGGTCCATGTTCACCCAACCTTCCACAATCTAGGCCCAAAAGACATGGATTTTGAGCAAGATGTCAACCCAAATCATCATAGGGGAGCGATGCGCTCATGGGGGTTCCAGAATCTCAAATGTTGATGAAGCAAACTTGGTGATATTGCCACACAGTCTAGTGCTTCACATCACCCGTCAGATGCAACTGCCCCCTCTTGGGTCCCCCACTAGCTGATCTTCAGACACAACTACCTCCTCATGCTTAGTCGGGCCTCACTCCCATTCAAGAGCACTCTGGTCTGACTCAAGTTGATGCTCCTACTATTGATGAGAGCACTAAGGTTATCATTGTGTACACTTGTAGGCATCGCCAACCCCCCACCATACAACGTAAGACACAAATGAAGCTATTAGCCACTCCAACATCCTCTAGAGGCCACTATATGAGGCTCCGCGTCAGAAAATGCCTTTAAGGCTTGATGAAAATTGCTCCTCCTGGTGTCACATGGTTTTCTTTGCCTTCCAAGGCGACCATTCAGGACTACATTGATCTCACTAGGTCTGACTCACCATGTCCCGCACTTACCTTGTAGCAAATTCATTATACTGCCACTCTTCTTTGTAGTATTAGTGATTTTGTTCTCAACACCACATCTTTGGTCCACAGTGATGACTTGGATGCATCACATTCTGTTGGTTCCTGGTAGGAATGCTTCTACCCCAAGTCCTTTAACAGATGATTAAAGTTTAGTAGTCTATGCTTCCTTCATACCTAGTGTTGATAGCAAAAAATGGCATTAAATGGTTAAGATTGTCAAAATATAAATTTTGGTAATTTGGGCCAAAAATACACATGTCATGGATCGGGCCGAAGCCCTATAGGGCCGAAGGTCCATTGAGCTATGGGCTTCAGAAGCTTCCAGCAGGCCTGCTACCTTCGGCCTGAAGACCTTCAGAGGGCTGCCTCGCTGAAGCTTTGGCCTGAAGAATAGGCTTCGGCGGGCCTGGCCGAAGGCCCACTTCGGACTGAATTTCAGAGAGAGAGTTTGAATCTGATTCTGGCTAAATTTTATCCATACGCATGATTAGGCCAAATCTTAACAGATTAATCTTAGAGATTAGAAGACTAGCCCCTATAAATATAGGGGTGAGGCCGGTTCATTAAACCCCCCTTCGCTTGTGAAGTATCCGCTAATTTGCGTAACAGATTGCTACCTTCGCTCTTTAGTGCAACACTTAGAAGAATTCGGTCCCCAGGCCGAATTGGCACTTGATTTATATTCTGTTGCAGGTTTTCACGCTTGGAGCTACTTCGCTGGAGGTGTCCAGAGCTAGGAGGCTAGTTTCGGAGGCTGCCAGAGCACCCCTTGGCGGAAATACTGCTTTAACTACCCGTGTCGGACCATCACGCTATTGTCGGTTTGACCGAGTTCCGCACGCCAGCACGCTCCACAGTAGGCTTCGTCGAAACAGGCTTCGCCATGTTCGTACCCTGCGTCAGACGAAGTCACAACCGCGCGCTGCGTTCGAGTTATTCTATCGTGCCAGACTTCGCGCCGAACCCAGCTGTTCGGAGGTGATTGTCGCGTCGAGATTTGCTCAGAGCCCGCCTTCGGCCAGATCAGTCCGAACGCCGAAGGCACCCTTTGGTGGGACCCTTCGCATTAGACGCCGAAGGTACCCTTCGGTGATACCCTTCACACGGTATACTTCGAATCAGTCAGGCTTCGCTCGGCTTGCTGATTTATTCTGTTTAATATATTTCTTTTTGGCTAATTGGATTATTTTTGTGTGATCTGATTACCTGGCGACTCCACCCTCTAACCACTGTTGAGGGTAGTCGGAACGCGATGTCGGTGTTGTGTTACGATTAGGCTTGTCCCTAAGTATCCGCACACTTTTGGATCGTCGAAATGACCCAAGTGCGGGGGCACGTTTTCGTGTCAACACCTAGTCAGCAAGACCTTTTGGCGTTCTGGTGTTATTTGTCTTCCTGCCTTCCTCATTGACATTATAATGGCTTGGTTGTTTATTATATTGTCTTTTGTTGGCTATTGAACTTAAATATGATTTTGGCTATGCACCTCAGATCCGCTTGGGATCTTGGGCCTTATTATATTACATTGGTCTGATTATGGGTTGCCATTTTAATTGGCTTATTCTGAATTGGAATATTCATGGGTTCAATGCTAGAGATAAATGTTTGGCAGTTAAACATCTCCTTACCAATTCTGCTTATTCCAACTTCTGCATCCAAGAAACTAAAAAGAACCTTTTTGATCATTCCTCAATCAGAACCTTAGCTCCTAGGTGGTTTGATTAGTTTGCCTTCTACCCTTTGATTGGCTCATCGGGTGGAATCTTTGTTGGGTGGTTGGGATCCCATTTCTTGGGTGAAATTCTCTCCTCCTCCTCTTTTCAAATTACAATCTGATTCATGTCAGTTGTCAATGGCTGTAGATGGAATCTCTCTATGGTTTACGGCCCTTATCGTGGTCCGAAAAAAGTCACCTTTATTAACTGACTTCTCTATTTGGACATGGATTCTCCAGTCAATTGGATCCTCATGGGTGATTTCAATCATTATAGTTTTACTTCCAATAGAAAGGATTGGAAGTCCCGCTAATTCAGAAATGATACATTGGGATGGATGTAAAGCCAAGCAAATTGCTTCCACATCGAGAACCGAAGATTGTGTAGGTTGTATGAGATGTTAATCCACATACCCAATAGATTTTTAAAGTGTCTGTGTTTATTTAGGACCTAAAACAACATGTGGCGTGGCTCTATCTTATTGATACATTACAAAAAATTCCACTTGAATCGTCAGATTCCTCTTTACCAAAGAAGCATGTGCTCAAAATAACCGAGCACGAGATTTTCTAGTCAAAACATATCTTGTCTTTATCCATTTATTATGAGTTATTTTCCTTGGATAACAATACTTGCTGTTTTTTCCAATATTTATGGGTTCATTAATTTTCTTAGATATGAATAACTTTAATAACGCCATTAGCTCTCTTGGACTTCTAGAAGTCCCGCTCTCATGTAGGAGTTTCACCTGGATCAATATGCAATATTCCTCAACGTTAGTCTAGATGGATTGGTGTTTTACGTCCTCCAATTGGCCTGCATCCTTTCCAAGTATGACCTTCTCGGCTCTCCTAAACTCGGTTTCAGATCATGTTCCATGTCAAATCTAGGTTTCCACCTCCATTCCCAAGTCCTTCACTTTTAGATTTGAGAATTATTGGTCTAAGCTTCTTGGGTTCCATGAGCTGGTTTATGCTAATTAGACTGCCACGTCAACAAAACTGTTGCAGAAAACCACGCGATGGGATTATTTGACCGGCATAGATTACTTTGGGGAATTAAGAGTTTGTTTTTTATTTGAGGGTAGCATTCATAATACTTTCGGGGTAAAGTAGACTTTTTTGTCGTATATAATAACCTTGACAGGGCGCTTAAAATCATAATTATTAATGTATAAACTTATAATAATAATATTAAGTAAAATCGTAGATTTAGTAGGAAAGACGGCGATCGAGATCGATCAAGCTCGGAGGCATGACGTTGGTGGTGGTCACGACGAGGCAAAACAAATTGCATGGCATATGTTAGTGGTGGCTAGCTGTAGGGAAACGAATCCAGATAGCACTATTTACCACATTTTACTTCGAATATAAATATAAATTTGGATGTTCTCAGATACTAATACAAAATGGATAATTCGAATATGAATACACATTCAGATGTTTACTCAGTTTAACTTGAAATGAATATGTATTCGTATGTTCATCATTTCAAAAAAATTCAAAATTTCAAAGTGGTGAGTATACCAAATTAGTAGTTAGTACAAGAATTCTTGACTATAAATGTTCATTATTTCAGATACTTGTAGTTCAAATTTCACCTATTTCAATTTAAATTCTAGAAAAACACTTAATTAATTAAAAATAATAAACTTACCTAGACAAATGCTAATTTTTTAATCGTAACATCTACATATTACATCGTAACACCATAAAAAGTCTTGTATTTTTAGACTTCATTTGGTTTTTAAAATTAAAAAAATCATTAAGTTCCACATTATTGATCGGGTGTCACAACCTAGATTTTTAAAGTTTATTTAAATTTATTATATAGGAACTAAATAGATTAAAAACATGGATATGATTTTTCTATAAATTTTGGTGTATTATTTCAGGTATTTGCATGTCAAATTTCACATATTTCAATTTAAATCTTAGGAACACAATTAATGAATTAAAAATAGCAAATGTACCCATAAAAATACTAAATTTTTACATGAAAAAATAAATGTTGTACTTTAACCGTAAAAAAATCAAGTTCAAAAAAAGATTTGATGCTTTCAAGTCTAACGCATTCCTTCTCTAAATCATAATTTCTCTTTGGAGAATTTCCGTTTTTTAACATTCTATATGACAACTTTATTAAAATATTTTTATTTTTTTACCATAGCATCTACGTATCATATCATAACTCCATAAAAAGTCTCGTGTTTTTAGACTTAATTTGATTTTAGGAATTAAAAAATCATTATGCTTCTCATTACCGATTGAGTGTCACAACCTAGATTTTTTCAAAGTTTTTTAAATTTATTGAATAGGAACTAAATGGATTAGAAAATATGAATATGATTTTTCTATAAATTTTTGTACCATTACAAATATCTTACTATCTTACAATCTTGTACCATTAGAAAACCCTACTAACTTAAGTATTTCATAATTATATAAAGAATAAATAAACCACGCATATTAATATCCACTAAATTAAGTATTCCATAATTACATAAATAATAAATAAATTATACATATTAATTAATATAGTGGTGCTATGTCATCTTGAGTTCCTAAAAGTTTAATATGTGTGAAATCCTAAAACGAATATTGATATATTCATTTTCATATCCACATTCAATAGAAATTCGGATATCCGTTTTCAAATCCACATTTATCAAACGAATTTGAATATCTCTATTTATCATCCATATTTAATTAATATAGTATTTGTTATTGTTTGATACATAAGGGCATGTACAATGGGTGTCTTGAGTTGTGTCTTCGGGTGTATCTAAGGGGGTAAATGTAAAAAAACTCAAGACATGTCTCTTAACGAAGACACTGTGTCTTGGTTCTATGCTCGAGGCATAGGACTAGCTGATTGGTCAATTTAATTTATTGAATGCTCTGATTGGTGCAATAAATATAGCAAGACACATGTTTTAGACACGCCGACTGTACTATATTGTGTTTTAGCTATGTCTTATGCTTGGAGTACCGTGCAACAGTGTCAGGGTTATACATGCCCTAATAGAAGAAAATAAAAAAAGTAGCATTAAAGTGAACCCTACTTATAGTGCGACCCATAAAAAGTTATCACTTTAGGCTTATGTTCACACCTTAAGTTTATGATCCATTTTAGATTTTTTTTCTTATGATGTGGTTTCACAATGTGTAAGACTAACTATAAGACTTTATTTAATACTTAAGGCTATCTTTTCATCTACATTGCGGATACCCTTACGTGAGAGTGAACAAAACCGCATATTTCCGTATACGTTTGGTTAATTGGGCCTGTATGTTAATTATATATGACTGTCTATTCATGTGTTTGGTCATCCCTCTTTGACCAAAAGATCGTAAAATTGCTAAATTTTTCGTGTGAGACTTATTGATTGTATGTTTTCATATGCGGTTTGCCGGTTTGGGTAGTTTCCACGTAAGAATCGTTATCGTCGAGTTCTCGATTAATATTAAAATGTTTTTTTCTAAAACATTTAGAAAAGACTACTGCTTTGGAATATTTGGAATACAAAAATAATATATATATTTTTTATGAAAATTAAACTAAATCATTCAGAATTCTTGTAAAATACTCATCTCCTTTAAAATGATGATAGGATAGAGTTATCTCTGTCAGATAATTGTTTGATTCGAGAGATAGTCACCTACGAAATTATTTCTTCAGTATGTTCAATAAGTGTTGGTGTATTTTTTGGTCACATTTTGACACATGTGTGACCTAAAAGATCTGCTTAACTCTAGTACATGTCCTATGTTCTAAAAAAAGATTCAAGACGTGCCAATCAATTTCACCCTACAACTAATAAGGAGAAAAAAAAGATAATTAGTAGCATAGCCTATCGATTATCAACCCGATGACCGCAATGAGGATAGGATAATCGTGGACTGTTACGCCGATCGATCGTAGGGTCAATGACCACGGGCGAAGCAATCAGGCAAACACGCTAACGGCCGATGAGATGGGCAATTTACACATACGAGCCAACAAGTGCTTTCGGATAAAATATAAGATGTGGTGTTGAATTGAAGATAATGTATTGACTTGTACTCTGACAGAAATAAATAAAATGTACCAGATAATATGTCTATATCATGAAAATCATCACAATAACTAAATCGGATCTAACCAAGACAGTAGCTAATCACGATGATCTTAATAATATGTCAAAGTATCGGGCATGCTTTATTTACATAAATGGTATAGAGCATGAAAAAGATACAATAGCAAGAAATGTCAGACCTAACTGATGAAGCCTCAAACTACTACACCTAAATCACATCAATCTGTTGACACTAATTTTGGCTCCTTATATATTTATATAGTGGCAAAAAAATCTCATAGTAAATATATATCAAGTGTGCACAACTGTCTATTGGTATGAAATATTTCAGTACTCAGCATGTATCATAAAAAACATATAAAAAATACAATAAGAACAGCAACCTCGACATAATGAAATATTCTATTTATATAAATAAATGACAACCTATCTGGCCAGTGGCATGAAAATCTAAATAAAAAAATGTGCATAATCATAACAGTTACATTAAAAAATATATTATATGGGTGTGAGACCGAACAATGTCAATATAAAAAAGACATAATATATATCTCACGGTTTACCATGACTACACGTGCGTGTGATATAAATGCAGACACATATATACGAAATAAATAGTATATATATACATAATGATAATGTCTCTCTAAATATGATATTCATCGGTATATCACTGCATGTGCATCACTAAAAATCTATAATAAATATATGTGCAAAGATAAAAAAAGGGATATTCAGCAATCGACGTAAATATTGCATTCCAAATATGCATCAATAGATGGACCGATACAATATTTTAAAGAAAATATAAGTATGATGGTATGTCGATCACGGTCCACTTTAACACATATCTTTAAAATAAAAAGGAGAGGGAAATATATATATATATATATATACAATGATAAATATTTTGTATGATTCAGAAACGAGATTAATTGTATATCTTGTATGAACATATACGTCACTCATATAATTATATGTTACTCATATAATTAAACATTATTAAATTAAAAAGGATACGTAAAGCCTATGGCCAGGTCCTACACGAGACTATGCAAAAAAAGAGGGCAGCTAGCACCTCTTGTATGCAGTGTGCGACAGTTTTTCCCCCTTGACAGTAGAGCTGGGACATGGGCCGGGCCGGGCCGGGCCGGTCCGGGTCCTTGGAGCCAGGACCTGAAATGGGCCAGGCCTTTTCGGCCCGAAAAAATTAAGGGCCGTGCCGGGCTGGCCCGAACCTGTGTTTACCAAGCCCAGGCACGGCCCAAAGTCCGACGGGCCTGGATGGGCCGGGCCGGCCCAAAAACGGCCCTAACTTTGTAACATTGTTAGATGGTCTCTTACCAGGGTTATGAAAATATTTATTTAATTTATCTTTGAATAATGAAAATTCTAGTTCACATAAAATAATAGAACAACCCAAAAAATAGGGGAAAATGAATTTTATTAATAATTTACACATGATACTAGTTCATTAATACTACTTTCTTTGCTCTTGAGCATATATATTTACATTTTGATTTGTCCTATATATGAATGACTCAAATTTTGATTTGTCTTACACATGATATAGAGCAAGGTATATTCAAATAGTAATTTGCAGACTTTTTAATTTTTAATAACATGTCTCCTCCTTGTACATATGAATTATTTACCCATGAGCTTTTTTTGGGCCGGGCCGGCCCAGGCACGGCCCACTTTAAGGGCCGTACCCGGGCCGCCCACCGGGCCTAACCTCTAGGCCCAAGTCCGGCCCTTGTACGGGCCGTGCTGGCCCGGCCCATCCATGGGCCGTGCTTTGCATGGGTCGGGCCTACGTGCTTTGGGCCGGCCCATGCAAAGCACGGCCCAAGTCCCAGCTCTACTTGACAGCATGTGCAGGAATCGAAGCCTTGCATCCTATATTTGCTAGTAAAAAAAGAATTGCAGAAATACGTGAGCAGGAAACTCACTCTCCCACGCACCCATGCATGCAATCAGCAGGGCAGCAGCAGTCAAATCCACTTTTCACAGTAAAATAGCCCACGAAAGCGCCTCATGCGCACGTAGCTGGAAGTTCCATCTCTTCCGCAGCGCACGTCCGGCGCCCACGTCCTGCACGTTCAGGGCGAGCACTTCCGGCGCGCGCATCTCTTGGCCCCTGCTGCCTCTATAAATTGCAAAGCGCAGCGCATCGAGGGGCTCAGCCTGGGAAGTGTGGATACGCGCTGCTAGTTTGAGAGCACAGGCTGCCTGCCGGTAAGAGCAATACGTGCACATAGCGAAGTTATGTTTATCCTACTCCTCAAATCCACATCAAGTGATGGGAAGAAAGGAAGTATACTATAAAAATTCATGTTCTTCATCCATATCTTCTCTTTTCTTTTCAATTAAATATAGCATATCATAAATCATAATCCTAAACTCGGCCTTTTGATACAAGTTTAGGAATGCATATTCATATCATAGTCCTAGGCTCGACCTTTTGGTACAAGCCTAGGAATACATAGCATAGTTCTAAACTCGGCCTTTTGGTACAAGTTTAGGAATGCATATATAAATCATAATCCTAGGCTCGGCCTTTTGGTACAAGTTTAAGAATGCATATTCATATCATAGTTTTAGGCTTAGCCTTTTGGTACAAGCCTAAGAATACATAGCATAGTCCTAAACTTGGCTTTTTGGCACAAGTTTAGGAATGCATATATAAATCATAATCCTTAATCCTAAACTCGGCCTTTTGGTACAAGTTTAGGAATGCACATACATATCATACTCCTAGGCTCGGCCTTTTGGTACAAGCCTAGGAATGCATCATAATCCTAAACTCGACCTTTTGGTACACATTTAGGAATGCACATACATATCATACTCCTAGGCTCGGCCTTTTGGTACAAGCCTAGAATGCATCATAATCCTAAACTCGGCCTTTTGGTATAAGTTTAGGAATGCACATACATATCATACTCCTAGGCTCGGCCTTTTGATACAAGCCTAGGAATGCATCATAATCTTAAACTCAGCTTTTTGGTACAAGTTTAGGAATGCACATACATATCATACTCCTAGGCTCGGCCTTTTGGTACAAGCCTAGGAATGCATCATAATCTTAAATTCGATCTTTTGGTACAAGTTTAGGAATGCACATGCATATCACACTCCTAGGCTCGGCTTTTTGGTACAAGCCTAGGAATGCATCATAATCTTAAACTCGGCCTTTTGGTACAAGTTTAGGAATGCACATACATATCACACTCCTAGGCTCGGCCTTTTGGTACAAGCCTAGGAATGCATATCATAATTTTTAGGCTCTATTTTTTAGTAAGAGTCTAAGAATATTTTCTCAACATATGCCAAATGTATAAGGGCCAACTAAAATTTTCATATAGGCTCTATGGTATAAATATAAGGTCAAAATACCTACAAATGACTCCTAAGCACGTTATGATAAACACTTGCATGTCTCGCACCGTAGTAAAAAATATAAATCATGTCATACACGTCAGGATGCTAGCATCAATAGAAGAGCTAGGTGGTCATCTACATCCGCATCATGCAAGTTATAAAAAGATATGCAATATTTCGTTGCCTCACGCTCTGTACATAAGTTCTGTAAAGAAAAACATGGCATGATCTCAATAGAAAAATCAAATATAAAACAAACTTATAAGAGCCGATTATACATTGAACAAATTTGTACACCCATTTCGGGTTATATTTCATACCCCCATGCTGCAATAGTATTAGGCGGAGCAGTAAATTAGATCATTCATGTTCTAAATATACGCCAAACATATACACTAGCTTAAATGAGATTAAATAATATATACACAAATTATGCCACATAACTCTCCGAATAATGAGTATTGTGTCATGAACGTGATGACCTCAAATATATTGAAGCCTATTACGCTAGTTACTGCCTTACAAATAGTCATTCATTTGCTCTATATGTGCACAAAAGCTAACGGACATATCAAAATACACATCATATATAAGAAAATAGCACAACCATAAAAAAGATAAATTGTGACATATACGTATATATGGTGTGGTCATGATGTTCATGCTAACAAAGATAACGAAGCATTTATGTTCTATACATGCTTAACAAAAAACCAACGTGGAGAAAAATCAAGACACCTCTTCAACGACGTTGGAGCTAGGATAGAATATTATTTTCATTTCTTTTTTTAGCTTCATATCAACATGCATTGTAATTTTCTTTTAGTTAGAACTCTTAATCAGGAGTTTTCTCTACGGAGATGTAATTAACAGAATTATTGTGTAAACGTATTAATTCTGGAAGTAATGGATTCACAATGTCTGATATTTCCTTTTTGGCATTTAAATCAAACTAACTTGTATCTAACGATTTGTGGATAAGGCCCTTTCCGCGTATTTATTTTTAAAGGGTTCCTGTTTTTCTGTCGTCACAATCTAATAGATCAATCTGATGTAGCCTTAGACCTAGCTAATATACCGAAATAAATCGGCGACCGTACTATTTCGACGTTCACCTCAAGAGATCAATTTGATACAATCGTGAGGATAATGACCTAGTCGATACGGTTATCGGTGTTGGCGGGACTCGTCTCTTCACCGTCGAATCCCGTCGGGATTAACCTTGAAAATACAAGGGTGGCGATGCGCCGAGTAGTTGTTTGATAGAGATGTATTTTTAACCTAGCTAAGGTATACATATTTATAGTTCAGAGACTTGTCGACCAAATATTCTTTTTTAACCTATTCTGGATAATCTTTATCTTCTTCTCATTTTTATCTCCATCGGGTCTTCCTATTCGGTCATGTTACATGTTATGGATGGACTTCTTTGACCATATTTGACCGGTCCTCCACTACCGGAAAACGTGAGTTTGCCGAGTGCCAAGTTGTTTGCCGAGTGCATTTCATCGGGCACTCGGCAAACACTATTTTGCCGAGTGCCAGATGTCATGCACTCGGCAAACAACTTGGCACTCGGCAATTCCAGCTCTTTGCCGAGTGCCCTATAGGTGGCACTCGGCAAACAACCTGAAAATCGCCCGCCAAATTTTTTTGCTGACGCCGTAACGGCGCCAGGGGTGAAATTTTGGGTTTGCCGAGTGCCACTAACGGACACTCGGCAAACCCTAGCCTTTGTCGAGTGCCACCAGAAAAACACTCGGCAAAGATTAAATACCCATTATTTCATGTGAAAACACATTTTGAGTCCATATCACAATTTAAAAATGTTTTGAACCTGAATTTTTTTTACAGTCATAATTCAACATCTTTTAATCCATGGAAAATTTTCATCCTTTTATGAGTGGGTTTGATATTTTTAATAAAATAATTGTATTTGTAGGATTTACTTCAATGGGTCAAATTTGAAATGCATGTACATGAAATAATGACTCAAAAATTATGGAAAAATCATATTTGTGTTCATGATTACATTTGTAATCTTTTACAACTAAATATAACTAAATATTTAAAATCTAATTTACGACACTCGACCGGCAATATGCAGGTTAATGGTTTTTTAATTATAGAAAATGTAATTGATGCGTAAAAAATATGACACTTGTCATGGTTTCATTATATCATACATATATAATATGGTAAAAAATTCATAATGTTTCGACAAAGTTTTCAAGTATGACCTTTAGAAATTGGACAACCTTCGAGAAGGTTTAGGAGTTTAGGGATGAAATGAGTTAGGTTTAGAAGCAAATCGATATTCAAATATTTGTTTGAACATAAAACTTTTTGTACTACTAAAACTCAATTTATCTTATACCATGTCAAAAATTGGCATTTTTTAGAGTTACTTTGCTATTTTTGGTTAAAAATGTTGTTTATAAGATTTTAAGTAAAAGATCCCAAATTTAAACTCTATGTGCCTTATATTTGATTTTTTGCACCTAGAAATTTTCTAGGATGAAATATTAGTGTATAGTATGTAATTACAAATTATGGGATTTTTTACTGTCTTTATTCTATTTTAGTTTTTTTTTAAAAAAACAGTATAAAAATTATTTGCCGAGTGCAAATGGGAATGGCACTCGGCAAAAAAAAAAAATCATTTTTGCCGAGTGCCATAGCTAAATACACTCGGCAAAGTGTGCTGATTCCATTATTTCATGTGAAAACATATTTTCACTGTATATCACATTTAAAACATGTTTTGAACTTCAATTTTTTTTTACAGTCATAATTAAACATCTGTTAATCCATGGAAAATTTTCATACTTTTATGAGTGGGATTGCTATTTTTAATAAATTAATCCTATTTGTAGGATTTACTTCCAAGTGGGTCAAATTACAACTGCATGTACATGAAATAAAGGCCCTAAAAATTGTAGAAAAATCATATTTATGTTCATGATTCTATTTTTAATCTTTTACAACTAAATATATCTAAATATTGAAAATATAATTTACGACGCTCGGGTGGCAACATGGAGCTTAATGTTTTTTTAATTCTATAAAATTAAATTAATGCCTAAAAAATATGAAAGTTGACATGGTGTCATTGTATCATACATATGTACTGTGATAAAAATTTCATAATGTTTCGACAAAGTTTTCATGTACAACGTTTGCAAACTAGAGAATCGAGGAGGAGGTAAATGTGTTTATGGATGGAATGAGCTAGGTTTAGAAACAAATCGATATTCAAATCTTTGTTTGCCATTAAAACTTTTTATACTAATAAATCCCATTGTATCTTATATCATGTCCAAATTTGTGATTTTTTAGTACTAGCTTGGTATTTTTAGTTAATTGAACTTCCTTATAGAATTTAATTAAAAGATCACAAATTTGAACTACAAGTACATTAAATTTGTTTATTTGAAGTAAGAAATTTTTTAGGAGTAAAAATAATTGTGTATTACATAATGCCAAATTATGGGATTTTTTACTGTTTTATTTGTATTTTAGTTTTTTTTTTTTAAAAAAAATAAAAAACTCTTTGCCGAGTGCAATTATCCATGGCACTCGGCAAAGAAAAGGTTTTTTTTTTAAATAATATTTGCCGAGTGCCTCACTAATGGCACTCGGCAAAGGTTTTTTAAAAAAAAAAAAATTTGTTTGCCGAGTGCCACCCAATTTGGGCACTCGGCAAACCTCGTTACCTACTAAAAAAGCCCGCCCGCAGATCTGGGCGCAGCGCCCAGATCTGCTCCCCCGCGCGCCCGCAGCCCTGCCCCCCGCCCCCGCCGCCGCTCCCCCGCCGCCGGCAGCCCGCGCGCCTGCTCCCCCCCGCGCGCGTGCTCCCCCGCCGCCGGCAGCCCGCGCGCGTGCGCCCCCGCGCGCGTGCGCCCCCGCGCGCGTGCGCCCCCGCCGCCGGCAGCCCGCGCCCCCCCGCCGCCCGCCGCCGCTGCGCGCGCCCCCCCCGCCGGCCGCCGCTCCCCCGCGCCCCGCCGCCGGCCAGGCCGGCGCCCCCGCAGCCGGCCGCCCCCCCAGCCCCCGTCGCCGGCAAGCCGCCCCCCCCCCGCCGGCCGGCGCCACCTAGCCTCCTCCCCCGGCCTCGTTCTCCCCCGGCGCTCCCGGCACCACCGGCTCCTCCTCCTCCGGCCGCCGGCCCCCTCACTCCGGCCGCCGGTCCCGCCGTCTCCTCCGCCCCCAACAACCCCTATTTCCTTCGGTATTTTTGACACTTGTATATTTAGGGTTTTAAATTTTTGTTTGAAATTAGTTTAAATTTTGTGGTGATGCTATAGTATGTGAAATGTTAGTTTATTCATTTGTTGAAATTTCATATATATATATATGTGTGTGTGCCTATATATATACATGTTAGTTTATACATGTTAGTTGAAATTAATGATATATTTAATGTAATGTTTAATCACATATGTAATCACATGTTTAATGCCATGAATATACCATGTTGTTGTAATATACATGTTTTAGAAATTTTAATATAATCGTTGTAATAGTTTTTATGTTTTAATGATTATGTTGATTAATATCTTTTGTATGTGGATGCCGGCCATCGTGCCGTGATATATATATACATGTGTGTATGTGGATGTCGGCCATCGCGTCGTGATATGTGTATGTGGGTGATGACGCGTATGTCGTCCTATTTTAATTTTTCTTGTTATTGTCGCGTAACCTAGGCGTCTCCCGTTCGGAAGAGTTACGGTTTGGAATATGCATGTCTTTGCATATTTGTGGCCGTAACTGTTTCGAATTGTCCACGTTTGGACAGCCGGAAGATGCGTAGATTGAGCTCGTTTTCATGCCCCGTTCCGATTCGACTCATGGTTTCGGCAGCACCTCCTCGTTGTTCTCCGAACGCACATCCTCTTGGCATGTTGCCCAGACGTGCGTTTGGAGAGCAGCGGGGAGGTGCTGCCGAAATTTTGGGTTGGATCGGAACGGAGTGTGAAAACGAGCTCAATCTACGCATTTTCTGGTGGGATTAGGACCTATCTTACCTATCTAACCCCTAAACACGGGTGTTGTTTCCTAGTTAAGTTCAAGATGGATCAACGTGAGTGGATGTACACGGGTCGCCCTAGTCAGGCCGAGGTGACCATGGATTGGATCAAGAACACTGAAGTATTCTTAGAGACGGCGTTTGGTAGACGGAATGTACGTGACAAGACCTGGTGTCCATGTAGTCGGTGCGAGAATAAGCGTCGACAAACAAAGGATGCTATGGGTAAACACCTATGCAAATATGGGTTCATGCCAAATTATACCCGATGGACGTATCATGGTGAGTCCCAACGTCCTAGAGAGGAGGTGTTGCGACATCGCATGGATGATGATGAGGGAGGGGTTGGATTTATGTTAGATGACTTTGAAGATGCGCACTTCGACGAAGCACGTGAAGAGGAAGTGCCGGAGCCAACGGCAAAAGCGTTTTATGACATGTTGTCCGCGTCAAAGCAACCTCTTCACGGTCACACTAAGGTTTCTCAACTGGATGCCATCGCACGGCTATTGGCCATCAAGTCGCAGTTTAGCTTGAGTCGAGAATGCTTCGATGTTATGCTGACGGTTGTTGGTAGCCTTCTTCCAGAAGGTCACAATCTTCCGAAGAGCATGTACGAGTCTAAGAAAGTTCTCCGTGCACTTAAGATGCCTTATGAGCAAATACATGCTTGTCCCAACGGATGCATTTTATTCAGAAAACAATACGCAGACGCAACCTGCTGCGTGAAATGCAAATCCTCTAGGTATCTGGAGGTAGACTCCGATGATGGTGTGAAGAAACAACTCTCAATTCCCGTGAAGATCCTTCGGTACCTTCCCTTTGTACCGAGGATCCAACGGTTGTACATGACCGAGGAATCTTCTAAACAGATGACATGGCATAAAAATGGGATTCGTTACAACCCAGACAAGCTAGGTCATCCATCAGATGGAGAAGCGTGGAAAAAATTTGATCAGCTCCATCCCGATAAAGCTTTAGAGCCACGTAATGTACGAATTGCTATAGCAACAGATGGGTTCAATCCATATGGTATGACGGCTGCCGCATACAGTTGTTGGCCAATGTTTGTTATTCCCCTCAACCTTCCTCCCGGCGTCATCTTTCAACGACAGAATATTTTCTTGTCCTTGATAATTCCAGGGCCTGAATACCCGGGGAAAAATATGAGTGTGTATATGGAGCCTTTGATGGATGATTTGGTCCATGCGTGGGAAGACGGTGTGTTGACATATGATCGATGTACAAAGACAAACTTCAGAATGCATGTCTGGTATATGTACTCTCTACATGACCTACCGGCATATTCGATATTTTGCGGCTGGTGCGTGCATGGGAAGTTCGCATGCCCGATTTGTCGGTCGACTCTAAAGTTCATTTGGCTAGCTAAGGGTGGAAAATATTCCTCGTTTGACAAGCACCGACAATTCCTTCCTCGGAACCATCCATTCAGGAAGGATAAGAGGAATTTTACAAAAGATGTGTCTGTTAAAGGCTCAGCACCAATTAAAATGACCGGAGCCGATGTTCGTGCTCAATTAGAGTCTTTGCAAATTAATACACAAGGAGCTGGTTTTATCGGATATGGTGAGCATCATGCATGGACTCACAAGCCATGTTTATGGAATCTTCCTTATTTCGATGATCTTCTCCTTCCGCACAACATTGATGTGATGCACACTGAGAAAAATGTTGCCGAGGCCATTTTCGGCACAATCATGGATATTCCTGAGAAGACGAAAGACAATGTCAAGGCCCGACTGGATCAAGCGGCTATATGCAATAGACCTAAGCTCGACATGATACCTCCTAGAAGCGGGAAATCCTGGACGAAGCCAAAGTCTGATTTTGTTCTAACAAGGGGACAAAGGAGGGAAGTACTTGAGTGGTTTCAAACATTAATGTTTCCTGATGGCTATGCAGCTAATCTGAAGAGGGGAGTTAATCTAGCTACTCTGCGAATAAACGGACTCAAAAGTCATGACTATCACATATGGATTGAGCGGTTGCTCCCGGTCATGATTCGTGGCTATGTCCCCGAGGATGTCTGGCGAGTTCTAGCTGAATTGAGCAATTTTTTTCGTCAACTTTGTGCTAAACAGTTGTCTCACACCGTGGTAGCAGACATGGAGACACTAGCGCCCGTGTTATTATGCAAGCTAGAAAAGATCTTTCCGCCTGGTTTTTTCAATCCGATGCAACATATGATATTGCACCTTCCGTATGAGGCTCGGATGGGAGGTCCGGTTCAAAGCCGTTGGTGCTATTCAATTGAGAGATTCCAAAAGATTCTTCGGAATAAATGTAAGAACAAATGCAAAATTGAAGCATCCATAGCTGAGGCATATGTTTTGGAGGAGGTGTCAAACTTCACAACTAGATATTATGCGGACAATCTTCCAAGCGTGCATAATCCACCTGCCCGTTACAATCTTCCAGAAGAAGAATCAAATCTCAGCATCTTCAGAGGCCAACTAGGAAGTGCAAGTGGTGCTGCTAACAAGACCTTACAACATGAAGAGTGGCGTTTGATTATGTTGTATGTCCTGACAAACCTTTCCGAAGTGGAACCGTACATTGAGGAATTTCATCGACGATTTTGGCGTGGTTCGAGGGAGGCTAACATTGAGGAATCCACTGCCCTTCTTAAGTATGGTGTGGGAAATGGCAATCCCGATTTCATTTCTTGGTTCAAAACTAAGGTATTTCTCAAATTAACTTTTAGTTAGTTATACCTTTCAATTATATCTTATATGCGACTAATATACATGTTCATCGTGTTTAAACCTATAGGGAAGAACCGACACGACAATGAGTTCCGAATTGAGGCAAGTTGCGAATGGCTGTGCCTACAAGGTTAAGACATTCAAAGCTTACGACGTAAACGGCTATCGTTTCCACACAACAAGCCATGAACAGAGCCGACCTAACCGAAGAACCACAAATTCTGGAGTTTTTACTCCGGGAACAGACGGGGTTGACTACTATGGACGACTCGAAGAAATATATGAATTGAGTTTTGATGGGAGCAAACCTCTTAACCCCGTTATATTTAAATGCCACTGGTTCAATCCCAAAGTAGTGAGACAGACTCCCGAACTTGGCTTAATAGAAATTCGTCAAGATACCACCTTGCCGAGTGAAGATGTTTATATTGTGGCTCAACAGGCAACACAAGTTTACTATCTCTCTTACCCGTGCAAAACCGTCGCACGTCTTAAAGGTTGGGATGTTGTGTATAAGGTGTCGCCACACGGTAAACTGCCTGTTCCCAACAACGAAGACTATAACATAGACCCGAACACATACGACGGAGAGTTCTTTCAAGAAGATGGGCTACCAGGCATGTTTGTTATTGACTTGACGGAGACGATGGAAGTAGATAACGAAAGTGGTGCCGATGCCGACGAAGGAGACGAGATTCATAATGGAAGAGACTTAGAACTGCTAGAGAGATTGCACTCAAGCACTCAACGTGATGACAACATTCCACCTCCTGAACAGCTGGACGATTACATCATATCACGTGATAGTGATGACGATACATATGATCCAGCAAATCCGGACGGCGATGACTATTTCTAGCAGCTGTATGAGAATTATGTTTAATTTTACAATAAATGCGTTTAGAACACATTTCACGGTTTATCTAAAGTGATTTACTCTTTTTCGTAGCAGGTGATTGAAATATGGTGGGGGGTTTAAAGAAATTAATAAGTGCAGTAGTAGGAAAAGGCGGTAGATCCACCCCCTCTCAAGATGAGGTCGGGTCCTCATCTAGACCTCGAGGTAGGAGAACGAAGAAGTCAGCAGTGAGAGGAAAGGCACCCGCGCCCTCGAGTGACACTAGCCATATACCGGCATCCCGTCGCGACGATGATTACGTGCCGGATGAGGAAGAGGAGGAGCAGGCTAGGGTGGAGGAGGAGGAGGAGGTGGGGGCAGAGGGTGGGGAGGTTGGGGCAGAGGGAGAGGAGCAGACTACAGAAGCGGCTGCAGTGTGGTTGCGTGGTCCTTCGTCACTCCCGAGGCGACCAGTGGCAGTAGCTGATCGTCCGCTCATTCGACCAGATGGAAATAGGTAAGTTGTTGTAGAAAGTATATAATATATTCTTTTCGTTAGTTTAATT
The DNA here is from genome assembly GCA_019279435.1 of Zizania palustris. Lineage (NCBI taxonomy): Eukaryota > Viridiplantae > Streptophyta > Magnoliopsida > Poales > Poaceae > Zizania > Zizania palustris. The sequence continues at coordinate 71,976,001 of JAAALK010000290.1, read as the reverse complement.
TTTAATATATACTAATACTTTTTAATGATATCGGGATAGGAACTGGATTATGGTTGAACGAGGAGGTCGTGAGTGCTCACGCCATGTAAACGGTATCCTCGGGCTTCTTATCAAGGAAAAGTTCCCTGGTTTGATATCTTTGGATGGGAGGACGGAGCCGGCGTACTCATGGAGGCACTATGAAAGTGCGCCGGACGCCCCTGACCGAGAAGGCAGACAATTTGCCCACCTAGCCGATCGAGTCAGGGCTGAGCTCTGGGTAAGTTTATTTTCTTAATATATGTGTCAATACTATTAACATGTCAAAACATATAACATTCTCTTTACATCTATATGCAGGATTTTTATAGATGTGATGAGGGGTATGCGGATCAGGCTGCCGCAGTTATTAATAGAGCCGCCAAGAAGCTTGTCACCGACATGCATTATGAGGCGCGCATTCAAGCTGTTATTGACTTCTGCGCTCAGCACCGTCGAGAGAGGAAAAACAAAAAGGATGCCCGGACCACCTTTCTGACACGAGAGGAATACATGATGGTAAGTGTATTCTCGTGTATCTTCTAATACTTAATATTATGTCATTAACAAATTCACTTGCATCAAATAGGTTCCTCCACAGTGGTGTGCCGCTCATCTTGAGTGTTGGGGCCAAATTGTTGATAGGTGGTGTTCTGCCGAGTGGCAGAGCAGTCACGAGGCATGCCGCCAGCGACGCCTACTCATGCCGGGGGCAGCACACCATCAAGGCTCGCTGAACCTCGACCAGTTCAGGGCGAGATGGGTATGTAGTTACATGTTTCTTTTTTTCGCTTAATTGCACAATATAACTCTAACTATCTTCTTGTTTCAGTCAACGGCCAATGCGGGTCAGGAATGCTCCCAAGTCATGGCATATGCTCTGGCTCACAAAGGGAGGGCGGTTGAAGGCAATACCTACAATCCAAATGACCCCGCTGAGTCGTACACTAATCGGAATGCATATCAACGCCTCCAAGAATATTCAGAGATGGCAAGGGAAGTGCATGGCGCCGATTATGACCCAATCGCACATGACATCGACGGCGAGGTGGTCATGAGGGCTGGAGGAGGAAAGAGACATGGGCGATATTTGATGGGCGACGGCGCCATTGATACCCGTAGTACCCCCTCTCTATCTGAGGTCAGAGCTCGGAGCTCGACTTCCGGTCCGGGTATACGTCCTCGCCGAGACACATCTATGGGTCTGATTGCTGATCTACAGGTTAGTTCATTTTCATTAATCATCGAACACTTCACTTCACATTGTTTGTTTGAGAACATTAACTCTGAAATAATGTTTTGTAGGCCCAACTAAATGAAGAAAGATCACAAAGGACCGAGTGGCAGACCCAGATGGAGGCTCGGCTGCAGGCTCAGATGCAAGCTCAGATGCAAGCCGAGATGCAGACCCAGATGCAGCAGTGGTTTGCGCAGATGGGTGGATCTTTCTCAGGTCATATGGGTCTGCCTGTACTTCCTCCTCAACCTCAACAATCTCCACGGACTCCACAGAGCGGCAATGTGAGTTTCTAATATTGTTATTGTCGGTTTTGTTATATACAAGTGTTCTAACTATTTTTCTTTTTTTTTCAGTTTCATCCATCGGCAGCAGGATCAAACACGCAGCCATCTCCACACACTGGTCATAGCGGTAATGATAATTTGTGAGGCGTGGTGTGAGTTGCCGTGATAAATTTGTTAATTAACTTAAACTTGTCACCGTTAACGCGAACTTGAACTTGTGTATCAATTTGAACTTGTATTTGTGACGTGAACGTGAAATTGTGATGTGATCGTGAAATTTGTGATGTAAATGTGATTTTTGTGATGTGTATGTGATTTCTGTGAATATCTGTGATTCAGTGTGAATTTTGGGGCAAATTTTGTGAATAAATGTGAATTTGTGATGCATTTTGTGATTGAATGTGTTTTTTGGATGAAATATGCAAGAAATAAATGAAAAAAAAATTTTAAAAATTTTTTGCCGAGTGTTACACTCGGCAAAGCCACCTGCAGTGCACAGAAACGTGCCACGTGGCACGTTTCTGTGCACTCTGGGGAGGCTTTGCCGAGTGCCTCCACGTGGCACTCGGCGAAGGGGGTGTGCCGAGTGCCACGGGGGCACTCGGCGAAGCCGCACGCGCCACGTGCCCCCCCTCCCCCGAGCCCCTTCGCCGAGTGCCCCCCTTGGCACTCGGCACACCCCCTTCGCCGAGTGCCACGTGGGGCACTCGGCGAACCCCCTTAGCGCCACGTGCCCCCCCCCGAGCCACCTTCGCCGAGTGCCACGGGGGGCACTCGGCACACCCCCTTCGCCGAGTGCCACGGGGGGCACTCGGCGAAGCCCCGTTAACGGCCACCCCGGCCGTCAACCGTGGACTTCGCCGAGTGCTATACGTGGCACTCGGCGAAGTCTATTTTGCACTCGGCAAAGACTTCGCCGAGTGCCCGATAAATTGCACTCGGCGAACCCTCACGTCGCCGACACGTTCAGTGCCGAGTAGGGTTCGCCGAGTGTGGCACTCGGCGAAGCCTTTGCCGAGTGCATTGTGGGCTTCGCCGAGTGCCCTAGACACTCGGCAAACCCTAGTGTTCCCGTAGTGCTCTTTGACTTCTGTTGACCGTGCAACATCTATGGTGGATCCTAGGCTTTACTAAATCTTGGCGTCAACACATGCCACCACGTCTTCTCGAACGTCTATTCGTATGATCCTTTCATATCCATTAATTGTCAGCTGAAACCCTTCATCTTCTAATATTCTGAAACATCATCCAAGGTCCCAGCTTTATACTGCTTTTGGTTTTTTTCCGTCTCTTCTTCATATCTAGTAAATTGAGAAGATCACTACTGCTAAGTCTATCCATCCTGAAGATCATAAGATGCTGCAAACAAAAAACAAATCATTACCCCTAACTTGAAGCCATGGCATTGAACCTTAGGTGAGAAATTTTTGCCGACCAGCAAGAGTGAAACCCTTATCAAACATTAGTAACAGGCGGTATGATAGGAGAAAACAGATGAGTAAATCAGAAATCACAGCATGGCACCAAGCATCCCACACCACCCCCAGTCAACTCGAAAGCCAGTTTTCACCCGAAAAAATCCAGCAAATAGGCACAAACCTGCGGCTCTGTAGAGCCTGCATTCCAGGCAAGAACCGTCGCCGAATCCGGCACCACGGCGGAGCCGACAGCCTCCATGGGAGCGGCGCAGCCGGTGGGGAAGCCTTCCGCACACCAGTATCCGTCAACGCACCCGCTCCTTCTCCCCGAACCGTTCAACGGAGGTCCGACATACGGCTGCCGGCGAAGAGACCGGGCAGTTGGAACTCGACGGGCAGCGGGGATCAAAAACTTACACACGAGTCTGGGTCCGCAAGGTTCACTACCGGAATACTCAAATTTACGTGCGTTTAAATATTTGCGAGTGTATTATGTTGGTCACTCATAAAAATGGATTTGTCGAGTATTCACTTGGCAAAATATAAACACTCGGCAAATCAATTTTTTGTCGAGTATTTTATTAAAATACACTTGGCAAAAATCGGTACTAACAGACGTATTGATGGTGCGCTTGCATGGGCAAAAAAAATTTAGGAGGATTTGCCGAGTGTTTTTTGAAAAGCACTCGGCAAACCCACCTTGCTAAGTGCTTTTCAAAAAACACTAGACAAACCAAATATTTTTTGTGTGTGTGAAACTTGTTTCGATACGTGATATTTCCTATTTTGTTTTATATTGAAATTTTTTTTGCACTCTAAATACAATATATATATTATCTCATGTAAAACTTTCAAATTTTTTAGTTCAGTTTGCTATTTTTAATTTATTAAGTATATTTCTAGGATTTAAATTTAAATAGGCGAAAATTGAAATACAAGTACCTAAAATAGTGAACTAAAAATTATATAAAAATCATATTCATATTTCTTAGTATATTTTGAGTTCTTATGAACTAAATTGAAAATTTGTTTGAAAAAAATAGGTTGTTAAACACTATCGGCAACGTAAACCTTAATAGTATTTTAATTCTAAAAAACTCAAATGAAGTCTGAAAAACATGAGACTTATCATGGTGTTATTATATGATACATATATAATGTGATAAAAATTTAAAAATATTTTGATAAAGTTGTCATGTATAGTGTTTAGAAATTGGAGATTTTGAGAGAATAAATTAGAGTTTAGAGAAGAAATGAGATATGTTTGAAATAAAATTAATTATTAAATCTTTGTTTGAACTTGAATTTTTTTGCAATCAAAATACGACATATCTTATCCCACGTAAATATTTCATATTTTTTTATTTTAGTTTGCTATTTTTAATTCATTAAGTATTTGTTTAGGATTTAAATTGAATTAGGTGAAATTTAAACTACAAGTGCCTAAAATAACGAAGCAAAAATTATAGAAAAATCATATTAATATTTCTTAGTATATTTTGAATTCTTATTAAATAAATTGAAATAAAGTATGAAAAGAGTATGTTGCGAAACTCTATTGCCAACGTGAAGGTTAATAGTTTTTAATTCTAAAAAATCAAATGAAGTCTGAAAAACATGAGACTAATCATGGTGTTATTATATAATACATAGATGCTATAATAAAAAATTAAAAATGGTCTGAAAAATTTATCACGTATGATGCTAAGAAATCCAAGATTAACTAGAGAGGAAATAGGTTTTAGTGAAAGAATGAGTTAGGTTTGAAATCAATTTGATGATTAGTTCTTTTTTGTACTTGATTTTTTTCTATAATCAAAATATGAAATAGATTTTCTCATGCAAAAATTTGGTATTTTTTAAGTCAGTTTACTATTTTTAATTTATTAAGTATGTTTCGACCATATAAATTGAAATGAGTCAAAATTTAACTACAAGTACATGAAACTTGTCATATTTGAATTTGAAAATTTTTATATAATCAAAATACATCATATCATATTTTTTTAGTCCATAACCACTATAAGTTCACAAAATTTGTCAACAAAATGAATGAAAAAAATTAACAAAATTTGAAAAAAATGCACTCGACGAACCCCTCTATACCGATAACGAGTCCGCCGAGTGCGCTTCGCCGAGTGCGACACTCAGCGAAACATTTACCGAGTGCAATCGCCGAGTGCCAGATGCACTCGGCAAAGATGGCTTATCCCGTAGTGGTTACCGGTGGAATTAATGGTGGGATACGGGAAGCGCCGGAAAAGGAAAGGAGCGGGAATGGAACGGATTCCGAGCATTCCAAAGAAATATTGTATTATAAATATATTTTCATTTATTTATTATTTTTATATATAATTAGCATTTTATATATTAATAATTTTCAAAAATAAAATAGATCGGCTTCTATATATTGATGATTTTTGTATATTAATAATTTCCATATAAAAACAAATCAGATTCCATATATTAATATTTTCTTATATTAATAATTGTCTTGTAAAACAAAAGATTAGCTTCTATATAAAACATGTGGGGCGAGCGGCAGAGATAGGAGGGGCCATAATGAGATGAGCCATGACATGAGAGAGAGAAAAAAAGATCTGACAGTTATGATTTATTAGATGTGAATGAATGGAAAATGGATGGTCAGATAAACACTCAAATTCACTAATCCTATAGTAGGATAGATTATACATATGTTTCATCGTCCGTCTTTGACCGAGAGAATATATATAAATGACTAGAAGGACCTGCGCGCAATGCGCATCTTATCAGGTTCAAGGTCCTGCAATGAAGCCATTCACGACTTCTTAAGTATTCTGTTTAATTTCTTTCAAGAGTGATTGCTTGCTTTGACTGCAAGGAAAAAATCTGTGTCGTAATGTATTCTTGATGTTCTTTGGAACTTTCTTTGTTGATATCAGGGCAATTACCTTCTCTCTTTCACATTGTAAGAATCAAAAGGGCATCAAAACAAAAAGTTTGTAAATGACAATTGTTGCATGTTGACAGAAAAACAACATGTATAGTTTGCACCGAGATATATTAATACAATGATATGTAGCACCACTTAGATGGTTTATTTTGACTATCAAGCTTCAGCAAGGATTAGGTGCTGAATACCTTTGTTTTTTTTGATTTATTTCAGATGGCATTAATATTCCAAAAAAGTATATTTACATGTACAGTACCTGATAGTGCAATCAGGTCAGTTGCTGTTAGTCCTTTGTTTGAGAAAGACTTGATGAGATCACCAAGGTCAAGTGTCGGTGTGAGAATGTTATTGTTTGCAGCATCCAAGCTTGATGTTGTTGAGTCCCGCCGCCCGGACAAGCCAAGTAGAACCTCTTAGATGAAAAATAAATTCTCAGTTTTTAGGAGTTTCTGTTTATAAATTCTCAGTTTTCAGGAGTTTCTATTTTTATTAGCCGTATGCAGAGCAGGAAGACAACAATGGTGTACTTCAAATGGAATCTAAACAGATAATTCTAGCAAGAACAGTAATTCACCTATCTACTACCTTACGAAGTTATGATTTTTGCATCTGGAGCTCCTCCTGGCTTTCAATCTCTTTCTCTAAACACCTGCACAAACAAAGAGAGAATATTTCAGCACCTCACTAAGCTGAAACAAAACAATAGAAGAAACTTTAACAAGAAGACTTAATTTAAACTTGAAGAGAACCTGCTGCTTTCCTCAGCTCTCCCTTGTTCCCTTTTTCTTCAGAAACATGGTACTCTTGATCCAATGCAATATATATACTGACTCATAGATTTAGTTTATCACCTCACTGGCTCACTGACTAATACAGTTGAATATATGCTGAATTTCAACCATTTTATCAATTAAGCAAGTCAATAAGAAAATGTATGAGTTAGTGAAATGATAAAATAGATGAAAAAAGAAGAGGTGGTTATTAATTTCTGTAGTTAAGTTATAAATATAGGGGAGAACTGATAAAATATAAGAGAGACGCAGGAAAACTGGAAAAGGACTGGTTGTTGCATTGACATATATGTTGTGTGTTTTATCTATAGCTGAATATTACATATGTGTACACCAAAATGAGAAAAAAAAAGAAAATAGATAATATATCCTAAGTTTTGGTATCTCGTATTCAGGCACTGTGTAAAAATACGAGATGACAACTACAAGAGAAAAAAGATTATGATTAAGTACATTTTCCCCTAAAACACATGTCGATTCCCAACCATTGATTCATATAAGATTAAGAGTGTACCATCAATAACCCTGAGATCACAACTCATTGTTGCTGACATGAAGGAACCAAACTCTTTTAAGTACTGACCGTTGACCATCAACACTGCTAGGTACAACCCTCTTCTTAACTGCCCAAGCAAAAAAAATGATTAAGTAAACAATGAAGCAAACCTTTTAATGAAGCGCCATGTAAAACGCTGAAAAATAATTTGTTATCCTCGTGTTATCCATTTACACCCTCTTCTTACATATTGTAGAATGCTGAACAATGAAGCAAAAGAATGATTAAGTAAGTTGTAACCATTCTATTGGTATGTCTTCAGACCATGGGCTTGATTGTTTTAATTGTTAGCGCAGAAAAATAATGCCCATGTAATGAAGCAAACTTTAATACTGACTTTATCACTCTATCTTTCTTTACCACTGTATAAAGTAAACATGCTTAGATCAAAGAAACCACAGCTAAATGGTGTAAATGGATCAACAGGGGTGAGAGGGGGAAATTTCAGACAAAAGTGAATTATCAAATGTGATCTCCATAACATGCAAATGGTCTTATGAGTTAAGAAAGGTGAGACTATTTTCAATCTTTATCTTAATATTACTACTAACCTCCATGTAACTATGGTAAACAAGGGCAAAACTTGAGATATTACTACGTAAGGAGCAGGTTACCCATCTACTTAAGGAGTTTATTCTTACCCCAGCATGCAGATAGCATATGATCTTTTACCACGCTCCATACATAAAATGATATTGATAAATGCAAAAACACGAAAGATGAAACTCATCATACAGTTATCTGCATAGCAACCATGAGAGTGACCTTTATCATCTAGATGAGGCTAGCTGCAAACAGAATAAAAGGTTTAATTCAAAAAGAATGCATTCACAGAATTTCGTATCTGTCAGCATACAAGATTGGAAATCAGAACTCAAAGGCATGAGGGGTATGGGGGAGAAATATAGAAGGCAGTAAGTTTTTAGAAAGACAAATTCTCTCAATGGTAGAATATTGGGTTAATGGCTTTTGTGCCACCGTTATTTTTCCAACCACCAAAAATACCATTACTATTCGTCTAATAGCCTATATGCCATTACAATTTTCCGATCGATTCCCATATGCCATTAGGCCCACCTGTAGGGTGTCTGATTTTTGGTATTGCTCATATTGCCCTTCTTTTTCCCTCGGCCATCCCTGTGAGCTCCGGTCGTCGCTGCATCCCCGTCCGCAACACCCACCGGCGGCATCAACTCTCCCGGCGCTGGCCAAGTCCGTGAGCGAGGAGCTGCGCGCTGCTGTGGGCAGGAGCAGGGATGGAGCTTCAGGGACGGTGGTGCGCGTGAGGCGCTTCGGGGATGGGGCGAGGGCAGAGCAGGCGACGGGGCTTCGGAGGCGGTGTGGGCGTCGGCGGAGGGCCCTGGCCAGCTGCAGAGGCGTGGGGAGGGGCGCGGGGGCCGGCGATGGAGCCAAGCTGACCAGGTAGAGCCGAAGGGGCGCGGGGGCTGGGGGCTCGTGGAGGCGGCGGAGGGCCCCTGCCGATGAGGGTGGAGCAGGCGGCGGGGCTTCGGAGGCAGTGCGGGCGTCGGCGGAGGGCCCTAGCCGGCAGCGGAGGCGTGGGGAGGGGCGCGGGGGCCGGCGACGGAGCCAAGCTGACCGGGCAGAACCGAAGGGGCGTGGGGGCCGGGGGCTCATGGCGGCGGCGGAGGGCCCCTGCCGACAGCGGAGCCGTAGGGAGGGGCGCGGGGCTGACGGTGGAGCCAAGCTGGCCGGCGGCGGAGGACCTTGGCACGGTCTGAGGGGGCAGGAGGAGGAGAGGAAAGGAGGAAGATAAACAATGCAAAAGGGTAATACGGGCATTTGCGAAAAAACCATCTTTGTAGGTGGCCCCAAATGGCGTTTTGGAGTGAATCTGAATTAATAATAGCATATCGGCTATTCACAAAATTTTGATGGTATTTTTGACGAAACGGAGAATAACGGTGGCACAGAAGCCATTAGCCCAAGAATATTTGTGTTGCTGAAATTGTGAATTAATGCAAAAAGAGGGAGAGCTCCGAAAGCTGCTGCAGCCCAGTGAAAGCGTCAGCAGGAAGCTCGCCGGAGAAGTTGTTGTTGGAAAGGTTGAGGGCCTTGAGTAGAGATGGCAACGGGTACGTACCCGCTGGGTATTACCCGCCCATACCCGCACCCGCCAGATAAAAATTTACCTGCTATAAAACCTGCACCCGTTCACGGGTACAAAAACTTACCCACACCCGCACCCGCGCGGGTATTTGTACCCGACGGGTAACCCACACCTGATTTCAGACCGGACAGCGCCGCGACGTCAGCGATGGAGCCCCGGACAAATCGAGCGCCTGGGGTAGGAGGAGGGGAGAGGGAGAGCGGCCGGTATCTGGAAGGAGGTGATGGCGGCGGACTGCGCGGTGTCGCCCACAACGTCACCTAGGGTAGGAGGTAGGGAAGGAGACGTGTGATGCATTTAAATGATTAGTCAGATGTTGATGCTTTACAATATAAGCTTATTCTTAACGGCAAACACCTATTCAGAATATGACATTTATTCAAATGTACTAATGTTACGATGATAAAAAAATGTGATATATTTTTATCCGAAACAAATTATATATAGAGATTAAATAAATGTATTGAATTTAAAATGAATAATAAGATAAATTAATATTTACACCATGATTTAAGGCTTAAGCCCGTTTTGTTCTACCCTGAGAAACCCTAGTGATCTCAGGATCGCAAATATTGCACTCATTAAAATCAAAACCTCTCAGTCACATAACTAGTGCCTAGCTGAGTCATCGCTACCTCAGACGTCTCTCCGTAACCTTAGTTTGTGCCCCGTCGTAGCCTCGTTTTGTGCCTCGGCTAGGGCTGAAAAATGGGCTCAGGCTCATGAGTCAGTCATGGCTCGATTCAGTTTAGAGGACTAATGAGCCCGAGCCATGCCATCTTCTTTAGTTCACCGATGGAGAAAGCCGGGTTGCTTGGCTCACGAGCTACTCATTGGCTTGGTGAAAAGCCGCAGCCCTAGGCCCACAACAAGTGACCAATTCACTAGGCACAGGTAGGCAGTAAAAAAAAGGCTCATAGCCACCAGCATCCGGTGCACATAGCCACGCACTAGGAAACGATTTTTTTTAAAATAATATTTTTAAAAAAAAATCAAATCTGTATTGCCAGTTCAAAAATTTTGAAAACTAGGGTGCGGTCAGCCGACCAGGAGTCGACTTAGAGTCGAGTCGGCTCCTGGTCAGCCGACTCGTGCCACATCAACAGGAGTCAGCCAACCAAGGGTCGACTCCCTGCTTACGTGACATTTTTTGGCCTCTAATAACTAGTTTAGGGTCCAGTTGGTCGTTCAACCACCGACTGGACCCAGTTGGCCGTTCAACGACTGATTGGACCTAGTTGGCTGTTGGTATGCCGACTTGCTTCGGCAGTCGGCTCTCCAACAACCGACCGTAACCCTATAAAAAGGGGGCTGAGCACCCCCTTCTCCAACCCCATTCTTGGCTGTCCACTCCCTTTGAGAGGTATGTATGCATTTTTTCTTTAGTTTTAATATTTGTAGTTTAGTTTAGTATTATTTTAGTAGTAATTTAGAAATAGTTTAAGAGTAGTTTAGGAATAATTTAGAATTAATTTAATAATAGTTTAGGAGTAATTAGTAAGTAACATTATTTTAAGAGTTATTTCTCGGTAGTTTAATAATACTTAGTAGAAATTAAATTATTTAAATTTATGTAGATACATTGCAATATGGTGAAAAAGGATATCGCTACTTACGGTTCCGATGCTCGTCACCGTCTGCCAGTTGATGTCGAACTCCCCATGTATTTTTGTGGAGACACATGTAAATTTTCGAGAAGTTAGGATGACCTCAACTATGAGATGAGGTACTAGAAGTGTGCGAATTATTTGTGGACTCCGGAGAAGCCAAAACCAAGGCCGAAGCGTGGACCACGTGCAAACAAACCGGTATTAATAAATTGTTTCTGTTCTTTGACATATTTGAGTCCAATCAATCACTTACAATATGTCTATTAAAATTTGTGCTTGTAGATAACTCCTCCACCGTCGCCACCTTCGCTCTGTGACTTTGTCGATTGGATTGACAAAGAGGTGGATCCGAATGACTGGGCCTCGCTTATGAGGCACCATGAGTTTGGTAGAGAGCTCTTTTAGATGAGATGCAAGCGGGAGGAGCACGAGGAAGAATTTAGGAGGAGGGAGGAGGAGGAGTGTAAGGCAAAAGAGGACCGCGAGGCTGATAGAGAGAGGAAGCATGAGAGGGCTCACCGTGCGCATGCAGCAGGACCAGATGCCATAAGGAAGGGAAAGTCCCCTCGATGCACTCAATAGGCACGTAGTGTAGTTTGTATTTTTAAATTTGTGTTGTACTATGTTATGTTGTGTACTGCTTTATGTGTTGTTTATGTTGTATTGTTTTAATTAGTGGTACTTTATGTTATGTTTTATTGTACTGAATTATTAGTACCGTACTAGTTTAATTATGAATTATTAGTACCGAACGTTGGAAGAAAACAACGTAGGTCCATACAATTAGTTAAACATGGTTGGATAGTACAAATGTCATCCTACTGATTTCTCCGTTCTCTCTCGCCTAGCACATCTCTGTTGCTCTCTGTACCTAAGTTGTTTTTGCCTATTGTATTCCCTCTGTTGTCTATCCTCTTCACTCCATCTCGCACGCCTCGCTCGATTATCAGCTTCAATCCTTCTTGTTTCGTACTCGGAGTGACTTTCCGCCTCTGTGATGGAATCATCCTCGTATGTAGGTTGTGTGACATCTATCCACCATCGGAATGAGCATCTCCTAACATTTTGCTGCCACGGTAACTAGTTAGATCTCTATTGCGTTAGAAATTCAACATATTTTATTGTTGTCATCACTTACCACAATGTGGTCATGTAGGTTAGGTCACACAAATTCTCTCTTTCCCCTTGAGTCGCCTCCAAGCGATGTCCGTATAATACAACGTCTATCACATGTGCACGTAGGTCGTTGCTCCTAGTCTGTAATTCCTAGAGGATTTGTCATCCAGTGTGAACTAGCATGCTCAACCTTGAGTAGATGCTCTTCTTTCTGGTGTACTCCTCAAAAGTCTCGACCTGTCTTACATTTCCAGTACCATATCCTTGGCTTGAATCATCAATCCATTGGGTGAAAGGACACTTCCTTGGATTATCCTGCAATAGCAAATCTTGTTAAGTTAATTTATGTACCTGCGAACTAAAATTAATGTTTATGTTCTTACCATGAAGTCATCATCGATGTCGGGACATATAAAGAATCTTCTACCAGCTTCTTCTCCTGACGTTGCGGTCATTACCTGACAACGTTCTCTACAATGACACTTCGGACATTGAAGCCATGGTGGTACTCCGATCGAATGTTTGGTGCCCCTAGAATTACTTGACATAGTGGAAAAAGGCGTCTAAGTACACAGAGTAACAAATAATCACAATTTTATAGTTGAATATATGACGTCAATACGTATAAAACAGGTATAAAATCGATCATAGAGGCCTACATTACGAATAATAAGTGCAGTTGTAAATGATAATAATAATTGCATAGTAATTATAAGTGCAACATGACGAATAACATGGAGTACAAATCAAAATGTCTCACGGTTCACATCTAACCACGACGCCTACCCCTAGTACGTCTTGGTGGCTAATCCAAAAATGTAAGTCTATCCGGTGAATGACGCTCCCTAACCGGCCTAGCAGGCTGCCGCTCCTCAATCTGAGTGGGCGGTGGCGCTCCGGTAAGCTGCGAAGGGCCGAATTTCTCAACGAAGTTAGCCGACCAACCAGCCAATCCTGCTACATCTTGCTGGAAATCGGTGCCGGCGTCGATCAATCCAGACAGACTCTGATAAGCATGGTGCACAGGCCATGAGTGTTGTGCATACGACGCTGATGGGCCCACCGCTGATGGGCCCGGTGCTAATGATGGGCTAGCACCAAAATAAGTTCCCACTGTGACCAGGAGTGATATTCATACGACGCTGTATAAATAAGTAATTATTAATGACAACATACATCAAAATGAAAATAACTGTTAGACTCTACAATACTCACTAGTTGTCACCTGTGCTCCATACCCTGATGGACCTTCACTATAAAAAGTAGCCCCCGCACCATACATTGGTTGGTTCGCACCATAATTAAATTGCATGTCCGGCGGGTACCATGAAGACAGTGCGTACATCGGTGGAGCTGCAGCTGTAGGAGGATACGGGCTGAGGTGCTGAGGTGGAGGATGAGGACGATGTGCACGAGGGGGCTTAGGTGCAGCCGGAGGTGCGGGCCACGGTAAAGTTCCTAGAGGTGGTCGTATCGACATGCGGGAAAGAGATATGTCAATCTGTTTGACAGTCGTTCATATCTGTGTCCACTCATGCTCGGTCTCAGGATGTTTGTTCCACTCGTCAACAATGCTGACCAGAGAATCTCGTGCGATCTAAACATAATCTTCCTAGAAAAAAATAATTATAAAAATATCAACATGTACAAATAAAAATAGATGATTGCTATGTACTTACCCCCACATGCAATGATGAGGCTATGTGCGAAGGATGTATCTGGGTGACATCAAGAATAGGTGGAGGATCATTGGCCTCTTGCCGTACAAGGTGAACCCTAGTCCGAACTGACTACCATCGAAGGTAGTCGTATCGAAGGTAGTCGTAATATGTCGATAGATCGTAGTCGGCTTCCTCGTCGTGCACATCATCAAGTGCACCTAACCACCACTGGATCCCTAGTTGCATCTTTACAAACCATGATTCGCCACCCTTCACAATTCGCTTCTGCCTGTACCAAACAAGTGTAAGTTGTGGTACATAACATCTAAACATGATTAATATTGTACGAAGTTACGTGTGCTCATTTTTTGAAACAAGGTGCTCAATAGGAACAGGAAACTATTGTGCTTTCCCAAACTGTCGGCAGACACGTTGAGGGGCATATTCCTCGATCATCACTTCAAATATGATGCATCGACGTGTCCTCCACCACCATGCGTCACAAAAGCAGAACAATGAGAGTCCATAAGGTGCACGACGCTGCACGTACTGCGGTAGGTACGGTGTCCAGCGGAAGTCAGACGCCCGAATGTTATCCATCTGCGCAGTGTAGTCGGGGTATGAAGTACGGGTCTGTTTATGTGCCCATGTCACCTACAAAATAAGGCATATTAATACACAATTAATGTTACTTCATTTGCAAGTGTAAGAAATATTGACCTGTCCGCGAGTCCAAATGTATCCATTGTAAGATCCGGTGTCGGTGGATACAGTGTCATGGCTACCTCTGGCCGACCAATGCACACCCTCTCGTATGACTAGATCTGTAACAATAACGGGCAGTCGGTGATCGATCTGCCATGCGTCAGCCATTGACATGCACCACAAAGTCCACGATATGTGACGCAAAGAACAGCAGATCCCCACGAGTATTGTGGCATGACATCATCGGTGGTATCGGCAATAGCTCGGGCAAAATGCACATACTGCTTGTCCACACTATCTGCGTGCGTGCTGGTGAACATGACCCAACCGAGAAGCCACAAAATGAAACACTCCAGATGACGACTCATTGAGTAAGCGTTAGCATCATCGTCGAGGTAGTCGGCCTGTCAAAAAATTGTTGGTACGACACAAGTAGAATTAAAGTAATGCTTATTTTTAGGAGAAAATAATAATGATGTACCTGATATTGACGCAACCAGTTCTACGTTGGCCCGTGTGAGTATGTGAAGTCATAAGATTCATGTCCAATGAGAGGATGGACGTCGGCGAACTGACCGAGCAAATGTTCTCGCCATGATGGGTGCACATCTTCTGAAACAACCGGTGATCCCGCTAATGGAAGTCCCAGAAGCATCGATCTTCCATACATATTGTGGTACACGGATCCTCAGAGGCCCAAGATCACCCTCATTTGCATCTGGTGATGTCAGTGCTCGTGCCCGATGTCCCACGTCCACATGAGGGGAGAGAAGCTCATACGGCCAAACATCGTTACTAGCCAACTGCACGTATTGACTAAATTAGTAGTTGTAAAAACATTTAAGGAATCAAACTAACAAATGTAAAAACAATACATACATGTTATTAATATGTACAATTTGTGTCGTGTTTTGTATTTTTTCATGTGGGTCATGTATAATACAAACATTTTCCCTCTGTTGAACAACACCAATGTGCAATTGTCGTAAGAACCACAACCAACTATCGTAGTTCTCACTTTCGACAAAACCAAAAGCAATTGGCACAACCTGGTTGTTGCCATCAACACCAATAGCCATCAATATCTGACCTTGGTATTTCCCGGTTAGAAATGTTCCATCCACACAAAGAATGGGACGACAATACTTGAATGCCCGAATGCAAGCACCGAGTGCAAAGAATACTCGGTGTAGAATCTGAGCACCTTCCGGGAATATTGCATCCTTCTGTTGGTACGAGTAGTATGTGCCAAGGTTGCGGTTCTGGACCGTTTGCAAGCAAAAAGGTAGTGTTGACACGAAAACGTGCCCTCGCACTTGGGTCAGTTCGACCATCCAAAAGTGTGCGGATACTTAGGTACAAGCCTAAACATAACACATCACCGACGTCGCGTTCCGACTACCCTTAGCCGTGGTAAGGGGGGTGGAGTTGCCAGACAATCAGATCACACAAAATAATCCAATTAGCTGAAAGAAATATATTAAACAGAATGAATCAGCAAACCGAGTGAAGCCTGACTGATTCGAAGTATGGTGCGAAGGGGGTCACCGAAGGGTACTGTTGGCGTAAAAGATTACACTAACAGGTTTCTGTAGAATAGAAACTAACAAACGAAGTGTTTGCGAAAATAACTGTTCTAAGCCTCCGAAAGGATAATAACTTAGAATAATTCAAACGTGTGTACTGAATAACTTGTATTCGTCCCTATTACAGGGTGAAATGGGGGGTATTTATAGGCCCAAATATTAAGGAAAAGACCTATTTACCCCTCTATTACAACCGACATAGTGGAAACTATTCGATACCCTTGATAGGGCTAAAATGGTAAAAGACTAATCTAATTAATATAAAAGATAAATCTTCCATCTTAGCTGGCGATAAAGATCTCGAATCGCCTTAGTTCGAAGATGTACTCCGAACCAACGCCTATCTTCGCACTTCGAACTTGACTCCGGGTATCTTCGAAGATGAACGTCTGGGAATCTTCGAATCCGGTGTCTGCCTTTATGTTGATTCGGCAATAATCCCGAAGATGAGATATTTTCCCCCAACAGTAGCCCCTCGAATACGCTTCTCCGTTTAACCTGTAACGTTAGGAGAGCAGTATACGGAAGGAAAAGATAACCAAACATAGGGGTTATTGGATTTTAATTCATCTCCAAAATGTATGAAGATATAAACTCCGAATCAGTCTTAGGATAATTGCTTTTCGAACTATCTTAGAACCGACTCAGGAAGTTCGAAAGTCTTTTAGACTTAGATAAAATAGCCGTTAGCTTTCTGTTTCTAACGGAAACTGTAGAATGCGTTAATTTCGGAGAAAAGTAACGGTAGGAATACGGAACGACATGGGCTAACGGTAAAAAATTAAAACCTAGGCTATAAATAGAAGGCCTAGAACTTACCCGGTTACCTTTTCACCGCTTTCTCGCAATCAAAACCCTTTTGAGCCCCTTGAGTTCTTGAGCCCTAGCCTCCAGTTTCCCCAAAGCAACCTAGTGACTGCAATGGCGAAGACCAAAGGTGCGGGACCTTCAGCTTTGGCTAGGCAGCAGGCCTCAGCTGCAGCAGCGGCGGCAGCAATGGCGACGGCACCTCCGGCATCCGCAGCGACATCCGTGGCGGCATCCGTGGCGGCAGGAGGGAGAAATCCCCAAAATGTCAATGATCAAAGTCTCTGCCCCCATCAACAAAATACTTGGATCAATCTTTTCAATTGGGGCCTTCTACCTGCAAGAGAGAGTCATTGGCAATCGCAGTGGAAGGGAAAATTAGTACCAGAGTCATGATCCGGAAGCCAGGCAAAGAAATGATTCCATCGCCAAGACCCGGAGAAGTAATTGTTTTCGAAGCCTTCTTCGAAGCCGGCTTGGGCCTTCCAGCAGTAGACTTCCTGGCGGAGGTACTTGAGCTATTTCATGTTACCCTTCCTCAGCTCTCTCCGAATGCAGTAGCTCGTTTGGCTATTTTTGAATGGGCGCTGAGAGCCGAAGGTTGTGAAGGGAGGGCAGAGATCTTCGCTGCACTTCATAGAGCAACATGCCAACCTAAGACCTTCGTAGGCCCCGGAGGTGAAAAAATAGTAGTAGCCTTCGGTAGTATCAACTTTAGGCTTCGAGATGAGTATGCCCTTCAGTTTCCTGCCAAGGCCATCAATGCCAGATGGTATACTGATTGGGTTCTGAGATGGTTTTATGCCGAAGTTGGGGCAAGCAGTCCTCTGGCCGGACCCCTTAAAGAAATCCAATTCCGGAAGGAAGCCTTAGTGCAGCCCAACGAAGGTCAGCTCGAAGCCCGCGTCAACCTGCTTCAGAAGATTAGTCGAAGGTTAAGCATGCGAGACTTAGCCGAAGAATTCCTCGGTCTGCAAATTTCTCCGCTGATGGCCAACTGGCCTATCATCTTCGAAGAGGATTCGGAGGGCGGTCTTCGAAAAATTGCTTCAACTTCGAGCCCTGCAGGTAACTTCGAAGACAATACGTTTTATTCATATTCATTCGAAGAAAAATTAACTTGATTTATTTTCCTTTTTTAGCTTCTTCAGTCCCTGTTACTTCGGAATAGATCATAAGGGCTTCGGAGAAGATTTTGGGCGCTCCAACTCCGACCGAAAAAGAATGGAGAGTCAAGTTAGTCGGAAGTTGGGAAAGGTTTAACAGAGTGTGGGGGACGCTGGGACTCACTCCGCCCCCCTGATGGATTGGGTGCCTTCGGAGAAAGGACCCAAAAAGAGAAAAGTCGAAGCTGGAGCTTCGAGTTCCGCGAAGACTCCGGTGAAGAAAGTGGCTAAAAAGCCTAGAAAGCCTGCACCTCCGAGCCCAAGATCCTCAACCTCCGGTTCTAAGGAGGATGAAGGTAAACTATTAGTGAAGTTGATTGATGAAGATGCAGCTCAAACAACTATTCATATTGAAGATATTGCAGGTATGACGGAGTCTCAGGCTAATATTGAAGAAGTGAGAACTCCGGATGCTCAAGAGGAGGAGAAAATCGAAGCCCCTGTGGGCGAAGGTGAAGTTGAAGTTGCTACAACTTCAGTTTTGGATGAAGGGAGGACTGCTCAAGGAGATACTCCGGCAGTTGAAATTTTAACTTTGGATTCAGACGAAGACCTCACCTTTGATCCTCCGAGCAGTCCTATGCTCGATCGCCCCCAGAATGTCGAAGGTAAACTTCGCATAATTCTCTTATTATTTTCTGCAAAATTATACAATGTATAATACCTTTGCTTTTGCAGACCCCCTTTTGCAGAAGTACATCCCGAAGATCCAATTCAAGGGCCTTCGACAACTTCGGAGCCGCACCCGGAGGTCGCTCAACAGGGGCCTGGAAGGGGTAAAAGACATATAGAGCCTACCTCTGCTCAAGGGTCAACTTCATCCGAATCAACAGATGAAAGTCGATCTACTGAGGGGAACCCTCCGGAACTTCGCCGAGCAGGAATGACCAGGAAGCTTCGGCAATGCTCCCTCTTTTAACTCCTTTTTTGGAGCAATGAACTGGGCTTTGGAATCTGCTCAAACCTTTGGGTCGAGCCAGTCGCGATGTCGGGGAGACATAGCTGGTAGCTATTTTAAGCGAGGCGAAGAGTTCAGAGCTAAACGTTGCCATGGAACGAGCAGCCTACCAGGTACGGAACATCTTCGAAACAATAGTAAATTATACATGGATAATATCTTATTTCGATTTTCTCTTTTCTTAGCAAGCGGTCTTGGCCCGTGCTGCAACTTTATCGGGCGAACGTGAAATTGCTCAGCTTTGGGAAGAAAACGAAGCTCTTCAGCGCAACTTATCATTCTCCAAAGCTAGAGTAGCTCAAATGGATAATATGATTTCAACAGAACGCAGGGCCAGACAGGGCTTGGAGGCTGCAAATAAGGAGCTCGAAGTAGAAAGGATCGTGCTTCGAGCGGAAATAGAAAAGGTGCGGTTGGAGCATGCTAGTGCGGGTTCCGAGCTTGTTAGGCTCCAAGAGGAAGCTAGCCAACTCCTAAATCAGAAGAATACTTTAACTACGGAGAATGCTAGGCTTTCCGGAGTTCTAGAAGAAACGACTTCGAGCAAGGATGCATTAATTGAAGAAAAGCTTAAGTCCGAGAAGGTAGCTACGGAGGTCATAGAACAGATGCTAGGTGTTCTGGAGTACTTCGGTACTACTGGATCACTTCCTTCAGATGACAACGTCACTCTCTTGCGCCGGTTAAAAAGGATCCAAGGAGCAGCGAAGCAAATGAAGACGGCGGGTATTCGTTACGGAGAACTCTCCGGACAAGTGTCTGCCATCGGACTACTTCGTTACTACGAGGACTTGGGCCGAACAATCACTCCGAGCGCAGAGGGTTCTATTACCTTCGACGACGAGCGGCTTTTAAATCCTTCCGAAGGCGTGACTGCTGCCTGGCGAGCCTTTCAAACCTCATGGAGAGCCGAAGGTCGCTCCGCGATCAAGGCTTGGATCGACGAAGGCCAACGCCAGAAGCAAGTTCGGAACCAAGCTTCGAGCAGTCAGCCTCCTCCGAACCCGCAGGTTTAGGAATAATTTAGGATTTTTGACTATGTAAAGCTTCGTGTTTATGAACCTTTATCAATGAAAATTTGTTTATCATATTTTTAGGCTTTGTCTCATACGGAAGATATCGAAGTGTTAGAAATTAACGAGGAACTTCGTTCATTATGGAACACCTTCGAACTTCTAAAGACTTACAAGCGTCCTCGATTTCTAATTCCTCGAGATGACTCCGGCGTAATTGCGCCTGAAGTAATCAAAGACGTATTGTCTTATATTAAAGAGGAAGAAAAAGAGGTTAACGTAAACACTTCATCTTCTGAAGACACTATTTGGTCTGAAAACGAAGATGAGGTTCAAAACAAAAGATCTGAAGATCTTGGAAGCTGGGAAAGAAGCCCCGAACGGCTTCGAACTTGGGCCGAGCTTCAACAAGAACAGAAGGATTTTAGAGCTTCGAAGGGGAGCAAGAGAGTTAAACGCAAAGTTATTAGGACTCCTGGGGCTGGAACTAGTTGTTCCACGCCTAGCTCTAGAGACCGAAGAGGTCTTCGATTCCTTCTTGGTATAGATACCAATTTTTCATAATGTAATCTGTAAACACGTTCGTTTGAATAATGAATATCGATTTAAAATTGTCTCCATATTTACTAGCCCCTCTTTGGGTATAAGCAACTTCGAAATGTATTCAAAGATGGTTATGCGCAAAGAAAAACTTCAGAGTACAATTTTTTGGGGGTTCGGAGCCCCTCTGTAATTTAAAGATCTTTTAAAATCTTATAAAATGTCTTCGACTATTTGTAGTCGGAAGAATGGCAATTTAGTACCTTTGTCACTTTGGATTGTATTAACAGATATTCGAAGCTCATGGCTCAAATTCTGTTTTGCTTTATCCACCTTCGGTTTATTTTTGCGATTTCTATCGAACCAATGGTTCGGAGTTTGCAATGGTTTCTTTGGACTCTTTTTACGGATGTCTACCAGCCAATGGCTTGGACTCCGTATATTTTGGCCACCTTCGGCTCTTTTTACAGATACTTCGCACCCGGAGGCTGAAAATCTGTTTTATTTAAAGTCCTTAGACTCTTCTACGGATCCTAACAAGCCGGAGCCTGGAATCCGTAGGTTTTGGCCACCTTCGGCTCTTTTACAGATACTTCGCACCCGAAGGCTGAAAATCTGTTTTATTTAAAGTCCTTAGACTCTTCTACGGATCCTAACAAGCCGGAGCCTGGAATCCGTAGGTTGGCGGAGCCACTGAACCAATTGGTTCGCAGTCAGCCCCTTGGGTCTTTGCGAAAAATGCTTGGCTCTACTATCATCACCGTCCTCCTAATGCGTCCATCAGGAGTAAAGGATGTTCGAAGGGCAAAACAGGTTTCGACCCTTATCTTTATTTATAGAAAAAGGAAGTGCTACAAGTGATTACAAGGAGGCCTTAAGCGTAATATCTCTTAAGGTGCTCCGCATGCCATGCATGTTTCAACTCTTCCCCTTCTAAATTAGCTAATTTAAACGATCCAGGGCGTCCTGAGCGTAAGATAACATATGGTCCTTCCCATTTGTTTCCTAGCTTCCCCGAAGCTATTACACTTCGCAATTCTAGATGACCAGGTTTTAACTTACTTAATCTGACTTTCGGGTCATACCACGTTTTGGTGTGTTCCTGGTACTTAGTTAGGTTAGCGACAGCTCGAAGCCTTGTCTCTTCTGACAAATCTATTGAAGTACTCCGATCGTCCTCGTCTCCGGGTTGAATTACGCGAAGCGACTCCCCTCTGAGCTCCGTAGGGGTCATGGCTTCATCTCCGAAGAGCAATCTGAATGGTGTGAAACCTGTTGATCTAGTTTGAGTAGTTCGGATGGACCATAAGATTTTAGGTAGTTCTTCGACCCATAGCCCCTTGGCCAATCCTACAATTCGGCGATTTAACCCGGAGAGTATGTTCCCGTTGGCTCGTTCGACGGCTCCATTGGATTGCGGATGTCGCACTGCTGCGAAGCATAGCTTAATGCCTAGTTCTTCACAAAATGTTTGAAAGGTATCAGCTTCGAACTAGGTTCCATTATCCACCGTTAACTCTCTGGGAACTCCGAACCTGCATATAATATTTTGCCAGAAGAATTTTTGCACGTTCCTCGAGGTGATAGCTGTTAGTGGCTCCGCTTCCACCCATTTTGAGAAGTATTCGATTGCTACCACCGCAAATTTCAACCCGCCTTTTGCTGGTGGGAAAGGGCCTATGAGGTCCATGCCCCATCTAGCCATTGGCCATACCGGGGCAATAACTTGAAGCTGAGCTGGCGGGCGATGGCTCCGTCTGCCCATCCATTGGCAGCCTTGGCATGTTCGAACCAGGTCTTCAGCGTCTTTGACGATTGTTGGCCAGTAAAACCCTTGCCGGAGCGTCTTGCCTGCTAGTGCTCGAGGGGCTAAATGACCTCCGCACAGCCCTTCGTGGATGTCTCGAAGTATGTCTTGACCTTCGGGCTGGGAGATGCATCGAACTAGGGGTGAGCATACTCCGGCTTTGTACAGCACTTCCCCAATAAGTTTGTAATTTCGAGCTCTTGCTTTCAACCTTGGAGCTTCTGGGCCTTCCGGAGGGTCTGTGCTACTTTGCAACATGGTTATTATCGGAACCCGCCAATCTGTAGCTGGAATGCACATTACTTCTGATGAGGGTATTTGCTCAGCTGCCGGCTGCTCTAACTCTTCGTAGAAGGCGCCCTCCGGGAGGTCCACCGCTCTTGCTGCAGCTTTTGCAAGGATATCTGCAAGTTGATTATCTACCCGAGGGATGCTTCGAACTGTAAACCCTTTGAATGCTGCTTCGGCCTTGCGGATTTCTTGAAGGTATTGTGCGAGATGTGGGTTTTTTGCTTGGAAGCTTTTGTCAATATGCCCCGCGACGACTTGGGAATCTGTCTTGATCACTATTCTTGTAGCTCCGAGTGCTTTAGCCTTTCGAAGGCCTAGCAAGATTCCTTCATACTCGGCAATGTTATTAGTGGTTCGGAAGTTGAGTCTTGCGGAATACATTGCCTTTTGCCCTGATGGTGACAAGATGACGGCCCCTGCTCCGGCACCTGATGCTTGATAAGCTCCGTCGGAGAATATTGTCCAGAAACCTTCGGAGGGTTCCTCCGGGGTCCATACTGCAGATGGAGTCCACTCTGCTACGAAATCTGCTAAAATTTGAGATTTAACAGCCGTCCTCGCCGTGAAGGAGATTTCGAAGGGTGCCAGCTCGACTGCCCATTTTCCAACCCTGCCTGTGGAATCTTTGTTTCGGAGCATATCTCCAAGAGGATACGACGTAGGGACGATGAGGTTATGCGCCAAGAAATAATGCCTTAGCTTTCGCGAGGCCATTACTAGGGCATAAGCAAATTTTTCGAGCTCGGAGTATCTGACCTTGGCTCCGGATAATGCCTCCGACACAAAATAAATTGGGTTTTGTACCAACTTCCCTTTAAGCTCAACCTCTCGAACCAGCACCGCGCTTACTGCTGAACCTGTTGCTGCAAGATATAAAAACAATGCTTCCCCTGGAAGGGGAACAGTTAAGGTTGACAATGTGCCGAGGTATGCTTTTATATCTTCGAAGCTTTTCTGGCACTCCGGTGTCCAGCTGAAGCCTTCGGATCTCTTCAGCGCCTTGAAAATTGGGAGGCTTCGCTCTGCCGACCTGGACAGGAATCTGCTGAGTGCTGCGAGCCTTCCTGCTAGCTTCTGTACTTGTTTCAAATTCTCTGGCGGAGCCATCCTTTGCAGCGCACTTATTTGCGTTGGGCTAGCTTCGATCCCTCTGCTCGAAACTAAGTACCCTAGCAGCTTCCCTGCTTGCGCCCCGAATATACATTTTTCGGGGTTGAGGCGCACTCCACATGCTCGGAGGCTCTCGAATGTCTCAGCTAGATCTAGGCTATGCCGGTACTTTTGAGCACTTTTTATTACAATATCATCCATGTAGGCCTCGACATTGCGGCCTATCTGATGACCTAGAGCCTTAGCTATTAAGCGAGAAAAGGTGGCTCCGGCATTCCGTAAACCAAAAGGCATTCTTACATAGCAGAATACTCCGGAAGGAGTTATAAAGCTTGTCTTGGCTTCGTCTTCACGCTTCAGCCATACTTGATGGTACCCGGAATAAGCGTCGAGGAAGCTTAATAATTCGGAGCCAGCTGTGGAATCTATCAATTGATCTATTCGGGGCATTGGGTAGGGGTCTCGTGGGCATGCTTTATTCAACGAGGTGAAGTCAATACACATGCGCCACTTGTTCGAGTCCTTTTTTCTTACAAAAACAGGGTTAGCCAACCTCTCAGTATGGGCTACCTCCCTGATAATGCCAGCCCTTAACAATTTTTCTACTTCAGGCTTGGCTAAGCTTGCTCTTTCTGCTGACAGCTTGCGGAGCCCCTGACGCACCGGCTTGGCCTTCGGGTTGACGAGAAGACTATGCTCGATGATGCTTCGGTCGACCCCAGTGATGTCTTCGTCGGTCCAAGCAAATATGTCTAGATTCTTCTTGACGACTTCTTCTAACGAGGCGGTTATTTCCGGAGATAGCCCCTTGCCAAATTTCACTGGGTATTCTTTGCCATCTTCCGAGATTATTCTTGTCTCGACATCACCCTCTGGGCTTGGCTTAAGTGAGGATCCCTTCAGAGGGTTCAAGGCCTCCGGTATTTCTTCGGCGCTTTCCGCCACATTATGCACTTGTCGGGGGTCCAATGGCTGCCCATGGCCATACTCTGTCCTCCTGGCTACAGCTTGGTCTCCTGAAATAGTAAGCACCCCACCTTGCGTGGGCATTTTGAGACAAAGGTAATTGTGATGTGCTATAGCCCCGAATTGGTTCAACATCCCTCGACCGAAGATAGCATTGTAAGCGTAAGGGGCATCCACCACATCGAAGATCACTTCTTCTACTCGGGCCAAAGGCCCCTCTCCGAAGGCAACCTCGAGGCCTATTTGGCCGAGGGCATCGAGAGGCGGTCCTGAGAACCCTTGAAGTGGCCGAGCTGCTGGAAGCAGATGCTTGCGAGGTATGCACATCTGGTCAAAGGCCTGGACGAAGAGTATGTCTGCGGAGCTCCCGCCATCTACCAGGATCCTTCGAACATCTGCTCCTGCTATATCGGCAGAGATGACTAATGGGTCAGCATGGGGAAACTTCACCCCTGCCGCGTCGCTAGCTGTGAACGAGATGGGCACACGGGACCATTCTGGCATCCCTTCGGCGGAACTTGAGGTCCCAATGTGCCCGACCTCGCGGACGTACTCGCGACGCTGTCTCTTGGACATGTTTCCGAGGGTCCCCCCTCCGGAGATGGGCAGGACCACTCTCTTGCCGCGTTCTTGTCGGTCTTCTTGCTTTGGTGGTGGCATAATACTGGCCACCGGTAGCCGTATGGGGGCTTCGAGGGCAACGGCTCGGGCCACAGTTTGAACAGGCTCTGAGCGTGCCGTTGGTGGAGCTCGATCCGAAGTACCCCGCCCGGTACTTCGCTCAAGGTAGTCACCCCGAAGGGCTAATACTGCCTTGCAATCCTTCGTGTCATGGCTTCTGTTGTCGCCATGCACGCAACAGAAAAAACTCTGGCGCCTACCAGGCATCCTTTCTTGAGGCTTTGGTGGCCCAGCCTTGAAATTTTTTACCTACTGGAAATTGGCAGGTGCTTTCGAGGCCGAAGGTGCAATGTTTAGCACCTCCGAGCGGAAATGCTTCTTCCCTCGCTTGTACTCGTTGGAACAGTTGTCTTGCAGAGGATGCAGTGTAGCGGAGGCTTCAGGCTCCCTTTTGACCTCCCGGAGGGTGGGCAATGTCGTTTCGACTCGCCGAAGACATCCTTCCTCCGCCTTGGCATATTATTCGAAGTACGCCATGAGCTGTGCCACAGACGTTACCAGCTTCCGATGGAGTTTGCTGAGGAGGTCGGGGTTCAGCACCCCTTCACGGGCAGCATCAACTACCGAGGAGGTAGATAGGCCCTTGATCTGTGACTTGGTGTGGGCGAAGCGTGTGAAGTACTCCCGGAGGGTTTCTCCCACCCGCTGCTTTACCTAAAACAAACTTCCTGTGGACATTGGGGCCACGAAGGTACCTTGGAAGTTGCTCACAAATTTCTTTTTGAGCTGTTCCCATGAACTGATCGATCCTGGCCTTAGGGACCAGAAGCAGCGGAGCGCCACACCTTCGAGAGCGAGGGGGAAGCATTTTACCATGGTGCTTCGCACCCCTCCGCTTGCTTCTATTGCCAGGGCGTAAGAGCGGGCGAATTCTCCGGGGTCTGACCCCCCGGAGTATTTGTGCAGCTTCGAGGCCTTGAACCTGGGGTCGAAAGGCACTCTCTGTAGATCAGGGTGTAACGGAGACTCATTATCGAAGGAGGCATTCTCGGCTTCCTCCGGGACTTGTATAACTTCTGGGGGATTGCGGGCTCCATCGTCTTGAGGCTCCCTTGGAGTTTCGGTGGAAGCTTAAGTGCGGAGGCGATCGGCGGCCTCTTGCCTCCATCTGGATACCTCCTCCTGAAGCCTGGCTAACTGCATAGCCTCGGTTTCGGGAGGGCCTTCGTCTTCGTCGGAGGGCACTTCTGGATCTCGGCTTGCTACGTAGTCGGTCTGAAGCACCGTAGGAGGAGGCAGAGGGCCCCGGGGCGCTCGACGCCCAGCGGTCTCTGCAGGAATCGCCGGATTAGCTGAGGGTCCGGCTCCATTGGTCCGAGGGGACCTTCGAAGAGGACCCAAAGCTTGACCACGCTTCGGAGGCATAGCTAGCCGTTAAGATGTCTTGGAGATGGAGGACTTCGAACGACTCGAGGGGTCGAGAGAAGGCCTTCGAGCTGCACTAAGAAGCCCTTAACTGAAGGGTGCGCGGAGTCTTGGGACTCCGAGGCTCCCTTTGTAAGTACTCTTCGGATTGCAGTCAGCAGTAGAGAACAAGTTTTTAGAACTTGGTTCCCCACGGACGGCACCAACTGTTGGCGTAAAAGATTACGCTAACAGGTTTTTGTAGAATAGAAACTAACAAACGAAGTGTTTGCGAAAAGAACTATTCTAAGCCTCCGAAAGGATAATAACTTAGAATAATTCGAACGTGTGTACTGAATAACTTGTATTCGTCCCTATTACAGGGTGAAATGGGGGGTATTTATAGGCCCAAATATTAAGGAAAAGACCTATTTACCCCTCTATTACAACCGACATAGTGGAAACTATTCGGTACCCTTGATAGGGCTAAAATGGTAAAAGACTAATCTAATTAATATAAAAGATAAATCTTCCATCTTAGCTGGCGATAAAGATCTCGAATCGCCTTAGTTCGAAGATGTACTCCGAACCAACGCCTATCTTCGCACTTCGAACTTGACTCCGGGTATCTTCGAAGATGAACGTCTGGGAATCTTCGAATCCGGTGTCTGCCTTTATGTTGATTCGGCAATAATCCCGAAGATGAGATATTTTCCCCCAACAGGTACCTTCGGTGTCTGACGCAAAGTGTCCCGCCGAAGGGTACCTTCGGCGTTCGGACCGACCTAGCCGAAGATAGACTCCGAACAGATCTAGACGCGACAATCACCTCCGAACAGTGGGGTTCGGTGCGTAGTCTCCGATACAGTGAGATACAGAATACTGACAAACGTGACGCGCGAGCGTGACTTCATTCGGAGCGGAGTACAAACATGGTGAAGCCTGTTGTGATGAAGTCTGTTGGCGTGCGGTCGAAGCAGCAGTCTCACCGAAGGGTGTTCTGGCGACCTCCAAAACCGATCTCTTAGCTCCAGACACCTCCGATGAAGTAGCTCCGAATGTGGAAACCTGCAACAGAGTGGATTCGAAGTACCAATTCGTCCTGAGGACCGAATTCTGCTAAGTGTTGCACTAGTGGCGAAGGTAGCAATCTGTTACACAGATTAGCGGATACTTCACAGCCGAAGTAACAAGGCAATAGCAATCTATTACGTAGATTAACAGATACTTCACAGGTGAAGTAACAAGGCGGTAACAATCTATTACGTAGATTAACGGATACTTCACGAGAGAAGTAATAAGGATTACCACTGTTCCGAAGTGGCCGTCGGAGGGCTTCCAGGCAAACCCACGAAGAGTACAAAAAAGTAAAGATAAAGTAAATGCGATTCAAAGCTAGGGCTTTGTGGTTGATTTGTTGGGGGGCTCTCTGAACTAGCTTCGCCTCTATACTTATAGGGGCTAAACCTCTAATCTAATATGCTATAATTTAGCTGAATAGAGATAAACACTTAGCCAGAATCGGGTCCAACTCTATCTCTGCCCAAAGTGGGCCTTCGACCAAGCCTGCCGAAGCCTGCTCCTTGGGCCAAAGCTTCGGAGGGGTGGGCCTCCGAAGGCCTCCTGGCCGAAGGCCGTGGGCTAGCTAGAAGCTTCTAGAGCCCGTAGCCCAATGGTCCTTCGACCCTGTAGGGCTTTGGCCTGACTCGGGACATGTGTATTTTCTGCCTAAATTACCAAAATTGATATTTTGACAATCTTAACCATTAATGCCATTTTGTCTATCAACACATGCCCCCATGCCTTTTAGTGAACTAAGTCAACTAAAAGCACAACAAGCTAAAGACAATACCTTCCATATCGGCCTTTCGACACCTTTTACGTTGTTTGCCACACACTTAGGAAATACCTTTTCAAGTATATACCATTCAAAGCTCTTCGAAACCGCTCTCTTTGTAGAGATTCTAACACATATGCATTGCCAAGATCCTTGTGTCCTAACGCATCGTTGATTAGCATGTCGGCTATCAGCATCGGATACTTGTCTTTCGGAGTGGCCTTGCTCAGGTCCCTGAAATCAATACATACTCGTATCTTGCCGCTCCCTTTCTTCTCTACAGGCACAATGTTAGCGACCCATTCTGCGTACCTACATGGCCTAATAAATCCAGCTTTGAGCAGTCGCTCTAATTCTTCTTTAACTCGGTCGTAGATGGCCGAGTTAAAGCGACGAGGAGGCTATTTATAAGGCTAAATCCGGATTTTATAGGTAGCCGATGTTCCACGAGCTCACAGCTTAGTCCTGGCAGCTCGCTATACTCCCATGCGAAACAATCGACATACGACCGAAGCAACTTTATTACTTTGGCCTTTTCATTAGGCTGTAAATGTTGGTTTACAAAAGTCGGCCTCGGGATGCTACCATCACCTATGTCAACTTCTTCTAAGGGATCGGCCGACGCAAAACCTTGTCCTAATTTCTCTACTTTGCTAAAGTCCTCGATGGCCTCGGCAATACCGTCTTTACTAGACCGATATTGCTCTACACGAGACTTTAGCCAATCTAGATTACTCTTGCTAGACATGACTACTAATATAAAAACATCCATGCTACACCAGCCGGCTTTACAGACACTGGTACAAAACGTCCTCCGGACACGCTAACTGTTGAACCGGAAACGGTGACCAGAGGGGGGGTGAATGGGAGCTTTTAAAATTTCAGGCTAAAAACAGCCTTCTGTTTTTAATACAGTCTACTGCGGAACAGGCTTCGAACACACCCTTCGAAGTTCTGGTTCGGAGGTATTTGACGGCTCCGAACACAGGCTTCGCAAGGAGCAAAAGTTCGAAGCCAAGAAGACTTCGCTCCACTCACAAACCCGAAAAACCAACTCTGCTAAGTCAGTGCAGGCTCCGCACACAGGGTGCTTCGAGCAGGCTTCGCACTTCACCCTTCGCACGAGTGGACTACCCTCTGAGGACTTCGACCAAGTACTCAGCGACAGCAACTGGTGCTGGGCTTCGTACACTGAAGGTCTAAACGCACACTAACAGACTTCGCTAGGGGCTTAGACATGATAAGAAACACGGGCTTCGATCAGGGCTTCGCTAGTAAGCAGCGAGGTCTAGCCTCCTGTTACACAGAGCGAACGCACACTGAAAAGCACACTTCGCACAACACACTTCGCCTAGATAGGCTTCGGTGCACTACAACTAGCGAGGTATGCAAACAAGCTCAAGTAGAAAGACAACACAGAAGCAGGGCTTCGCTGCTTGAACAAGGAACACAGTAAAAGAACTCACTGGATGAATACAAAGACTGGTGGCTAGTACAGGAGCTCAACAGTAAATGCTCAAAGTGTTAAATGTTACCTACCCAGCCCCCATATTTATAGCCACTATTCACCCAAGTGAATTGACTACTTTACCCCTAGGGTTTACATTGGTTTTGTCTCTACAGAACAGAGGGGTATAAAAGGTAGTCAACTTTATTTGGAGGCTTCTCTGTCAGCTTTGCAGAGGGGAGAGTGTCAGCTTTTTGCAGAGCAGACAATGTCAGCCTTTGCAGTCTTTGACCTTTCTGGAGCCCCCCTTCGCACGCGAGGGGTGCGGTAGCTTCGGTGAGAAGCCTTGAGCCTGACGGCCTTCGCTTCACCGAAGTCAGCCTCCGATACAGTGACGGTTTTGAGCCGAAGCCATCAAAGCCCTTGGGCCTTCGCACCAACACCCTCGGAGTGGACCACCACGGCTTCGCAGCTTCTCCCAGCTCGAACTCCGTCAGTCCGTGTACCGAAGCCATGCATGGCCGAAGCACCACAAGTCATCCTCGCTCTGGAGCTAGCCTCGCTCCGAAGCCTGCGTCACTCCAAAGCTCTCCTTCGGAGTACCACCCTTCGAAGTCCCTCCTTCGTCCAAGGTCTCCGCACAAAGCATTCCATGAGCACTTCGTCGCAGTGTCTCTCCCCGAGCACACTCCTCGACGAGCCTCACCCGGACCATGCCTTCGATGCACCTTGACTTTTGAGACCTTCGTCGGGTACCTTCGAGTGTCTCCCTCCGGAGCACACTTCGAACGCCTTGCCTCTGCTGAGGACTTGTTCCACCAAACTTCGAAGTCACTCCATCCGGAGTACCCTTCGAAGTGCCTCGCCCCTGAGGTCTTCGTCTCGGAGTACCTTCACCCGGAGCCACGCTTCACACTTACTGCCTTCACCTGGTGCACCTCAACCCGAGGACCGACCTCGACCCCTTCGCAGCCTTCGTGACGGAGCTCCCCGCTCCACTGGCATCAAGCCTCCCGCTTGACCCAGGTTGACCTGCTACGAACCGTCTGTCGCCTCCGCAATCCCCTGTGCACCACAGACAAGCAGACAAGTGTATCTAGTACTCCGGAGACCTCTCCGGGTTAGAAACCTTCGGCACACACTCCGGTGTACCGCCCAAAGTACCGAGACCTTCGGTACAAACCCAGTCATCGTGCACTGTCGGACCCCTCCGACAGGCACACTCCGCTGCAACAGCTGCAGCAACCAAACCACCGAACCCTTTGGTGAAGTTCGGAGGTACCCCTTCGAACCAGAGGTTAAACTCTGTCAATCACTCATCACACTCCGAAACCAACCCTTGGTTTCTCAATCTCCCCCTTGATGAGTGCATTGACAACCAAATTCAAGTTCAAGAAAATTTGAAAAAATTTCAGCACACTAGTGACCATTAAAAACTCAGAGACGAGCCAAATCATGTCACTTGACAAAAGAATTTTCCTCCCCCTTTTCAAAAGAGTAAAAGCCTCTTCGGCAAATCTCCCCTTTTTCAAGATCAAAACTCCCCCTGAGTAATGTAATTGTACCCCCTTGCAACAGAGAACTAAAAAATTTCTCCCCCTTTGGCAATGCAAGCATCAAGGAGCATTTAAAAGATGCATTGCTTGGAAATGAGCAGAATTGCAAAGACATATAAAGCAAGAATATGCCAATACTTAATATCAAATATCATGTGCTCAGCTCAATTTAACATTCTCTAAAAACATGATGACATCATGTGATTTTGTCATTTTGAAATAAAAGCATCACCACTCAATCACGGTAACTAGACAAGTAAAAGCAGCGACTGCGCAAAGCTAGTCAATTTCTACTCTAGACAAACAAGTCCAGTTCAAATGGAGCATTAAAAGCAAACTTGATGATCAATGAATTTTGTTGTTCTTTTTCATAATGCCAGGGGTTATTTGTTTGTCCACCTTATACTTTCCAATCAAGCCAAGCCTAGGCATGAAAGCCATCGGAAGCTTAAGGCGGTGATTTTGGCATACACTACGCTATCCCAGTTCAGACCAATGTGCAATAGTAAGCAGTCTAGAATAGAGTAGTGCGACAAACAAACCCACCTAGATCTTTTCACTTGAAGCATACAAATCATGGAGTTTTTGATTTTAACTAAGTGAACCAAATTTTAGTACTTGATGAACATCCATGAGCAAGTAGAACAATTTTTCAAGTTGCAATTTTTAGCATCCAAAGAAAAGTGTCTTGCTATCAAGCAGATAAAAGATAGCTAAAGCAGTCCTGCCTATACATGCTAGATACAAGATTGAGCGGTGAGCATGATTTGAGTTTGGAAAGAAAACATCATGCACATTAATGTTTCAAATAAATTAAAAAGAGCTGAGCTGTCATGATTTCATGAATTAAAATGAGGCATATAAGTGCAACAGATGTAAATGCAATTCCACGCATGATGAGCATATGCAAGATGATTAAAATCAGCCCCCCCTCATAAAATGCCGTAAGGGTGACAAATACCAAGTTCCCCACGCAAGTAGGCAAATCGAGAAGCATCGAGGGGTTTCGTGAAAATATCAGCTAGTTGGTGTTGGGTATCCACATATTGAAGTTCAATATCACCCTTCTCATTGTGATCTCTGAGAAAATGATATCGCACATCAATGTGTTTGGTTCTGCAGTGCTGAACCGGGTTATTTGCAATACAAATAGCACTAGTGTTATCACAGAAAAGTGGAACACTCTTATAATCTAACCCGAAATCCCGCAAAGTGGAAACCATCCACAAAATCTGAGAGCAACAGCTAGCTGCAGCAACATATTCGGCCTCAGCCATCGATTGTGCAACACTAGACTGTTTGCGGGAAGACCAGCAAACCAAAGAAGTATCCAGAAAATGACAAGTACCAGAGGTACTCTTCCTATCAATCCTACACCCAGCAAAATCCGCATATGAATAACCTCGAAGACATAAAGAGGGGACGTTGAATACCATATGCCGAACTCAAGAGTATGTTTGAGATACCTTAGAATGCGTTTTACCGCTTGGCGGTGCGAAGCTCGTGGTGAAGCCTGAAAACGAGCGCACAGACACACTGCGAAGTGTATGTCCGGCCTCGTAGCAGTCAAGTAGAGGAGGGAGCCGATCATGCTTCGGAACTCCTTCTGATCTACGGCTTCTCCATCTTCGTCATGATCCAATGCTACAGATGTATCCATTGGAGTGGCGAGGGGCTTCGCATCGGCCATGTCAAACTTCTTGAGCAGGTCCTTGGTGTACTTCGTCTGGTGGACGAAAGTATCTTGTTTGCTTTGCTTGATTTGCAACCCAAGGAAAAAGGTGAGTTCACCCATCATGGACATTTCAAATTCCCTGCTCATGGCATCTGCAAACTCGGCAACCAAAGCATGAGAAGAGCCACCAAAGATGATATCATCCACATAAATCTGCACTAGAAGGAAATCTTTGCCATGCTTGAGAGTAAACAGGGTTTTATCAACAGATCCCATGAAATACCCCCACTCAAGCAGAAAAGACTTAAGTCTATCATACCAAGCCCGAGGGGCCTGCTTGAGTCCATAAAGAGCCTTATGAAGTTTAAGGACTTTATGTGGGTACTTGGGGTTTTCAAAACCAGGGGATTGTTTTACATAAACATCTTCACCTATGAAGCCATTAAGAAATGCACTTTTGACATCCATTTGATAGAGTTTGAATCCCCGGGATGTCGCAAAGGCAAGCAAAATCCTAATGCCCTCAAGGCGAGCAACAGGTGCAAAAGTTTCAGTAAAATCAATCCCTTCTAGTTGAGAACAACCCTGAGCTACAAACCTAGCTTTGTTTCTAACTATAGTCCCATCCTCCCCTTGTTTCTTTTTGAAAATCTATTTTGTTCCAATGAAATGAACATTTGGTGGAGGATCAACTAATGACCAGACTTGGTTTCTCTCAAAATTTTCAAGTTCCTCATGCATGACATTGATCCAACTAGAATCAGAAAGTGCATGACTAACATCTAAGGGCTCGAAAGAAGCAACAAAAGCGGAATCAATGAAATGAGCATGAGAACGTGTTACCCTTTGATCAAGCTCACCAATGATCTGCTCGGGAGGGTGCATCCTTTGAACATGATGTGGAGCCTCGCGGCGGGATGCAGTCTCCCCTCAACTTGTGCGTTGGAGTGGTCCAAGATGACCGATGTCGAGGTAGTCGCTTCGGGACCTTGTGTCGAAGTAGTCGAAGTGGGGTCGGCTTCGGGGGTTGACGTCGAGGGTAGTAGTGGTTCATCCTCGAAATCGCTGGGATCTTCTTCTTCGAAGATGGTCTGTTCCATGTCGTGTTCATTTGCCTGTTCAAAAGCAGAACTAACAGAGGGAGTTGATTCATCAAAAGTCACATCACATGACTCGATGACAGTGTTAGTCTCCAAGTTATAAACACGATAAGAATGACCATGAGTAGTGTAACCCAAAAAGATCCCGTCAGAAGATCGCGACTCAAATTTATCCAAATTACCACGTTTTAGGATGAAGAAGCGACAGCCAAATACTCGAAGATGAGTAACCTTGGGCTGTCTCCCAAAACGTAGCTCATAAGATGTCAAGTTTAAAATTTAGCGCAAGAATATTCGGTTTGAGATGTAACATGCAGTGTTCATGGCCTCAGCCCAGAATTTTCTAGGAGTCCTGTGCTCATCAAGCATCGTCCTAGCCATCTCAACCAAAGTGTGGTTCTTCCTCTCAACGACGCTGTTCTGTTGAGGAACCCGCGGAGCAGAGAATTGATGTTCTATTCCATGCTCCATGCAAAAGTCAACAAAGAGACTGTTCTTGAACTCAGTGCCATTATCACTTCGAATGAATTTTAATGCACCAGGGAGTTCAGTGAAAAGTCTCAAAGCCAAGCTCCGAAAGTTTGAAAACACTTCATCCTTGCTGGCAAGAAAGAAGACCCAAGAGTAGCGAGAGAAATCGTCGACAATAACTAATACATACCACTTGCCGCCTAAAGAACTAACCCGAGAGGGGCCTACAGTGTCCATGTGGAGAAGTTCTCTGGGTTGTTCAGTCATCACTGTGGTGACTGGCGAGTGCGAAGCGGCAATCATTTTTCCATGTCGACAAGGAGCGCAAACTAAATTCTTCTCAAACTTGAGCTTGGGCAATCCTCGGATTAGACCTAGGGCACTCAGACGAGCGAGCAACTCAAAGCTCATATGCCCTAGTCTCATATGCCACTTCCAAAGCTCAGAAGTAGAATGCGCAACAAGACAATGAGAAGAACCAGATGACTCTGAAAAATCAGCTCCAAAAACACTCCCAACTCTAAAGATCTTACAAACAACAACGCCATCAGAATTGAGTACTTGCGAAGTATCGCGATGAAATCGCACTTCGAAGCCCTCATCATGCAACTGGGATACAGACAGCAAATTGTATCCCAGGTTTTCAACCAAAGCAACATATTTGAGAGTGAAATTTGAATTAATTCTTACCACACCTTTACCTTTCACCCTACTCCTTCGATTGTTTCCGAAGGTGATATGTTCCCTTTGCTTGGTTGTGGTGAGGCTGGAGAACCATGCTGCATCTCCGGTCATATGGCGCGAACAACCGGAGTCCATGATCCACGTGCCCTCCAAGCCTCGATCTGTCGCCTACACATGATAATAATATCTCGATCGCTCAGTGCTGGGGTGAGTGAAAAAATGACGAGGCATCCAGCACTGAGTGACACGAGTAGTAGGCACAGTAAAAGTAGACTGTCTACGCACATGATAATCGAAATGATGCAAAGTGCGAGGTCTACCTACATGCTGTGATCAAACAACATGTCGAGGTCTCCTACTCTGACGAGGTACAAAGCTACTCGCCCGGGGTCTACCACCATATGGAACATGGTGAACACCTCGAGGAGAAAAAAACCTCTCCGAGAAGCACGAGGAGCCTCAAAAGTAGGACAATAGTAAAACTCAGACTCATGCATACCTAAAGATGGGTAATGCATGTCCTGGTAACTCATCGCCTGAGAGCGTCGCTCATCCTTGATGCGACGAAAACAGAACCCAACCAAATGACCCGCCCGCTGACAGTAGGAACAATGAAAAATTCTCCTAGGGGCACTCTCATGGGTCACAGGAGCAACTCTCACAGGCTCCTTGGGCTTCTGCTGAGTGGTTTTCTTGGGAGGGATTTTCTTGGCAGGAGGAGTGGTTTTCTTTTGAGCTCGGGTAGGTTTTTTGGCTGATGGTGTGTCTAACAGAGCTCTCTCTTTCTGTAGGGTAATGGGTGAGGTAAAAATAGTTTTGTTCTCACTATCTGAAGGAGTCCTCTCAAAACCCAAACCTAGAGCTAACCCTGCTCTGTCAGCACACATCTTGGTCTTGGCCAAGAGCAAATTCATCCTACCCTTTCCCTCAGTGCATTTGTTAACCACAGAAAGAAGGTATTCATTTTCAGACATGAGGTTCTCAGCTCGCTTTCTAACGGTGCCTAGCTGGTCCTTAAGGGTAATGCACGTGTCACAAACAGGCTGCACATCCTTAGAACTACCAGTCCTCTCCAATCTAGCCTCTAAATCATGAACATGTTTATCTCGTAAATTAATGCTCTCGCGTAATAAAGAACAGTTCATGCATTCAATAATATCATGAGGTCTAGAATCAACCACCAAAAGCTGCTTCTGTGCAGTCTCAAGCTCAGAAAGAGTTTGAGCATGTACAAAACGCAACTGAGCAAGCTCACCCATGACAACAGTACAAGATTCACATTCAGCATCATTTACTTTAGACTTAAGCATGGCATACTCAGTAGAAACAGATTCTAGCCTAAGTCTAAGGTCTTTTCGTTCTCTAGCGGCTTGCACAAGTAATCTATCCTGACCAAGAACTACTTCATTCATCTCATCTAATTTAATTAAAATCTGGTCAGATGATAGTGGTACCTCAGATGAGTCAAGCTCATCGCCGCTGTGATCGCTGTCGGCCATGAAGCAAAGGCCGGTGAAGTCTCGTCCCTTCTTGTCCTTCTTGTCCTCCTTCCTTGGGGACTCCTCCTCCTCAGAGCTCGACTCCTCAGTTGAGGAAGTGTCGATGTCGCTGAGAGCAGCGACGAACGCTCTGGATGCGGCTTTGTCTACTCTTTTAGCCACCTTGCCGCGCTTGCCCTTCACAAAGGGTTTCCTCTCCTTTTTGTGGTATTTGAGGCGCTCACTCTCATCTCTCTTTTTGAGCTTAGGGCAATTTGCCTTGATATGAGAAGTGTCGCCACATTCAAAGCAACCACTAAAACCACTTCTCCTATGATCCTATCTTTCATGATAAAAACGGGTGAACCTTCTGGCAATGAGAGCAAGCTCATCATCATCCAGAGTGTCCACCTGCTCCTTTGTGATGGAGACCAGGGAGGACAAAGCAAAACCATCTGTAAGAACACAAGTACCAGATGTGCTTGGTTTTGCAGTGGTGTCACGGCTAGTGCTAGAAACCAATGCCAATGGCTATGGCAAGGAGTTCCTGTGCACTGCAAGAGATGCCTTGGCAATCTCTGTGGACTTCAGCTTGCTGAAGAGCACATCACAGGTCAATGTGTCATAACCTGCGGACTCCTCAATGCTAGATATCTTCACTTCCCATATGCTACGGTCAAGAGCATAGAGAAGCTTGATAGCCCTATCGTGATCACTGTAAACAAGTGTCCCGTTGGATCGCAAGTTACTCACTATCGCATCAAAGCGAGAAAACATGGCATCTATAGATTCACCAGGTGCCTGCACAAACAGCTGATACTGTTGATTGTATGTGCTTTGGCGCCTGGCCTTAATCTGAGTAGAGCCCTCATGAAAAATAGTGAGTGTTGTCCAAATTTCCCTAGCAGTCCTAAGGTGCTGCACCCTATCAAACTCACTCCGGCTCAAAACCAATGAACAGTATATTTCTAGCCTTGGAGTTGGCATTATACTGATCCTTCTCTGTTTGAGAGGTGCGAGTCTCAGGGATGGAGTATTGTTAGTCCACAATCTTCCAAATTGCATTTCCTTGGCTTAGCAAGTAAGCCTCCATGCGCATCTTCCAGTATGCAAAGTCAGTCCCATCGAACAGAGGAATTTTACTGGCTCTGTCCATGTCGCCAACAGATCACAAAACCGGTTAAGGTCAGCTGGTGATCTTAACCCGCTCTGATACCAATTGTTGGACTGGAAACGGCGACCAGAGGGGGGGTGAATAGGAGCTTTTAAAATTTCAGGCTAAAAACAACCTTCTGTTTTTAATACAGTCTACTGCGGAACAGGCTTCGAACACACCCTTCGAAGTTCTGGTTCGGAGGTATTTGACGGCTCCGAACACAGGCTTCGCAAGGAGCAAAAGTTCGAAGCCAAGAAGACTTCGCTCCACTCGCAAACCCGAAAAACCAACTCTGCTAAGTCAGTGCAGGCTCTGCACACAGGGTGCTTCAAGCAGGCTTCGCACTTCACCCTTCGCACGAGTGGACTACCCTCTGAGGACTTCAACCAAGTACTCAGCGACAGCAACTGGTGCTGGGCTTCATACACTGAAGGTCTAAATGCACACTAACAGACTTCGCTAGGGGCTTAGACACGATAAGAAACACATGCTTCGATCAGGGCTTCGCTAGTAAGCAGCGAGGTCTAGCCTCCTGTTACACAGAGCGAACGCACACTGAAAAGCACACTTCGCACAACACACTTCGCCTAGACAGGCTTCGATGCACTACAACTAGCGAGGTATGCAAACAAGCTCAAGTAGAAAGACAACACAGAAGCAGGGCTTCGCTGCTTGAACAAGGAACACAGTAAAAGAACTCACTGGATGAATACAAAGAGTGGTGGCTAGTACAGGAGCTCAACAGTAAATGCTCAAAGTGTTAAATGTTACGTACCCAGCCCCCATATTTATAGCCACTATTCACCCAAGTGAATTGACTACTTTACCCCTAGGGTTTACATTGGTTTTGTCTCTACAGAACAGAGGGGTACAAAAGGTAGTCAACTTTATTTGGAGGCTTCTCTGTCAGCTTTACAGAGGGGATAGCGTCAGCTTTTTGCAGAGCAGACAATGTCAGCCTTTGCAGTCTTTGACCTTTCTGGAGCCCCCCTTCGCACGTGAGGGGTGCGGTAGCTTCGGTGAGAAGCATTGAGCCTGACGGCCTTCGCTTCACCGAAGTCAGCCTTCGATACAGTGACGGTTTTGAGCCGAAGCCGTCAAAGCCCTTGGGCCTTCGCACCAACACCCTCGGAGTGGACCACCACGGCTTCGCAGCTTCTCCCAGCTCGAACTCCATCAGTCCGTGTACCGAAGCCATGCATGGCCGAAGCACCACAAGTCAACCTCGCTCCGGAGCTAGCCTCGCTCCAAAGCCTGCGTCACTTCGAAGTCCCTCCTTCAGAGTACCATCCTTCGAAGTCCCTCCTTCGTCCAAGGTCTCCGCACGAAGCATTCCATGAGCACTTCGTCGCAGTGTCTCTCCCCGAGCACACTCCTCGACAAGCCTCACCCGGACCATGCCTTCGATGCACCTTGACTTCTGAGACCTTCATCGGGTACCTTCGAGTGTCTCCCTCCGGAGCACACTTCGAACGCCTTGCCTCTGCTGAGGACTTGTTCCACCAAACTTCGAAGTCACTCCATCCGGAGTACCCTTCGAAGTGCCTCGCCCCTGAGGTCTTCGTCTCAGAGTACCTTCACCCGGAGACACGCTTCGCACTTACTGCCTTCACCTGGCGCACCTCGACCCGAGGACCGACCTCGACCCCTTCGCAGCCTTCTTGATGGAGCTCCCCGCTCCACTGGCATCAAGCCTCCCGCTTGACCCAGGTTGACCTGCTACGAACCGTTCGTCGCCTCCGCAATCCCCTGCGCACCACAGACAAGCAGACAAGTGTATCCAGTACTCCGGAGACCTCTCCGGGTTAGCAACCTTCGGCACACACTCTGGTGTACCACCCAAAGTACCGATACCTTCGGTACAAACCCAGTCATCGTGCACTGTCGGACCCCTCCGACAGGCACACTCCGCTGCAACAGCTGCAGCAACCAAACCAACGAACCCTTCGGTGAAGTTTGGAGGTACCCCTTCGAACCAGAGGTTAAACTCTATCAATCACTCATCACACTCCGAAACCAACCATTGGTTTCTCACTAACAAAATCGTAATCCGAAAGATCTCTACCTGACAGACACTCTACCTTGTTGTGAACGGCGTCAACTGACACATCGGTCAATGCTACTTGGGCCGAAGTGTCTGCAAGAATGACTTCTACTTCATCGCCGTCCCACTGAATTAGGCACTGGTGCAGAGTGGAAGGAATGCAACAATTCACGTGAATCCAGTCGCGCCCAAGCAGCACGCTGTAGTTACCTTGTACATTGACGACGAAAAATGATGTTGGCAACGTCTTGTTGCCCACTGTCAACTCCATGGAGAGCACACCCTTGGCCTCGGAACTCTCGCCGTTGAAACCGTTGAGCATCAAGTTAGTCTTCTTCAGATCATCCTCGTCCTTGCCAAGTTTCTTCAACAGCGAGTAGGGCATTAGGTTAACAATGGCGCGCCGTCAACAAGCATCCGGGAAATCATCTTTCCATCAATGTGACCTCTGATGTAGAGAGGCTTCATATGGCGAGCCGAGTCCTTAGGCTTCTCAAAAATAGCGTTGTGTGGGCCGAGGTTCAATTAAGCGACCTCGGCCTCGTCCTACAGCAGGGAAAACTCAGCGGGCAACGTGACGACGTTGATGTCCATCGCCTGGGGTGCAGGCCCCTCGGAGACAGGCGAGTAGTTGTCGTCAAGCATGTCGTCATCGTCATCGCTCGGACTAGGAGCCGGGTTGGTCATCTCAACCGACTTCATCCTCCACACCTGTCTTGTAGTTGGTCGAGGGCGGATTTCTTCAAAAATAGCGTCGCGCTCATCCTCGGCTTTCTTCTCGTGCATCTCCTATGCCCGTAGTCATTGCAGCCATCTCTTTTGTGATTTGGACATGCCTGGAGGTGCCCAAGATGGTTGTGGCTTGGTGTCAGGTGCCACTGCCTGGTTCCTATCAACTTTAGCTGAAGTGGTCATGTCCACCTCAGCCTCATGCACTCTGTATCTAGAGGGGCCTTCGCTGCAGACCCCGACAGTCGGACCGACCTCGTTTGGCTGATCGGACCAGGCTCCAGTGCGGGCTTCGGACGAAACAAGGGACTTACTTCCGTCAAACTTCGGCGATAAGTCCTTCGGGATTGGGACTTCCTGAGACCCTACTTTGACTGTGATAGCTTCGGACTCCTTGTCCTCGGCCTCTTTGCGCCTGTGTTCTTTGACTTCGCTCTACACGGGCCGATTCAGAGGTACCATGGACAGCCTGTGGATGATGCCTCCCTCCGCTGCGTCTATTTGTCCCTGCCATACATAATACTCTGAAGGAAAACAAGGCATAGCGTTAGGTTGCGGAGGGTACTCCGGCTGTGATACATACGGAGCCCACGGAGTCCCTGCCCAGTTGTACAATGGAGGCATCGGCGGCTCCAGTGGCCTCACCCATTGTGAGCCGAACCCGTTACCTAGAGGGGGGTTCAGCAGAGTTGACGGTGTCAAGGACCATATTAGTGAGGGGTCCTGCCAGGC
This sequence comes from Zizania palustris, assembly GCA_019279435.1. NCBI lineage: Eukaryota > Viridiplantae > Streptophyta > Magnoliopsida > Poales > Poaceae > Zizania > Zizania palustris. The sequence continues at coordinate 71,934,361 of JAAALK010000290.1, read as the reverse complement.
CGGAGGTACATTCGGCCAGTGCGAGCCGAAGCCTCCTATCGAAGGGTTCATCCAGAGTGGTGCGAGGTTAAGCCATTGGGGGCCGAACTCGCTCCGCATGGGGTTTGGCCACTGGGGTCCGAAGCTACTGTACGGGGGTTCGACCATTGAGGTTCGAAGCCACCGTACGGAGTGTTAGGCCACTGTGGCCCGAAGTCCCCGTGCGAAGGGTCCGGCCATTGTGGTCTGAAACCATCAAGGGGGCTCGGCCACTGTGGTCCGAAGCCACACTCCGAACGCCTTGGGCCCTTCAGTTGACTTAGTTTTTTAGCGCGGGGGCCTGCTTCCTTGGCTTTTCTTTGATGCTTGTTCAACAACATCTTGTATGTTACCTTCGGCTTCTTGCGAGCCTTAGCCGAAGGGATGCTGATGTTTTGTTTCCACACTCCCACCTCGGGGTTCTTAGGTATGAGTGTGCACGTGCGTGGTTCTCCAAGAATTATCGCCTTCCCTCTAATCGACTCGTCCTGTTCTGTCCGAATCAACACTTTCTTCTCGCCGAGGTCAACTGCGTTGACGGGGAAAGGATCTTTGTCTAGCTTCATCTTTGGATTATGGTTTATTTTCAATCGTCCTTCTTCTATGGCCGATTGAACCTGCCATCAAAAAATATTGCAATCGTTAGTATTATGTGAATGTGAATCATGCCACATACAGTATGGATGTTTCTTCAATTCATCGGTAGATGGAATGACTTGGCCTTTAGGCAACCTGAGAAGCCGGTTCTTTAAGAGAAAATCAAATATTTTATCGCACTTAGTTATGTCAAATGAGTACTTGACCTCACTAGGCCGATTCTTTGTGGGAGACGACTGTAACTCAGAGCACGTGATGGGTTTACTCTTAGCGTTCAAACCCATTCTACCGCGTACATGTCGGCCGAATCCTCCTCTTCAGACTCCTCCTCATCAGAGTGTTCCATGACGTGGATTTCAGCCCTAGGCTTGTTAAACGTCTTAATAAACTTTTTATCCTACGGTAAACCCTAACCTGACCCCTAGGCATGAAGCCGGTGCATTCCCTAAATAGTGCGCGGATTCGCTCCTCTAGGTCATCTTGGCCTGCTGCCTGCGCACGTCTCTCGTGCGGGGGTGCGACACGCGGTGGGATATCGCCGTGTCAGCCATGGGCCTCTTCCCTACGCGCTAGCTATACGACGTGCTCGAGCCTAGGTGCCTGTGCATGTGGCGCGGGCAGCGCGGGCAGGGCCGGCACCAGCGCAGGTGGTGGTGGTGCGTGGTATACGGTGCTAGTTTGGCCGTAAGCATAATGACTAGTCTCGGCAATGGGTGTTGAGGCCGGAGACGTAACGGTCTTGCCAGTGCTACCGTCAGTTCTGTTGTACACATGATTTACCGGAGGTACACTAGCAATAGGGGCTGGTGGTACGACCTCAGTAAAGTTGAATCTTCTAAGAGTTGCTTCTACTTGGGAGCTAATTGCCGAATCTAAACGGTTAGCTAGCAAAGCGCTAACGGCCTGATCTACTGATGCGGCTATTTTTTGCTCAATCTCTAAAGAAGATAAACGAGGTGATATGGGTGTTACCTAGATCTGAGCAAGGTCGGGGGCGATGATGTCATGCTTGATGAAGCCTGCGCGTGTCTTGACGTAGCCCCCAAGCATCATGTTTTGGAGCACCTTTAATTTTTCCTCGATCTCTGCTCGATCTTCTATGGGAATATCTTCAAAAGTAGGTGTTAGGATGTTGCGGTTGTCGATATCCGCGCCTCCTATGGTGTCCATCAGCGGTGTAGACGTAGTAGTCATTGTAGATGTACCGATGGCCGATGTAGACGTACCCGTCATGTTGGCGTAGCTTTTTCCCCAGTGGAGTCGCCAAAAAGTGTGTTGATACGAAAACGTGCCCCTGCACTTGGGTCAGTTCAACAATCCAAAAGTGTGCAGATACTTAGGGACAAGCCTAAGCGTAACACATCACCGACGTCGCGTTCCGACTACCCTTAGCTGTGGTAAGGGGGGTGGAGTCGTGAGGCAATCAGATCACACAAAATAATCCAATTAGCTGAAAGAAATATATTAAACGGAATGAATCAGCAAACCGAGCGAAGCCTGACTGATTCGAGGTATGGTGCGAAGGGGGTCGCCAAAGGGTACCTTCGGCGTCTGACGCGAAGTGTCCCGCCGAAGTGTACCTTCGGCGTTTGGACCGACCTGGCCAAAGATAGACTCCGAACAGATATGGACGTGACAATCACCTCCGAACAGCGGGGTTCGTTGCACGGTCTCCAATACAGTGAGATACAGAATAATGACAAATGTGACGCGCGAGCGTGACTTCGTTCGAAGCGGAGTACGAACGTGGTGAAGCCTGTCGTGACGAAGTCTGTTGGCGTGCGGTCGAAGCAGCAGTCTCGCCGAAGGGTGTTCTGGCGACCTCCGAAATCGCTATTTGATTGAAATATTATTGAGTAATATTAAACTATTGCTAAATTACACTTAAATTATTGTTATTTACATGGTAATAAATAAAACTACGGGAAAAGAACACATACCGATCAAAGGAGATGTTGAAGCCAATTGTGAAGAGGATGGATGAGTACAGATCACCAAGTGCTTGTTGATTAAAAACACCAACAAAAAAACCAGAAAATAAATCTTAAATTATTGTTTAATAACCGCTAATTAAATCTTAAATTACTGTTTAATAACCACTAATTAAATATTAAATTAATATTTAATAATCGCTAAATAAATCTTAAATTACTATTTAATAATCGATAATTAAATCTTTAATTATTATTTAATAACCACTAATTTATTATTAAATTACTGTTTAATAACTAATAATTAAATCTTTAATTACTATGTAATAACCGCTAATTAAATCTTAAATTATTGTTTAATAACCGCTAATTAAATCTTTAATTACTGTGTAATAACCGCTAATTAAATCTTAAATTATTGTTTAATAACTGCTAATTAAATCTTAAATTATTGTTTAATAACCGCTAATTAATTCTTAAATTATTGTTTAATATCCGCTAATTAAATCTTTAATTATTGTTTAATAACCGCTAATTAAATCTTTAATTATTGTTTAATAACCGCTAATTAAATATTAAATTATTGTTTAATAACCACTAATTAAATCTTTAATTACTATGTAACAACCACTAATTAAATATTAAATTACTATTTAATAACCGTTAATTAAATCATAAATTACTGTTTAATAACCGCTAATTAAATCATAAATGATTTTTTGATAACCTCTAATTAAATCTTAAATTATTGTTTAATAACTGCTAATTAAATCATAAATTATTATTTAATAACCACTAATTAAATCTTAAATTATTGTTTAAAACCGCTAATTAAATCATAAATTATTGTTTAATAAAAGCTTAATAAATATTAAATTATTGTTCAATAAACGCTAATTAAATCTAAAATTACTGTTTAATAACCGCTAATTAAGTATTATATTATTGTTAAAGTTGAATGGCTCTGTTCGCTCCCGCTCTCTCCCTCGACTCCTCCCCCGCGCACGGTGCCCCCCTCGACGGCGCCTCCCTTCGTGCTCCTCGCCAATGGCTCCCTTGACTCCTCCCCTCGCGTCAGTGCTCCCCTTCTCTCCCCGCACTGCCCCGCTTCTCTCGTGCTGCATTTTTCTGCATGGGTTTGTTGGGTCCCCGTCTGTCTCTCGTCGAGCTAGAGGCCGATCGCTCACTCCGTGAGTTGGTCGCCTCCTGGGACTTCTCGAGGGGTTACTCGTTCCAGCATCATGTTCTTTCCTCCTTTTCTTCTCCGGTTCACCACCCTTCCTCGTCCCCTTCGGGTTCCTTCTTTCTCCTTGCTGTCTTTCGCCGTTTTACGTTTCGTCTTATCGAGTCCTCAGTTAGCCTTGCGCTGCATGCTTGCTTGGGGGGCTCGCCGGCTGGTTTCCACGTTGCCTTCGTTCAGGACAGGCATTTTAGATTTTCTGTGTTTTCTAAGGAGGTGGGTCTAGAGGTCTGCCGCCTCCGTCGGATCATCTCTGAGCACATCGATATCTACTTTCACCTTTGGCATGATGGTGGCCCGTCATGGCATAAGGATTTTAGGAAGTGGTCCGCTGAGGAACACGCTAGCTAGACTTCTGTCCATCGGCGTAAGCCTTCCTCTTCCTATGCCCGCCGCTCTCCTGGCTTCCGGTGTTTCCCCCCCAATGCTCCTTTTCGCCTTGGCAAGTCTTCCCCTGTCCCTTTTCACCATTCTAAGGCCGTCAAAAGGGTTTCCTTCAGCAACATTATCACCTTCTTCCCCCCTTCCCAACCCTCTCCCCCTGCCCTTGGCTCCCTTAGGGTTGGCGATCTCCTCTATCCTCTTCCTTCTCCGGCATGCTCTGCCCATGGGCGGGCTCGCGTCCTCGGCCAGTTGGCTGCCCCCGATCTTCGTGCCATTTTCAAATTCAATAGCCTGAAGCCTTCGCTCTTGGGCAGCGATCCCTCTGCTTGCACCAATCCGAACCTACCTCGTCCCCTGTCGGGTTCGCAGGGATCCATTCTGCTTGGCCAAATCTTCTCCCGTATCAAGTCGGACCTGTCAATCACGCCTCCTCGCTTCCCTATGCTTCTATCAGCCCCCTGGCTACAGCCTCAAGACCCCTTTTGCCGCCTCTCATTAATGGCCGGCGTCAGGCGGCTTTCTTACCTCCTAGCCCTATTTGCTCCGCTTGCCTCCTGTCTTCCCATTCCTCGTCTCCCTGCCAAGGGGCTCGAAAACCCTCTTCTATTTCTTGGACCTCTTTGCTTATTTCCAATCCCGCCCCTCCTCTCCCGCGCATATCGGGAGTTGTGGAGACGCCTCTCCCATCCTCAACTTCCCTCCCCACTACTCCTGTCAACAGACCCCTCGATCTTTCCATCATCCCTTTCTCTTCTGCTCCTTCCTCGCCTCCTTCGTCCATGGCTAACTTCCCGGACAACCCCCTCCCCTTCATCCCCTATCGCGGTACCCTGCGCGATGGGGGCGGCCCCCTCTGTCGCCAGCGTAACTTCATCGCCCTCTCCGGGGAGATCCAGTGGCGTCATGAGTCGTTCGCCATTGCCGAGCATGATGGCCATCTTTCATAGGAAGAGCGTCTCAACCTTCTCATCGCCATCCGCCACCACCTTGGCGTCGAGCTCCGTCTCCAGGTCGACTGCTACTACCTTCACCCTCTTGAGGTGGGCATGTACAAGCTCGGCACTGTCTTTAAAAGGGACTCCCTCGTCAACAATGCGCCGTTCTTCATGAATGGTCGTCTGGTTCGCTTCGTCAAGCATGATGAAGCCCTGAACTGTAAGCAGTCCCCATTCGCAAGAGCTGGCTGGGTGATTTTTTTGGGCTTCCCTCTCGACTACAAAACCCTAGCCTTTCTGCACCAGATTTGCTCCTCGTTTGGTCAGCTCCTCTATTGGCATGAGGCCGACCCCAGTCTGGCTAGGGTTTTGGTCAAAGTCCTCTATGAAGATGACCTAGACATCCTGAGGAGCATCACAGTCAAGCATGGCAGTGCTTTGGATGGGTCAGGCCACTCTTGGACCTTCCCCGTCTACCTGCTTCAGTCTGACCTTGCCGACCGCTGGCCGAGGGATGAGGACCCTCTGCAGCCCGACAATGGAAACCCCCATCCGTTCAATGGTCAGTTGCAGCCGGGGGAGCCAGAGTGGGTGCAGCATTGGGCAGATCAGCAGCTCTTCAGTCCCTTGGCCAACCAGTGGCACCACAATCACCAACACGCCCATCATGAAGCCAATCTGGAGAACATGGAGAAAGAGCCTTTTTCAACTATGATCTCATGGATAATATCTTCGATGTTCCCCTAGAGGCCGCGGATGTCCAGGCGCCCCAGGTCAGCCTTAAGGCGTTCGGAATCTCTTCGAAATCCTCCGTGGCAACTAATGTCAGGCAAACGTCGCCCGTACCACTCCCCTAGCCTTCGCCTACAAACAGTCCTTCTGATGATGCGTTACCGGACCCAGGATATCAGGATTTGACTGCCTAGACGGAAGACCCCCCCAACACACAGATCGAGCCAGCCATCCCTGAGCCCCCACAGTGCGCCAATCTGCCGATCAGATTGGTCTACTCCAGAAGGCGCGCTAAGGGCCCGACGCTGCAGGCACTCCAAAAGTCGCCTCCAAGAAGGGCCCTCCGCTCTCGGTAATGGGCCTGTGGCGCAGTTCGAGGATCAGGGCCAGGGGTCAGTCCTCGTCCGCCAAGCTGAATAGTGGCTCCTCCTTCTCCGCGTTGCCAACCATTCACGAGTTCATCGAACTCTCCAGGTCTGGTCACTTTGGGTCCTCTCTTTCCTTACAGCAAATCCAACACTCCGCTATCTCCCTTTGTGGTATCAATCCTGGTAGAGTCTCCAACTCCTGTTTGTTTCCCAGTGATTCGGACAAACCGACTTCTACGGCGGCTAAGGGTGGCGCCCTCCTCTTGCCCCAGGGTTCGGACGATCGCCAGCATGCTGCTCCCCAGGATCATGATGACCAGCTCAACCAGTCTTAACTTCATTCTCAGGGTTGCACGCCTTATTTACGCCACGCTTTGGCCCTATAATATTGACACTTTCTGGCCTGTTTTTGTGACCTTGTCCCATACTATCTATGCCTTCCCTTGTTGGTTAGGCTTGCTATCACCCTGTCTTTTGTGGCCTTTTGGTCATTGCTGGGTTTGCTGCGGGGGTCAGTTTCAATTCTTTGCTTGGTCGTGGCTATCCCTGATAGCCTCGCACACTCCCTCCCTCTTATTTCTCAAGTTTTATGAGTTGCTCTCGTGATTGGCGCGTTCTTAGCTGGAACGTTAGGGGCTTCATTCCCTTAACAAGCTGCTTGCGGTTCGCGACCTCATCTCCTCTTCCAAGGCTAATATAATCTATCTCCAAGAAACCAAGCTTCCCTTCCTTGATCACTCCTCGGTCCGTAAGTTTTTCCCCAAGCGCTTTGATCAATTCCTCTTCTCCCCTACCGTTGGCTCGGCTGGTGGCCTCTTCATCGGCTGGAACAGCTCCCGGTTTTCAGGGACCCTTCTCTCTGTTTCCCCCTTCCAGCTCTCTATCTCCTTTATCTCTCTGATTTCTGGGCGCTCTTGGACTCTTTCGAACATTTACGGCCCTTGCCGATCTCCCGACGTGGCCCTTTTATCTCTTGGATGCTTGGTCTCTCTATTCAGCCGGGTCAGGATTGGATCTTTGTTGGCGACTTCAATCTGTATCGCTACCCGAGCAACAAGAACATGGGGCGCCCGAACACCACCATCATGAATGCCTTCAATGACATCATCAGCACCTTGGGTCTCCATGAAATCTCGCTCCAAAACAGGAGCTTCACCTAGAGCAATAGGCGTAGTTCCCCCCTTTTGGTGCAGCTCGATTGGTGTTCTGGCTTCACCTCATTGGGTCACCTCCTTTCTCAATACCTCTTTCTCCGTGCTCCCCAATCCTTGTTCGGATCACTGCCCCTGTCTGATCTCTATCGGAACGTCCATTGTGTGCTCTCATATTTTCCGTTTTGATAACTTCTGGGCCAAGCTTCTTGGTTTTCTCTCCCTGGTCCACAACTATTGGAACTCGGGCTCCTTTCTTGTGGATCCGACCCAAAGGATTGCCCACAAGATTCGTAGCCTTCAGCGGGCCCTGTCTAGATGGCATACTGATCAGGGCCTCTATGAGACTTGGATTAAGAACTCTTCGATCATTTCGGACTTTTTGGAAAAAGCTGAAGAGATAAGGCCTCTTTCCCTCCCAGAATCCAGTTTTAGAGGTATTCTGCGAGCCCATCTCTCCCATCTTTTGGAAATTCGACACTCTTATTGGAAACAAAGATACACCATCCGCTAGACTAGGCTGGGGGACGAAAACAAAAAAAATTTTCATGCGGCCGCCAGTACAAGAAAGCGTCAAAACTCTATTCCAACAATTCAAAGGGATAATGGGCAATGGGCCTCATCAGAAGAAGACAAGGTGGACGCCATACTGGACTTTTTCCTCAGCAAGATGGGTTCTCCTTAAACCCAAGTATGGCCTTTGACCTTGATGACATTGTCCCTAGAGTACCTAACCTTGATCACCTGGCAGAGGACATCTCGGTGGCCAAAATGGACTCTGTTGTTCTTGGGCTTCCTCCGGATAAGTCTCCGGGCCCAGATGGTTTCAATGGTAGATTTTACAGACTCTGCTTGCCCATCATCCGCCCAGACTTCATCAGGCTAATTGATCAATTTTCAAAGCTATCTACGCAACTTCAACCAATTAACGGGTCTTACATTACTCTTATCCCCAAAAAGCAGAACCCGACTACTGTGACTGACTTTAGACCTATTTCCTTAATGAACTGCAGCGTCAAGATTATTTCCAAAATTGTGGCTAACCGTTTGCAACCAGTTATCAGGTCATTGATTCACAAAAACCAATATGGTTTCATCAAAGGACGCTCCATCCAGGACTGCGTTGCTTGGGCTTTGGAATTCACTCATAAGTGCAGATCCTCAAAACAAGAAGCCCTCATCTTGAAGCTGGATTTTGAAAAATCTTTTGACACTGTGGAACACTCGGTCATCCTGCTTATGATGCAGCATATGGGCCTTCCCCATAGATGGATCCTGTGGACACAGGCCATCCTCTCCTCGGGGTTCACTTCGATCCTCTTGAACGGAGTGTCTGGCAAGTTCTTTCAGTGTAAGCGTGGAGTCAGACAAGGTGACCCCCTCTCGCCGATGCTGTTTATCCTTGCTGCTGACCTGCTTCAGCACATTATCAATAGGGTTGCTCACCTAGGGATTGTTCGTGCTCCAGCTTGCCACCTGCCTGACATGGACTTCCCTATCACTCAGTATGCGGATGACACTATCATTTTCCTTCAAACTGATCAAAGATGCCTTTTCCTCCTCAAGGGCCTCATCAACTCTTTCTCCCAATCGACAGGCCTCAAAGTTAACTTCAATAAGTCAAGCATCATCCTCATCAATGTTCAGGAGGAGAGGGCTAGCTTACTTGCTCACACTTTCGGCTGCCCTATTGGATCCTTCCCCTTCAAATACCTAGGTTTGTCGTTGGGTCCTCTCAAGCCCAAATTCAAAGATTTCAGCTATCTAATGGAAAATATAGACAGGCACCTCTCCTCCACCTCCAATTGGCTCTCTATGGCCGGAAGACTCCAGATTGTTAATGCTGTTATCTCCTCTCTTTCCACCTACACCATGTGCACCTTTAAATTACCTTCCAAAGTCACTCACCGCATTGACCGTAATTGTCGGAAGTTCCTATGGCATGGCTCCTCCATCAATGCAGGATCCTCTTCCAGGGTGGCCTGGCATAAGGTGTGTAAGCCGAAAATGAAAGGTGGTCTCGGCATCATTGATCTCAGGACTCAGAATGCAACGCTTCTGCTTAAGCACATGGACAAATTCTACTCAGCTCAGGATATTCCTTGGGTCCAGTTGACTCAATGGTTATATAGTACTTCAAGGTGTCCCCCGCACTGTGTGAAGCCTAAGGGATCCCACTAGTGGCGGGATGTCCTCAGTCTCTCCAACCATTTCTGTGGAATTGCCAGGCCAATTGTCTAGAATGGGGCCACAGTGGCATTCTAGGAAGATTGTTGGCTCATCGCCCCTCTCCAGCAGGCCTTTCCAAATCTGTTTACACATGCCAAAAGAAGCAACTGCTCCGTGAAGTTCTATCTAGATCAAGCTGATTACTCTGGTAACTTCAACCTGCCGCTCTCTCTAGAGGCCCTCCTAGAACTCAATTAGCTTAATGCGTTGCTTGCAGGCTTCAACAGGCAGAACTTTGCTCCTGACAATTGGACATTCATCTGAGGTCCCTCTCCCTTCTCCTCCAAGCGTTTTTACAACAATCAATTCCAGTTCCTCCAGCCGCCCGCTCCATTCAAATGGCTTTGGAAAGCCAGGTGTTCTAATAAGCTAAAGGTCTTCTTCTGGTTGCTCCTCCTGGACAGGCTCAACACCAAGGAATTACCTCATAGGAAACACATCCTCAACTCTCCTCAAGAGCTTGGCTGTTGTTTGTGCCCCAATGGCGATGCTGGAATCTTCCCTCCACCTGTTCTTTGACTGCTCGTTTAGTATTCAATGCTAGAACTACTTGGGTTTTCACTAGACAGATGGTCTGACGGTCCCGGACAAGCTTCTCGCTGCAAAATCAACGTTCGGCCGTCCTTTCTTTTTGGACATCATCATCATGGACTCCTGGGCGATTTGGCTTCACCACAATAGATGTGTTTTCGATAATATCCCCCCTCTTTTCTTTCCTAGAGGAATGTCTTTCTTGTCACGTTTTCCATCCTGTCTTGTAGATACCCAGATCGGCTCAAGCCGCCTATGAGAGCTTAGTTGGGTTCTTTGTAGCCTGATTCTTAGGCCTTCTTCTCCTGTACCTGTCTTGGTTCGGTTCTTTTAATATATTAAAGCCTCAGTAGGAGCCTCTCCTACTGGTTTCCCTAAAAAATATTATTGTTAAATAACCACTAATTAAATCTTAAATTAGTTTTAATAATCGGTAATTACATGTAAAATTATTGTTTAACAACCGCTAATTAACTATTAAATTAATCCTAAAAGAACCCTAAATTACTACTAAACTACTCCTAAACTACTACTAAACTAAAAAAATTTAAACATTAGGAGAGGGAGGAGAGGAACTTATGTGGAAGTGAAGCCAAGGGGTGCGGGTGGGAGATGGGGGCTGCACGACCCCCTTTATATAGGGTGGAAATCGGTTCATGGTTGGCCGACTGGGGCCACGTGACAGCCACTCTGCAGTTGAACGGCCAACTGGCTACCATGTGGCCCCAGCCGGCCACAGAAGAGTCGTTTTTTGTCTTCTAGCGCACGTGGTAGGGCATCGCAGGGAGTCGACCCTTGGTTGGTCGGCTCCTGCTGATGTGGCACAAGTCGGCCGACCAGGAGCCAACTCGACCCTAAGTCAGCTACTGGTCGGCCGACCGCACCCTAGTTTTGCAAATTTTTGAAACGACAATACAGATTTGATTTTTTTTAAAATATTATTTTAAAAAAATTCCTAGGAAACTGCATTGTAGCCTCCCTTCTGCCACCCGTCTACCTCCTGATGAACACTCTCGTGACCTCCTGACGACTGCCATCGCCCCCTCCCAGCGCTTGGCTCCCTGATCTCAGACTTTGGCCCTATCGGGAATATGGTCCAGGGTACCTCCCGAGTGGGTTTATGACACCAAAGGAAAGGAGGGGCCACCAGACACAACATTAAAGACAACCAGTTAACAGTCAACGTTAACTACTCTGCTAGTAGTCAGGAAGCCGAGAGTTTTCCGAGTACAACATTTGGGAGTCCTTCCCAACTGTTGGTAGTCGGACGGTCGTCATCAAGACTCAGACACCCATTTCACTTTTTAAAACTCCACAATTGTATGGTTAATATGCCCATTACCACCTAGAGTCATTAACCATGATACAACAGTTTATCCTCATAATTGGTCATCAATGTGGTGCCTTAATCACCATTTGTAACCCCCGGTACCTCTCATATAAAGGGATCGCAGAGAGCTTGTAAAAGACACATTTTGTCATATTCTCAAGGTAGAGTTAACTTTTCTAAGCCAAACCACATATACGGGAGTAGGGTTATTATCCTTCGGGAGGCCCCAACCTATCTAAATCCCTTTGTTTTTGTCTTGTTATTTGAGATAACCATCCAATCATAGCACAACACCCCCTTTAATCTAACCAAATCCTTCTATGGGTACCCCCGTAGTACATTATTGTCCGTACGCAATGACAATTGACACACCAGGTAGGGGAACAATTTATGTTTATAATCGATTTGATGGTTGTTGTTTGCAATATCAACACTCAAGTTTCGGTTGGCGCGCCGACATGACCTTTGTTGGTGATTCTATGCACCAACTGGTTCAGACCACCCTCGTCCAACCTAGGGCGGATATTCAGCATACTCCAATTGTGCGGTCTACTATTTCTCGGACACCCGAGCGTTCAGCTCTACTTCGAGTCCTTTCATCGGCTTCCCGGGTGATCGAGCACCTAGCTCTATCTAGGGTTCGCCGACAAGCCAATGATGATGACACAACACTCATATCGCTTGATGCATGAAGACAGTCAACAGATTGCAAATTCTTGGAATATTGAGCATCTTCGACGCTTTTATCCTTAGCACAATAAGATAAGTTTTTATTTTTGGATTAATAAAGATGTTCAATCTTTCTTATTTTATTTGCCTTCATCTTTCTTCTTAAACCCGAGGAGTGCTTGCCTCTTTATCACTCTAACCTATAGCTCACGATCTGCTCTGACTTGCTTATTATTGATCCTTTTCCCACTCGAGGGCTTAGACTTTTATTTTACTGTCCACCCTGATTGAGTCTAAATGTCATTCTCAACTACTTTGTGACATCGATGGTTCTAAACAGTGTGCACATGGCCTAAGTTTCTCTGCGCTAACGGACCTAAGCTATACCAAAATAGTCAAAATTGTCATTGCAAATAATTGGGCACAGTACACATTCATTTTTATTTTTTTGTTTTCCTAATCTATTCAAGTGTTATTTCCAACGACTTGTGAAGCTAATGGTTCTAAATAGCATGCATGCGGCCTAAGTTTCTATGCGCTACGAACCTAAGCTATATCAAAAAGTTGTAAATTCACTACAAATGATCGGGCACAGTACATGTTCATGAAATACAAATCATTACTTTATTTGAAAATCAAAATGTATGTGTACATTGCTTTTATCTTAATTTTTCTACTCGACGGGATATGCCTCCAAGTCTTCTATGAGGACATTGGTAGTCTCTTCTACCTCCAAGTAGAGATGATCCACGTCAGACTCCTCTGCGTTGGTTGGTCACCCTGTCAGATGTAGTCAATATGCGTTGTAGAATACAACGCTCGGATAATCCCGAGTACGTGAGTTGCCCCCGACCACATGAAGTCCCGTGCTTGAACTCGAAGATAAGTCGCCGACCCTTGGAGTCGCTCCACGAAGTGTACAGCCAACCACTCGGCGCCGATAGTCTCACCGTCAATAATTTTAACGAGTGTCTCAACCTTGACCTGATAATGACCGTTGTGCACTTGAGTGTTGCTTAAGCGCAACTCCACATCAGCATATTGTGCAATTATTCGCAAAAATAAAGCTATGAAGTTCTTTCCGACTACTCGACTTCATTTGCGATCTGTAAAAAGCTTGGGGGTTATTGTCGGGAAAATATGATCCTGGGATACTTCGTGAGTGGGTTTATGAAGCAGAGTGGAGGAGGGGCCACCAGACACAACATTAAAGACAATCAGTCAACAATCAACGTTAACTACTCTACTAGTGATCGGGAAGCCGAGAGTTCCCTGAGTTCAGCATTCGGGAGTCCTTCCCAGCTACTGGCAATCAGACGGTTGCCATCATGACCGAGACACCCAATCCACTTTTTTAAACTCCATAATTGTATGGTTAATATAACCATTACCACCTAAAGTCATTAACCATGATACGACCGTTTATCCTCATAATTGGTCATAATTAGGTGACTTAATCACCATTTGTAACCCCTGATACCTCTCATATAAATGGATCAGAAGGAGCCTATAAAATGCATGTTTTGTCATATTCTCAAGGTAGAGCTCACTTTCCTAATCTAAACTACATACATAGGAGTAGGATTATTATCCTTTGAGAGGCCCGAACCTATCTAAATCTCTTTGTCTTTGTCTCGTTATTTGAGATAATCATCCGATCATAGCACAACACCCCTTTAACCTAACCAAATCTTTCTATGGGCACTCCCATAGTACATTGTTGTTCATATGCAACGACATACCCCATCACCTATCGGCGTTGCTTCCTAGCACCTGACGCTGCCATCGGTGCCCCTCAACGCTAGCTGTCCCCACCATCGATGCCCCTCTACACCAACAGATGCCACCTCCAGTGCCCCTCGATGCCATTTGTCACCTTCCCTAGTGCCCCTCTACGCCTTTTGCCCATCGCCGCCCCTAACGATTTTCTACTTTTTTGAAGATTTGATGCTAATTTGCTAAAATTTCTCTCACTGTCTTCTTGACTTGTGATAGCTTGTTGGAGAGCTCACGTCTCATGAGCCGAGTTGAGTTGGCTTGTGGCTCGGTCAAATCCAAGGCGAGCCACATTACTAGCTCACTAGACCTCGGCTCGGCTCGTTTAGCATGTGGATATGTCGTTGCTAACCCTAGTCGTGACACCCCGTTGCAACCTCGGCCGATGCCCCAACATAACTCGCCGCCGCCCCTGGCCACCATGCCCCATGCTGCCTGCGACGCGCCGTGCAAAGGAGAAAGAAGGGAAAGGGAGAAAGGGAAAAGAAGAAGTGAGAAAATAGAACAATAAAATAAGAAAGATATTGTTAGAAATTGGGATCTTTTCAAAGATTCTAGAATTCAAATAACTTATATATTTCCTCTTGAATTTTAAAGATCGGATCTTTTGAAATTGGATACAAGTATTTTAGAATTTCATAAACTTCTAAAATTTTGAAATCAGATGCAAGTGTTGTCTCTAAGATTTTTTAAATGGGATCTTTTGAAGAATTCACAAAACATCTAAATTTAGAGACGAACTTTACCAGACAGTTTCCTTGTGTCGTACCTGTAATCATATTTATATCCGATATGTATTCGTATTCAGAGTATTTGAGTATGAATCAAAAAATATGAAAAAATATAATATTAATAATATATGATCCGTTTTTGTAGAAGGACACAATAATCTAAAGTCTAATGGGATTAGTTTACATGGCACAGAATGGAGACATGTCTGCCTACGCATCGTTTTGGGATAGGATTCCTTTTTATCTATCTGTCTCTTATTTTCTTTTCCCAGATTATTTTCCCCAGAGTATTGTATTAGTTTAGAGTTATTTATATTAAATTTACTTCAAATTAAATAACATATGTATATATAATTAATAGTCAAATTACTTTATCTGATTTGTTCTCTTACGAGTCATTTTTGACTCGTTCACAGGAATTAATAAATCAAGACTCTCTTATCGCTTACATATTATGGTTTTGAGAGAAATATCATTTATTTAATGGAATTCTGGTTTACAAAACACGAGTAGTTTAACGAAAGAAAACATATAAAATAAAAAGATAAAAAATATAAAACAACTTGTATCTAAAAAGAGTTAGAAAGATTAATACTACTTATAAGAGCAACCCAACAGATGAGAGCCCGTATTCACGCACTCAAGCTCAAACTCATTTTTTAGAGTTCGCCTGAAAAAATCGAGGTACAATAAAATTTCTACTCGAGTCTTAAAAATAAAAGAATGTTTGAAAGAGACCAACAGACCCTCATCTCTTGGGACCCCCTATCCCGACTCTTATCTACACCACGTGGCGCGTGCTCTCCCCACGACATATAACTAGGAACATAATCATCCATCGTATTTAAATATTCAGAATTTTAAATGTAAATATAAATATTCAAATTTAAATAAGCGGAAAGTTTGCGCACGAGATCCTAGGGACAAGGGTTTGGTGACCTTTTTTGAGAGTTTTCTTATTTTTGAGAGCGAGTAAGGGTCTATTGGACCTCGATTTTTTTCACGAGCTCTCAAATATGTGTTTGAGGATCTAAGTAGGGGCCCTGATGGAATTGCTCTTAGAGTAGAATCCAAAAAATAGATCTCTTGAAAATAAGAGAAACCTTCAAATTAAAAGTAGGCTTTCTGATTTAATCAGAGAGCTATCACTACGGTTGCTCTAAAACCAAACCAAAGCTAACAAGTAGATCTGTTTGAAACAAGTTTGTTAATTCCATATATTTCGGTACCGGACGATACCAGTATATTGTTCCGGAGTCTAATAAAATAATATAAATATATTTAAAATATGATATATTTGAATACATTGATATCTCAAATATAGTGTATAGTTTGAATACAATATAATATATATCTTAATATAAGTAATATGTAATGCATATTAAAAAAGTCAAAATATAATTTTGACGGGTACGTGTCGGTATCGATCGATATTGACCGAAATAGTTGGTATTGAAACCAAAACAATATACCACTTAATACGTACCAATTTAAATTACGGAATTATATATACCGGCCATTCCGACCGGTATGGAAACGGAATCGATAAACTTGGTTTGAAACACTAGCTGTGTAGATGATCAGAGAAACACGGTCGTTTTCATGAGCTGATTGCAACAGGCGCAGCGGCAAAATGCAATGCGACCCCAGCACGGGCCGCCTGTCTCGGAGCATGGTCACTGCCACTCTCGCCGCTGCCGCTCCGCTCCAAAGCACGCTGCACGCTCTCCCATCCATCCGCTCTTGCATCTTTCTCCCCTTCCGTTCCATCCCTCCGCCGCATCGCCCAAATCGGAAGCAAATCCTCTCCCAGATGGAGCGCCTCCCCTCGCCGATCGCCTCCTCCCGCTGCTGCCGGCGCGCGTAAACGCTAGGGACCGCCCCGGCCTGCCCGGCGTGGGAGGGAGCTAAAACCCTAGGCGCAGCCAGATCCCGATCCCCATGATGGAGGCTGCGGCGGCGCGCAAGGAGTGGCGCGCCGTCCCCGATGCTCCGCTCCGCTCCAATGGCGCCGAGGTCGCCTCACTTCCCCCGCGCAAGCGACGAAACCCTTCCTTTGTCCCCGTCCGGTTCCTGCTGTCGTGCTCACCTCGCTCTTTGGTGTGCAGGATCCAGGGGAGCTCGCGAAGATGGTGCAATCCGGGGACAGAGTCATGTACGAGGTGCGTGCGTGCATCGTGCTGCCACTTTTCTCTTCCTCACCACTGCGATGATGCTCTTTTTGCTGATGGGATTGAGTGGGTTGAGACGGTCGGTGGATTTGATTTTGCTTCAGGACGTGGCGGGAGGGCTAGATCACTACTGCTCGATCACGATCGATGGAAGTGGGGGGCTCAGCGAGGACATAATCCAGCAACGCTTGCAGACCATCGTGCGTCAGCGGGAGGAGCTGCAGCAGGTCGAGATAGAGCTGCGAGCTCAGGTCATAGCCCACCCGCAGATCGTTGATGCACAACGCAGTTTCGAGGCTGCTGCCAAGGAGCACGTAGCAGCTGCATCAAAGCTTAAGGTTAACTTTTTTGCTGCCACTTCCACAGTTCCTTATATTTCGCGCGCCACTCATTAGGTGGAATAAAACACATGCAACCTAATAATTGCAGATGATATGGCCTGTACTATTGGTTAGCGGTTGCTTAGGAAGTGCTACATGTTCACTGTTTTGGGTGGCACGATCAACATTGCTTCTGATGGTTGCATTACAGTTCTGAAATGGAAACAGTTCTGTTTATATTGATGTGAAGGACGATGCTCAGTAGGCGTCCTCATTTACTTCATTGCTGCTTCTTACCCTGTGTTTATGTGGTTTTCTGCGAGTAACTTATCTGTTGTTATGGTCGATTTCATATGTGCAGTACCTTGCTTGTTAGTTTAAGTAATGTTCTATATGTTAAATATGATTGCTGTACATACTATATATTCCCTTGCTTTTGTTTAGGGGCCAAATCCTGATTTTGGACTGTACAGGAACAACTGCATGAACGGGAAAAATACACCCTTGAGCTTGAAATGAAGTTGGATGATAAGGACAGGGAATTGAATGCTCTGAAGATTGATCATCAAACGGTTAGTGCTCTGCACTGTTATATGTTGCACTACTCACAGTGAGATTGAGGTTGTGATTTCTATCTCCATATTTTTATTCCTTTGGCAGGTGTGGGCAAATCAAGATCTTCTTAGAGAACAGACCAAGGAGCTCCAAACTGTTAGGTACTACTGCTTCATTTCGTTATCATTTGGGATGACCAGATTTACTAATTAGAATAATACACTAGTCAAGTTGCACTTCATCAGACTAAAAATATCTAAAGTTTTTTTTGACTCGCTGAATCACATGTTTTTTGATTCAATGAACCACTGCATGTGATACCTACTCATGCTGTCATGCATTGGACCATAATAATAAAAACTTATTTTTGTCACAATCTGTGACCAGGACTATTCTTCCTGATTTGATCAAAATCTTCTTGTAGAAAATAAAAATATGTGCTTGATATTTTCTTATCTTCTGCAGAAGGGAACGTGACAATTCTGAAGCTGAAAGAGCACAACATCTTAAACAAATTCATGATCTCCAGGAACATCTGCGAGAAAAAGAAAGCCAAGTTCTTGCATTAGAGGAACAAGTATTCTTCTCCCGTCCTCTTGCTTTCATTGTATTGTAGATTGTCTATGACTACACGTCATGTGGTCAGATACTTGATGGTCATACTACATTAAGACCCTTTAACATTTTTACCAACAACGTGCTTATAACAGTGTTGTTGTATTAACTTTTGAATGATTTACAATTTAACATGTACTATGACAATCTGCGAGAAAGAAAGCTACATTCTTGCATTAGAGGAACAAGTATTCTTCTCCTGCCCTCTTGTTTTCATTGTATCTTAGATTGTATATGCCTATGTTATGTGGTTAGATACCCGATGGTCATACTACAATACTATATTAAGACCATTTAACATTTTTGCCAATAATGTGCCTATATCAGTGTCGTTAACCTTTGAATGATTAACATGATAGTCTTATAGAAAGAATAACTTAATATTTTATGATGAGTTTAATGCAGTACATTCCTGATGGCTGATGTTATGCAGTGAACTAGGTTTTTAAACAGTTTCCAATATTTTAACTTCACGAAAATCCTTAATAGAGAATATCAAGCATTCTTAGTGTTGACCTAGTGCTATGTATCCATGGATGAACAAATGCACAATGTTGCATGGTTGCCTCATCAAATTAGCATCGAGCCACTCACCATTGAGCATTTTATTTCCAGCATAGGGCTGCTCAAGATAACATTATTTATAAAGATGAACAATTGAGGGAAGCTCATGCTTGGGTGGCACGAGTTCAAGAAATGGATGTTTTGCAGTCTCAGTCCCTGCAAGCTGAGTTACGTGAGCGTACGGAGCAATTCAATCAATATTGGATTAGTTTCCAGCAACAGGTAGATTGTTCATTAGATGCCCTCATTCTGGTGTTCATGTATGCTTTGACTGTGCTGTATTAACATTCTCTTCACTTTGTCCTCTTGCCTCCCCAGTATGTTGACATGCAGAGGGGTTTTCTGCATACCATACAACAACTTCAGGTAGAACTAAATGAATTAAGAGAACGAACTGGAGCACCAAAAGATGGTTCACAAACTTCTCAGGACAGTTCAGCTGAGTCAGCATTTGGTCAGAACAAAGGGAAGATCATGGCTACAAATGGTAGTGGAACAACAGACAGCAGTCAGTCACTGAAAAATAATGGAATTCCAGATGGCTCCATAACGGTATAATTGAATATTGGTCACTGCAGATTTTGAGTAGATTCACTAAACAGTTTTCAGTGTTTATCAATTGTCATAAGGGGTGCAAAATCAATATTGGTCAGTTGACTTTATAATTGAATTCTCAATATCCATGTTTTGTGTTGGTGTGTCTTTACCTGTATTGTTCTCACATCTATTTCAGTTATAATATATAGTACTGGTCTATGTAGACGCTTCTATTTCACTCTCACCAAGAGTATTCTTAATGGAACTGTAATACTTGTTTCTTTCAGGGAAACAGTAATGTGTCTGCTGTACCTGTTGTTCCATCGTCACTGTTAGGAATAGGTGGTTTTGTTCCTTCTGCACAGATTGCAGGGATGCATTCTTATATGATGCATCCTCAAGGTGTTCCTCCATCTTTGGCATCACCTAACTCAGCTGTTCCTCAGTTTGGTAGTTTCCAGTCACAGTTGACAACTCAACCAAATCTGCAGTGGGCCAATCAACAGGTAATTGTACTCTTTCAGCATTTCCCTATTGTATCTTATTTCTACTGACATTTTGATCTCTTATAAATTCTAACGTGAAAACAAATTTGTTCTCATTTAGGAAGCCCAAAATTCCTCACAGACACCAGATGAATCAAACTATCAGCCATCCCAAGATCAGAATGCATTGCAACATGCTGCTAGTAATAATGATGAGTTTTCATTGAAGCAGATTCCGGCAACCCATGCAGAGCATCTTGCAGCCCATGGGAAACAGCAACATTTCCCTAGTGTGGTTTCTGAATCAACTCATGAACAAAAGGTTACTAGTCTGTTATCTTATCATCCATTTCTATTTTATTCAAATTAATGCTGTTCTAATTATTTCAAGAAAAGTTGCAGGTTGTGGAATCCAATATAACTGAACTTTTAGTTTACAATGAGCAGCAAAAGTATCGGGATTCATCTTCAGTTGTCAGCCCTATTCGAAAGTTTGAACATCAAGAGCAAAAAGATGAACAGAAGGTTTTATATTTACCATGTTTTTTCTTTTCACATTTAATGTGTAAGCATCTTACACATATTCTATGTACACCAGGATGAGAAAGTTGCATCTCGAAAGCAGTCTGAGGAGCGGGTAGCTAGGCAGCATCATAAAGGTTCAGATTTTGATGCATCAACTACTCAAATCCACTCAAAAAGTGATGCAGCAGAGTTCAATTCCAATGTTGTGAATCAGCCTGACACACTGACATCTGCCGGTCCTGTACCAAAGGAGCCTTCCCTTCTAGATGAGAGATCCCTTCTAGCTTGCATTGTACGTGCAGTTCCGTCTGGGCCTGATGGCCAGATCAAGATTAGCACAACTGTGAGTTACTTGCATGCTCTTGATTTTGAGCACCCACTTGTGGGAACTGTATATATTGTTTGTCTAATGGAACATTTCATGAATAATTCATGTGTTTTTTCCCCTCAGCTGCCAAATAGGCTAGGCAAAATGTTGGCTCCTCTTCATTGGCATGACTATAAGAAGCATCATGGGAAGCTAGATGATTTTGTGGCTAGCCATCCAGAGGTCTATTTTTCACATTGTCATTGTCTCATTGAGTAAATAACTGTATGGATAATTTTTGTTATTGATTCTTATGTTCCTTCTGCAGCTCTTTGTGATTGAAGGAGACTCCATTCACCTTCGTGAAGGAGCGCAACAGATCATTTCGGCTACTACAGCTGCTGCTAAAATTGCTGCTGCCACATCTTCTACTACTTACTCATCATTATTGCCTTCAGTTGCTGTTACTCCTGTGGCACAAAGCACTAGGCAAAAGAAAGGGCCTGTTGTTGATTCCAGATCTTTCAATATAATGCCATCTAGAAATGGGTCTGCTGCAACTAACTATGGTGATCAGTTTGACAAGTGTTCACATATCCCAAAAGCCAGCGATGGTGTTGGTTTTAACATTGTTCAGGGGATGGGTGATGTAACCATTTCAAACAAAGTTAAAGACATCCAAGAGAATGGCTTTTCAGATGAAGTTAGACCTGGGCGGTGGTCTATGAATTCAGTTTCTGCAAACGGAGGCAGGCATGACCGAGCTGGCCTCCCTACAAGTAACATCAGACATGCTTATGGAGGAAAACAACAGGGAAGGTATGATCTATTTGTAGTGCATTATAAAAGTTAGGCACAACCTTTCTGTTTCTTGATGCTGATCTACAGTAAATTTCTCTTATATACCAGGTCTACAGGGCCTGCGTACATCTCCAGAAGATGAGGAAGAGACTAGTCATTGGGTATGATTTCATACTCTGGTGTAAAATGTGGAATGCCCATTATAATCTAGTCTGGAATTGTTTACAGTCTTTGCTATTGAGTCATGGTTTTATTGAGCTACTGCTTTCACTTTTCTAGCTAGTTAGTTTTGGTCCATATGTTGTGCTTTTGTAGGTTACTACTGTTATTCTGTTTATGAAGAGGGATGTGGATATAGGTCTAGATGTAAGGTGGTCTTTACACAATGTTTATAATTAGATGAGGATGGCATCATGGCACCATAATGTTGAATCAGGGTGTTAGGTTTAGTATTAGCAAAATATGGTACCATATACATGTTACATCAATAAAGATGTCAACTGTCAAGCATACTTATCAAGGCGTCACTTTAACGGTAGAGCGCTCGGCGAGGGTAAGACGCCCCGCACGCGGAGAGGCCTGCTGTGGTGCAGATCTGGCACTCAGAGGGCGGGCGTGACGCAGATCGGGCGTGGAGAAGCCGGGCGCGAGGCAGATTGAGCATGGAGAGGCTGGGTGCGGTGCAGCTTGGCGTGAGCGGGGCGCGACCCAGCGCGTGGCCCGGCGTGAGCAAGGCACGAGCGTCGCACGGCCATGCGCTAGCGCGGCAAGGTCTGGTGCAGAGGCAGAAGAGAGGAAGAGGGGAGAGAGAAGAGGAAAGTCTGGGCGTCTGACGGCTGGACTGAAGGTAGGAGAGGGAACTGTGCTGAGAGGTGTAGAGTGGGAGAGAGAGTTTAGGGTTTGTAACTGTGCTGAGTTTGACTAGAATTATATGAATAAGCTGAATTGAGCTTTAAATATATTATTATACATACTTTTATATTTGTAATTGTAATTTTAACTATATATATTTAGTTTTTAGTTTTGTAAGTTATATAAAGTGATAACATTGCAATTTGTTATTATATCATTATTTTTATGATGCTATATTGCTATTACTATTTAAAATTTACTACTTATCTATTAATATTTAGTCATAAATACTATTTTTTATATGGGCATAAGGCTCGCCTCGCCTTACGCCTTACTGCTTAAGCGGTAAGGCGGTAGTCCACTGTCTCGCCTTACCGCCTTAATAACTATGCTGTCAAGTGTTTCACCACTTCGTAGTTTATATGTAGATTATTTTCTTTCTTTCTTGATGATTTTCTCTGTTTATGATTATTGATTGACTTAATAGTTGATACAATGCCAAAAACTTTTACGATGTATTGGATAAAAAACAATTTTTTTTGTTTGTATGCTATTATTTATACTCCTGTTAGGTCAATATGTAGAATTTAGTTTCCTTTATCAGTCTATATTATCTTTTACAGAGTGTTAGCACTCACATTAGTAAACCCTTTGCTTGCAGATCACATACTTTATTGTTTTTATTGCAGGTCCGGTTGGTTTAAAGGACAATGAACTGGAAATCATGTGAAGCTATGTTTTTGTTTAAAATGGTTCAGGATGAAGATGACCAGAATTATTTGTTCTGAGTTTAATTTCGCCTCAAGTGCTCTTCGCAGTGCCTGTATTGGGCCTTGTTTTGGCAAGTTGTACTGAAATACTAGAGTTCCCAATCAGAAAATACTGAGGAAGTTTTGCAGCCATTGTAACCTGTCTGCCTGCGTGGCGTGACATCTTATTCCGTAACACATTCAAATGAACTCCTAGTTTAAACTCTTGAATATTTTAACATGCATCTGTCCAAAACTAGCGTTTGCTGGGAGCAATGCTGATACATGGGGTGTACCATCTGTGAACACACGGGATATCGATCATCATGTATTCTTGTGCGATTGCCTTGTACTTAACATTGCAGCTGTATCTCTCTGCAAGAAACTGTTGCAGATTGGCAAATTCTCTGGGATGTGTATCAGCTTGTCTTATTCGATTATATTCTTATCTTAGTCCAACAATCTTTTTTTTTTCATGTCTCTTATTAAATGATTACATTGTCTTACTCAAACCATTTTTCCGCTTTACACGTACCACTTAATAAGTGTGCCATAATCTTTTTCTTTCTGTCTTATTAAGTTCTAAAATAATTGTCCATCTAGCCTTCATACAGAAGGCAAATTAACAGGGAAGTGAAATGAACTACATGTCCAATATTCATCATTAAACGAGGAATGATTGGAAGTTGGGATTGTGATATTAAATGATGGATGTTTGGAAGTGAGTTTGGTTGTGTTAAGATATGGAGAGATTTGAACAAGAGCTGATTACTCTAGACAAATGTTTATTGTGACAAATTATGTTATTTTCTCTGTTCATATTATAACTATTTATAGCGTTCAAATTATCTCAAAATACTAACTAATTTTTATCTACATTCTCATCTCAACCAATTACAAATATTTCTTATTTAATTTATTCGCACACTTTCTAATCTCAATCACAACCATTTTTTGTTTAATTTTATCTTTCTTATCTTTGTTAAAAACTTTAAAAATACTTATATTATGAGGTATATGAGTGTTGGAGGGAAATACTTTTTACTCTAGAAAGTCTAATAATAACCTTTTGCGAAGCCTCGTGTGAAGTTTGTAGAATCACGCTTCGTTCTCGGTCTATGTGGAGTATTATACGAGACGAAGACCCAAAGCCCCCCTTCGAGATAAGAAGGCTTCAGAGTTATAGACTGCTCAGATGTGACATCTAAACCACGAGCTCTGCATCCCATTTGACATAATATAAGTCTAGGCCTGTTCATACAGGAGCTTACTAAATGACCATCATTGTTCACACTATAATAGTCAGTTCAATGTCGTGGGTAATTCCGTATTACCCTGCTGTAGTTATGCCTATAAATACCCTCCCTTTTATAAGGTAAAGGGTATCGAAAATACAAAGTACTAATTAATACAACTTTTATTCGAAGGTTATTATCCAACTCAAAGGTCTCTAATGTTGTTTAAATCCTAGCAATACACTTCGAAACCTTCGAGTTTCTTAAGCATTATAAACAATATTGCGTTGTTCGAAAATGCCAACAGTTAGCGCCGCCCATGGGAATCCTAGTACTAAACTAGCCTCTCTACCACCAAGATTCAAAGCATGTCATCGAAGAGAAGCAAAAGCACAACTCCCGTTCAAAGGTCGTCCAGAGTTCCCAAGGCCTCGGCTACAGTCGCTAGCACAGGGGTTGTGGATGAGAAACCATGTTAAAGAATATGGTTTTGATATTTCAGATGTGATGAGTGATTGTCAACGGAAGTCAAAGGAAGGGAGAGATGAAGACCTGCCGAGTCTGAGGCGCATGTGACTCAGGTACACGGGCAGTGAGCGACGATCGGGCAGAGGAGCCGTGGAGTCGGGCTGGCCCAATCCGGGTACATGGCTAGGAGCGGCAGATGATCCACTGGTCTGTTGACTGGGTTTGATATATCTGATATTTGTCATATGCATGGCTTTTATGCTTTAAAATTGAAAAATGATCACCATTGCTTCTAGTAACTAGCATGTGTAGGCTGAATGCTTTCGCTATCTTTTACATGCCTTGTAGCTAGATCCTTACTTAGATGCAGATATGCAACTTGGACATCTATATGCTTTAAATATAAAAATTGTGCTATAAAAATGATAAAATAATTCAGAAAATTGAAAAATTTATGCATTTTTATGATTATCAGAAAAGATCTAGGTGGGTTTGCTTTGTCGCATTGCATTGTTCTGGACTACTTACCATAGCACTTTGGTATGAACTAGGACGGTGTAATGTATGCTAAGACCAATGTCTTAAGCTTCTGATGGTCCAGTTCTGGCCTAGGCTTGACTTGGTCGGTTAGCATAAGGTTTGACACGCAAATAACCCCTGGCAGAAATAAAAAAAAATAAAAAGGAAAAAGAATCAGTCTGAAAAATTTAAAAAGATGACAAGTTTGTTGAAGCACTTTGTTTTGGACAATTCTTATCTTGGTAGATATCAGTTAGCTTTTGCATCTCATGCTTTACTTTGCTTGTCAACTATAAAATGTGGTGATGCTTTTGTTTTGCAAAAATCGAAAAATGCGTGCTAATGACTTTCTTAAGATATCATCTATTGCACTGATCATGTCATGTATCTTAGACAGTATATCTTTTGCTATACCTGTTAGATGTTGTAATTGCAGTTAATCATATCTAAGAAGCATGCTTTTCACACTCCACCTGCACCCCGTCTGCATTCATGGCATATTTTGAGGGGGAGCTGCATTTCAAGGGGAGTTTGTGTCTATGTCTCTTTAGAGTGCATTTAGTCTCACTTGATGAGTCCAATTGTCAACAAGGGGGAGAAATTTTGGACTACATTTTTTAGCTTTCTCTGGGATTTATTTCAGGGGGAGTTCCTTGTTGGTAATTCTGAGATTGCACTTGTTTTTGAGTCTTTATTTTTGGTTAACCATAATGACCGTTTTTCTTGCTTCTGTTTGGCTTTTGGTCATTAGGGTTAAACTTTTATTTTCTCTCTTCTATTTTCTTTTGTCTTTGTTTTCTTGTTTCCACATGTTTTGCAGGTTCTGGAGATGAGCTGAAAAGGGTGTTGACAATGCACTCATCAAGGGGGAGATTGAGAAACCATGTTGAAGAATATGGTTTTGATATTCCAGATGTGATGAGTGATTGCCAACGGAAGTCAAAAGAAGGGAGAGATGAAGACCTGCCGAGTCTGAGGCGCATGTGACTCAGGTACACGAGCAGTGAGCAACGGCCGGGCAGAGGAGCCGCGGAGTCGGGCTGGCCCAATCCGGGTACATGGCTAGGAGCGGCAGATGATCTACTGGTCTGTTGACTGGGTTTGACTCAGGTACACGGGCGGCGAGCGATTGCCGGGCTGAGGAAGCTGCGGGGTCGGGTCGGCCCAATCCGGGTACCCGGTGCGAAGACGGTGGACGCTTTGTCAGTTTCGGTGCAAAACTGACAACCTATGATTAATTCATTTTTAGGATATTAATATTTAGTTTTTAAGTTTAGAATAATTTTATTTTAGTCAGGTGATTTTTCTAAGAATATTTTAGTAATTTTCGGAATTTATTTTAGAGTCAGTTTTTTTTACCCGAGAGTAAATTAGTTTTTTCATGTATTAGGATTTACCTATAAATAGGCCCCTATCCCCTTGAGGATTAATGACTGTTTTTCTAATAGATCAA
Organism: Zizania palustris; assembly: GCA_019279435.1. NCBI lineage: Eukaryota > Viridiplantae > Streptophyta > Magnoliopsida > Poales > Poaceae > Zizania > Zizania palustris. Next base: position 71,907,583 of record JAAALK010000290.1, on the reverse strand, counting down.
TCTACAGTCCACGTTTGATTTTTCCGGCTACTCGTTTTGATCTGAAATATTTTTTTCGCCGTCGTGCTTTCTCAAACGCGCGGCCAAGTTGCATCCGCGTCAGCAGGAGCAGTGCGCCGAGCGATTAGCAGCAGCTGAGTTGTCCCATCGCGGAGTCTAAACCGAAGCTTGTGGGCGGCAGTACGCCTTTCTACGGCTAGCCGGCGGCCATCATCACGCCGTGGCTCTCTTCCTTCAACATGCGCACATTCTTTTTGTTTTAATTCTTTGGTACGCCGATCAAGGCCAGCTACAGCATGTTGTTTTTCCTTGTGGCTTGCTGCTGGTAGTTTTTTGTTTCACGGCACAGTAGCCAAGGGCTGGCTGTCCGCTTTACATTGCCGTGCGTCAGGCGGCGTGGTCTTCATATCTGCCAGGCGGTCAGATCGCGTGTGCCACTCCCAGGCGGAAAGCGTCGACGAGCAGCAGGCGCACGACGACGTCAGGCGACGCAGGTAAGTTTCTAATCTCCTATTTTTAGTAGATTATTTTTAGAGATAATAATCTATTAATTAATTAGCAGAAAATTTATTTAGAAATTTCGTGTTAATTTAATCTGTCAAACTACTCTTAGCAATCGCGTATTTTTATTTTTATTTGTTTAATCTGCTTATATAAAAAGTAAAGAAAAGTTTATTAGTCGCAGTAGTATTTTTAATTCTAGTCTTTACCTGAAATATTTTTAGGTTATTTCTGAATTAATTTTTGGATGATCCATATTTTATTCAGTTAATTAGTATTTTATTTTTAACCTGCAATCTGAACATTTTATTAAGATAGTTAGTGTTCTTTTTATTACACCATTAAAATATTTCTAGCACCTATTTTTATTTACTGCAGTGATTCTTTTTAGTTTAGCTTTAATATCATTTTAATTAGGACACCGGTCATTTTTAGGCTAGACAACTATAGTACCAACAATTTTCCTTGCTAATATTGTTTGTTTGGTTAAGTGCGCTGGGTGTTGGGTTTAAATCATAATATAATAAGAAAATTTTAGGCGCCCATTCACCCCCCTCTGGTCGCTACTTTCGGTCCTACAAGTGGTATCAGAGCAAGGTTATGGTTTTCTAATATCTTAACCGATTCTAAACCTAGGTAGTGACCATGATGTCTCGTGGCAAAATCCTGTCCCTAGAGGCTTTTGGCTACACTTATTGGAAGACTCACATGCGAGCATACCTTGTGAGCCAGAGCTCGGACATATGAGAAATTTGTGTTCATCCTACTTTCACCATAAGGACTATTGCTACGGATACTGCTGCAGATGTAGTTACACAGCATCAAAATAATAGTAAAGCGGTGAACATTTTATTTTCTGGCCTAGGTCCTAGTGAGTTTGAGCGTGTTAGCCATCTCACAACTGCTCGAGAGATCTGGGCTACCCTCCAGACACACCATGAGAGGACAGCTCAGGTCAAGGCTAGGCTCTACCAGACCTACCAGCGTGAGTATGAAAATTTCTCACAGAAGCCGGGTGAGACTGTTGAGGCTTTGTTTGATCGTTTTCAATCGATCATTAACAAGTTTCGCGTTAACAAGGCCAAGCGTGATCAGCTGGTCTCGGATCATGAGCAGGCGCTTAAGGTACTCCATACTTTGGACCCTAAGATCCGGGAGATCAAGGTCTCTTCTATTGTTGAGAGCGCGTCTTATGATACCTTGATCGTCGCAAAGCTTTTTAGTAAGCTTAAGGCCTCAGAGGTCGATATTCAATTGAGATTAAATCTCACTGATTCTGGCTCAAAGACTCTGGCACTTGCGACACCGTCGGCTGATCCTAATGCCATGAGTTGTACTACCTTTTCCTTGATGTCTATCTCTGAGAAACAACTTGATACTATAGGAGATGATGATATGTGCTTGTTTAACAACTGGGTGTGACGCGTCTATGATAAGCGAATGTTTAAGAGACACGACACAAAATCCGGATGCTTTGAGTGTGGTGACCTAGGTCATTTCATCGCTGACTGCCCCAAGCAGAAGAACTACAAGAAGGGCACCGGCGGCAACTCCTACAACTCCGGCAAGTATGACAACTCCACAAAGGGCAAGCCCAAGACACGATTTTTTCAAAAGGCTCTAAAGGATTACAGGCGTGAGAACAAGAAGCGAGACAAGACCTTCTTCGCCGAGATGGAGAAAAGATACTCCAAGAGATCCTCGTCTTCCTCCTCGTCCTCAAGTTCAAGTGATGAGGAGATCATGATCAGGAAGGGGAAGGACGGGGACAATCCAGCGGGGCTCTGTTTCATGGGCTTCGGGGACAAGCCGAAGAGTCATTAACGTCACGGCCGAAGACCCCATAAGAGCTTCTGTTCAATGGCTCTTGGGGAGAAGAAAGAGAAGGACTCCTACGACGACTCCGACGACGACGACGATGAGAAGGCATCTTCCTATGAACAAGAAGTTGTTAATTTACTAGAACAGAACAGTCAGGAGTTGAAGTATAGGGAGAAACTGAGCTTGAGAGTGAGCTAGCCACGGCGGATGACAAGATTGAGAGTTTGTCTTCTTCCCCTCGCTTGAGTGATAGTGGTGAGTGCCCTAACTATGAGGTGCTGTTACGTGACCTGACGACTCTTAAGTCCAGGTACACAGAGAGAGTAGATGAGAGAGACGCATTGGCCACTGAGCTTGAGAGCGCTCAGCAGGAGCTGAAAGATGCTCATGCCACTGTCATCGCACCTTGTGTAGACTGCTCATCTCATTTAGCTAGTATAGCTGAGCTGAGAGCCAAGAGTGATGAGCAGTTGAGCGAGTTAGCTGGAGTGAGAGATGAGTTAGAGCAGACTAAGCTAGAGCTTGAGACATTGTCAGTTTCACCCACTGTCTGTGAGAACTGCTTGTCTCTTAGACTAGAGTTGATTAAGCAGAAAGCCGAGAAGTCTGTCCAAATAGATAGAGAGTGTGAGACCTGCTTGTCTAAGGTGGAGGTGTTAGTTTCTTTGAGAGAGGAGCTAGCTGATGTTCAGAATGAGAACTTCTACCTCCGTTCTATCCTGAGTTGGATCAGTGCTAGAGAGCCACAGCTCGGTATGATGATCCAGCAGTTTAAGAGGCAGGATGGGTTTGGGGTACGCTACACCTACACCAAGGCTGACTTTGAGAGTGCCATTAGCCGGGCAGTGGAGTGGAGTAAAATGACTCCTGAGCAGAGATACCCCAAGACTCACTCCACTGAGTCTTTCCAGGCTAGTCAGCCCAAGGATGGAGTGTTCCAAGAACAGCCCAAAGCTCCACTTAAGAAGCAGATCTGGGTTCCAAAACCTAAAACTCTCCACACTTCTCTTGATTCTTTACCTGGACTCTCGCACACCAAAGATGCTACACCCAACACCACCAAGCCTAATAAACCTAAGCCACAACAACATCCCAAGAAGCCTACCTATCACTGTGAGTTTTGTCAGAGAGACGGGCATCTTGAGGAGTTTTGCTTCAGGAGGAAGCGGGTTGAGCGAGCAGAGAGAGCTCGAGGTGGGCAGGAGCAGTTCTACCAGCAGGGTGGTAGACAGAGAGTTCCTCGACGTAGAGAGAGGCTAGAGGCCAGGCCACATCGTGTAGGTGGTGGTAGAGGAGACTGTTTTTATGATCGTGCTCCGGAGGGTGGTTTCCGTTCCGGCAGAGTTCCAGATTGTTATGGATATGGTGTTGGACCTCGTGACCGTGATTTTAGGCAGAACAGAGGATCACGCTTTGATCCGCGTTTTGGTCCAGATTCATATGATTCCTTCCGCTTTACCTGAAATATTTTTAGGTTATTTCTGAATTAATTTTTGGATGATCCATATTTTATTCAGTTAATTAGTATTTTATTTTTAACCTGCAATCTGAACATTTTATTAAGATAGTTAGTGTTCTTTTTATTACACCATTAAAATATTTCTAGCACCTATTTTTATTTACTGCAGTGATTCTTTTTAGTTTAGCTTTAATATCATTTTAATTAGGACACCGGTCATTTTTAGGCTAGACAACTATAGTACCAACAATTTTCCTTGCTAATATTGTTTGTCTGGTTAAGTGCGCTGGGTGTTGGGTTTAAATCATAATATAATAAGAAATTTTTAGGCGCCCATTCACCCCCACTCTGGTCACTAATTTCGGTCCTACAGTGGAACCCTCCACAATGCTCCCATTGACAAACATTGTTCTAAAGGTTACGAATCATGCCACAGGTCTCTTAGCGACCAACACCGCTACAAGGACTGATGAGCACACTTTGGTCTCCACTTCGACAGAAGGCACCTCTGAGCCTACGAGCCAC